>CAJQZJ010009840.1:7672731-7756312 GCA_907164525.1 Lophiomys imhausi
AGGCAGAGGGAAAATACCCAAATCAACAAAATCAGAAATGAAAAGGGAGAAATAACAACAGACATTGAGGAAATCCAAAGAATCATTAGGTCCTACTTCAAAAATTTGTACTTCACAAAACTGGAAAACCTAAATGAAATGGACAATTTTCTTGATAGATTCCACCTACCAAAGTTAAATCAAGAACAGGTAAACAAATTAAACAGTCCTATAACCCTGAAGGAAATAAAAGAAGTCATTAGAAATCTTCCAACCAAAAAAAGCCCAGGGCCAGGTGGTTTCAGCACAGAATTCTACCAGACATTCAAAGAAGAGCTAACACCAATATTCTTCAAACTCTTCTACAACATAGAAACAGAAGGAATACTGCCAAACACATTCTATGAGGCCACAGTCACCCTGATACCTAAACCTCACAAAGACCCAACAGAGAAAGAAAATTTCAGACCAATTTCCCTTAAGAACATGGATGCAAAAATACTTAATAAAATACTTGCAAAACAGATCCAACATCATCTCAAAATTATCATACACCATGATCAAGTAGGCTTCATCCCAGGGATGCAGGGGTGGTTCAACATTAGAAAATCCATCAATGTAATCCACCACATAAACAAGCTGAAAGGAAAAAAAAAACCACATGATCATCTCATTGGATGCTGAAAAACTTTTGACAAAATCCAGCACCCCTTCATGTTAAAAGTCTTGGAGAGATCAGGCATACAAGGACCATACTTAAACATAATAAAGGCAATTTACAACAAGCCAATGGCCAACATCAAACTAAATGGAGAGAAATTTAAAGCATTTCCTCTAAAATCAGAGACAAGACAAGACTGTCCACCGGTATCTCTTCAACATAGTACTTGAAGTTTTAGCTAGAGCAATAAGACAACTAAAGGAGATCAAGGGGATACAACTTGGAAAGGAAGAAGTCAAAGTATCCCTATTTGCAGATGATGTGATAGTATACATATGTGACTCCAAAAATTCCACCAGAGAACTCCTACAGCTGATAAACTCCTTCAGTAAGGTGGTGGGATACAAAATCAATTAAAAAAAATCAGTAGCCCTTCTTTACACAAAAGATAAATGGACTGAGAAAGAAATAAGGGAATCAACACCCTTCACAATAGCCACAAATAATATAAAATACCTGGGGGTAATTCTAACCAAGCAAGTGAAAGACCTGTATGATAAGAACTTCAAGGCCCTGAAAAAAGAAATTGAAGAGGACATCAGAAGATGGAAAGATCTCCCTTGCTCATGGATCGGTAGGATCAACATAATAAAAATGACCATCTTACCAAAAACAATGTACAGATTCAATGCAATTCCTATACAAATACTAACTCAATTCTTTACAGACCTGGAAAAAAACAATTCTCAACTTTATATGGAATAACAAAAAAAACCAAAATAGCTAAATCAATCATGTACAATAACAGAACATCTGGAGGTATCACCATCCCAGATTTCAAGCTGTACTACAGGGCAATAGAAATTAAAACAGCATGGTATTTGTATAGAAACAGACAGTGACCAATGTGATTGAATTGAAGACCCAGAAATAAACCCACACACCTATGGTCACTTAATTTTCTACAAAGAAGCCAAAACCATACAACAGAAAAATGAAAGCATCTTCAATAAATGGTGCTGGTCTAACTGGATGTCAACATGTAGAAAATGTAAATAGATCCATACTTATCACCCTGTACAAAACTTAAGTTTAAGTGGATCAAAGACTTCAACATAAATCCAGACACACTAACATTAATAGAATAGAAAATGGGAAAAAGCCTGGAACTCATTGCACAGGTAGCAACTTCCTGAACAGAACACCAATAGCTCAGGTGCTAAAACAAACAATCAATAAATGGGACCTTATGAAGCTGAAAAGCTTCTGTAAGACTAAATGGCAGCCTACAGACTGGGAAAGGATCTTGACCAACCCAACATCTGACAGAGGGCTAATTATCCAAAATATATAAAGAACTGAAGAAATTAAACACACACAAAAAAAAAACAAATAACCCCATCAAAAAATGGGGCACAGAGATAAACTGAGAATTCACAGAAGAGGAATCTCTAAAGATTGAAAGACACTTGCAGATTTGAATGTTCAACATCTTTGGTCATCAGGGAAATGCAACTTAAAACAATACTGAGATTCCATCTCACACCTGTCAGAATGGCTAAGATCAAAAACTCAAATGATAGCACATGCTGGTGAGGATGTGGAGAAAGAGGAACACTCCCCCATTGCTGTTGGGGTGCAAACTTGTAAAACCACTTGGGAAATCAATCTGGAGATATCTTAGAAAATTGGGACTAGTTCCACCTCAAGACCCAGCCATATCCCTCCTGGGCATATATCCAAAAGATTTTACACCGAACCACAAGGACATTGCCTCAACAATGTTAATAGCAGCTTTATTTGTAATAGCCAGAAACTGGAAACAACCCAGATGTCCTTCAACTGAAGAATGTATAAAAAAAAAAAAAACCCTGTGGTACATTTATACAACGGAATACTACACAACTATCAGAAACAAGGAAATCATAAAATTCACAACCAAATGGATGGATCTAGAAAAGCTCATCCTAAGTGAGCTGACTCAGTTCCAGAAAGATAAACATGGTATGTAATCTCTTATAAGTGGATATTAACCATACATCACAGGATAACCATCCTACAACCCACAGACCCAAACAGATAGGAACCTAGCATAACTATCCTAGGAAAAATTTCACCCAGCAATGAGTCATGGAATCTGCTGCAGGTTAGTGGAACACCTTACCCTAAATAGTGTGCCATATCAAACCTCAGTGCAAGAGGAAGCTCTTGGCCCTCACATGACTGAAGAACTGAAGGAGTACGATATGTGAGTGCACACCTCATCTGAGGAGAAGGAGACTACCAAGTAGAGGAAAAATGAAGGAGGGAGGAAGGGAGGAAGGGAGGGAGGAAGAAAGGGAGAGAGGGAGGAAGGGAGGAAGGGAGGGGCCAGTAGGGGAGGAGGGAGGAAACTATGTTTTAGAAGTAACTTGAGAAAACAAAATAATACTATTTTTTAAAAAAGGTTAATAAGCTTAAACAATATAATAAAAATAAAATATAAAATTTTCAAATTATAATTTATCAAAGGTATACTTGCTTTATCGGCATGAAAGAAAAAAATGGCCTTAATTTTAGATTAGAATGTTAGACTGCAGGTTGCCACATATCTCACACACTTGATGTCAGCTTAAAAGTTTTTTTGCAGATATAAAGGATATTTTCGTGGTTTGGCATTAAAAAGGCAGTTAAGAGGTTTAAAATGCTGTAAATAAATTAAAGGTTAATACAGTTCAGCCTGGTTTTCTTAACCTCCAAGAGTTGAAAAAATTTGGAGCTAAGGTAAAATATATGAGAAGCGTGGTGTTAGTCCATGCCTTTAACTCCAGCAGAGACAGGAGGATCACTATAAAGTTAGTTGTCTTGTAAATTCTAGAGTTACAAGGAACAGGGTGGTGATGGTGCACACCCTTAATCCCATCATTTGAGAGGGATACACCCTTAATCCTAACACAGTAGAGACAGAAACCTGCAGATCTCTGAGTTTAAGGACAGCCTGACACAAAGCAAACTCTGTATAGAGAAAAACTTAGATACAGGGGTGGTGCTACATATCTTTAATCCCATCAATTGGGAAGCACATGCCTTTGATCCCAATACTTAGAATGCAGAGACAGGCACATAGGATTTGGAATGATTTAAGTCTAAAAGCTACTTACAAAAGGCATGCTGAAATTCAAAGTGAATTGTCCTTTGAGATCTCAAAATATACACACTTAAAGGTTTGTTTAGTTCCAAAATATCAAAATAATTTCTTTTTTAATCTCAGTTGAAAGGTAATACTTTTTATATTGTCAAAAAAAAAACAAATTTGCTCCAGGAAAAATATTACCTGACCCCCCCCCCAAAAAAAAAAAGTAGTGTCCCAGAGTTAGGATTAGGCAGGGCTCTGTTCTTGTCATTCCAGGAGATTAAAAGCATCCATCTAAGGAATCCAGGGACAATTGGACAACTGAAACCTCAGAAGAAAACAGATCAGACACCAAAGAAGACAAGTAGCCCAGACGATCCAACCTTGCAGACTTCCTCAATAGATGTTTCCTCAAAAGTCTACAACCACAACAACTCAAAAATGCTAAGATTGTTCAGCCCCACAGACTGTTCCAGCCAGAATTTCAGTAAACCCCTGAAGTTCAGCTTCTGTCTACAAACTTCTTAGGACATTTAAATAGCTGAGCACAAAAGGACTGAACATCAAATGATTCTATTAACATGCTTAACCATTTTTTCCATTCTTATTTGGGCCCCAAACAGGTTTACTACATCCCAAATCAGCAGGAAGTCATTTTAAGAGAGCGATGTCCCATCTCCAGAAGGTGGGGAGGGTGTTTTCCCCCCTTATGGTCATTTGATGGGTTATAGATACTTGTTGTTATTTAGGGGGAGAGATTACAAGCTGTTAAATGGTCTTGTTAAATGGGTTTTGGAGGTTAGACCCAGGGATTTCTCTCTTTTTCTTTTCTGTATCCTTCTTTCTCTCCTATGTAAGGGTGAAAAGATGAGAAAAAATGGGATATAGACAAAATATAGGAATGATAAAGAAAAAGAGATAGATTATTGAATATGCTCTTATATCTTTGTATATTGATACAAAATTAAGATTATATGGGGCTAAATCAGTATTGATATTTGTATATTGATACAAAATTAAGATTATATTTGGCCATATTGGTATTGATCTTTGTATACTGATACAAAATTAAAATTATATTTGGCCACATTGGTACTGATCTTTGTATATTGATACAAAATTAAGGTTAGCTCTTTTTAAGGTATAGTATCTAGGTAATGCTTAAAAATGAAATGTGAATTTTTGGCCTATTGTTAACAACTGTCACAAACTGTTGAGGAGATTAAGAAATGAAAACTGATAGTCATTCATGCATGCCATGTTGTTAGGTACTAGGGAAATCTATCACAGTTATTTTCTAAGATAATCAGAAATCAAATTGCTAAGAGACAAGTAATATTTGCTTATCCAAATATATGAAGATAGATAGGTGATCTTCAAAAACCTCAAGAGATCTGCAGAATATGGTGTTCAAAGATGTTTTCTTAAGATTTTTTTTTATATTGAGACATGTCAGCTCCTGACAGAACCCCCTATTCTACTCCAAGTAGAAGATGAGAATCAAAGAATCTCCACTTGGAGATGGTTGAATTAGTGGCAAGCTTGTCACTGGGCAAGAGAAATCCCTTGCTTCAACTGTAGACAGAATGCTGTCCAAAAAGAACAATATTTGAAAGCAGGTAAGCCAACAGCCTAGCTCTGCCAAGACAGGGTAGGAAAGTCCTTCATAATTCCTGCTTTACAATCAATGTCTGTCAGAGAAACAGGGCCAAATGGCTGAAGATTGATGTTGTAATATATGAAGAGAAATTGGAAACTGTCCAGGCAGCCACTGGTATGTCATTTCTTAGTTTTGGAAGCTGCTGGCCCTGCACTTCCTATATAATCAGATGTATTATCCCTCTCAGGTCTCTGATGTGGTTGAAGACTAGATAGCTAGAGTCTCATAGTTAAATTTTGAGTGGTTTAGGAATTTAGAGTGTGTTCTGGACCTAAGAAGATGTTTTTAAAATTGTGATGCATGTTAGGATGGAAGCTGAGTTAGATATAGAACTTTAAACTCATGGGGATGGTTGGATAGTAGAATGTGAAAGTCAGTTGCCAATTAGGTATGGACTGGACATTGGGAATGTATGATAAGCCTTATAATTCTCATAATTGTGGCCTAATTATTTCTGTTGTTTTGTATTGTATTTGTTGTTATAAGAGAAAGAGCCATTTGTTGGACTGAAAGGGGGAGCTGTTGGGGGGAAGATATACCTTAAATTTTAAAAAAAATAAGTGGATGGGGGTGTTGAGGGGGAAGAGGGTGGGAGGGATGGACCAAAGGGGGCAGTAGGGAGGGGATTACGATTGAGATGTAACTTGAAGAAATAGAAAATAAATAAATAGGGGGGATCCAAGATGGCGGTGGCCCATACGGACGCATTTTAATCTTGGGGAAAACTGTGAATGTTATAAGACGCTATACAAAAATGTCTAAGAGACCCAATCCCCCCTTGGTCTCACCCAACTATCCGGGACCACTAAAAGTCCCTGGACAGGACGCTCCCTCCCACTCTCGGTACACACAGAAGCCGCTGAATCCGGAATCGGTATTCCCCCCTCCCCTCCAGGAGAGACACACCGGGTAAGTTCCGAATACCCATCCGGCTGTAGATTGCAACCCACTGCGGTGTACAGGAACTTGGTCGACCATGACACCACCTGCCAGTTTCCAGAGCCGGCTCCAGGGGGGAAAGGCAGATTTTTACCCACCATAGGATTCAATTCTGGGCAAACCGTGAAGCCTTTTCCATTATTATTGGTCTTTTTTTGCTACTACAGACACTTCTGGCGGGAAGCCAGAGCTTAAGTATATACAGCTCCGCCCCCTTGATAAGTGAAGTCTCCACCCAAGAGGTGGAGCAGAAAAACAAACCTTACAGGAGTGGAGTCAGGCAATTCGACTGCTACACTAAAGTTCCCCCATTGGATCTAAGAATAGAAGACAACAGAAACATATGGCTCAGACTTCCAAATGGCCAAGGGACCCAGAAAAAGCAGGATTCAAGGTAGAATGACTCCAACAAAAGAAAGTGATATCATTTCAGCCAACCCAGATCACATCACCACAAATGAAACACATGAAAATGATAACAATTCTACATTATGAAAAGTGATAGAGTCCCTTCAAGAAGAACTTAAATTTATGAAGGAATTCAAAGAGGCCACGATCTCACAAACGAAAACTATGGATAACACCATTAGAGAACTACAAAACAAGGTGGCTCAGCTTGAACATGAAAAGGACAGGGCAAGAGAAGACTTCCAGGCAAAGACAAGCAATTTGGAACAGAAAATGTACAAAACGAATAAAACTATTCAAGACATGAAAATGGAAATGGAAACAATAAAGAAAACACAGTCAGAGTTAAAAATGGAAATGGAGAGCCAAGAGAAGAGAACTGGAACTATGGATATCAGTACCAAAAATAGGACTCAAGAGATGGAAGACAGGATCTCAGGCATGGAAGATTCAATGGAAGAAATCAGTACAACATCCAAAGAAAATGAGAAAGCTAAAAAATCTCTCACCCACAACATCCAAGAAATCAAGGACTCAGTGAAAAGAAGGAACCTAAGAATTATAGGCTTAGAGGAAAGAGAATATTCCCGACTCCAGGGTCCAGGAAATATCTTCAACAAAATCATAGAAGAAAACTTCCCAAACCTAAAGAAAGAGATGCCGATAAAATTCCAAGAGGCTTACAGAACACCAAACAGATTAGATCAGAAAAGAAACTCCTCTTGCCACATAATAATTGAAACTCCAAATATAGAGAACAAAGAAAGAATATTAAAAGCTGTAAGAGAAAAAGCCCAAGTCACATACAATGGCAGACCCATCAGAATTACACCGGACTTCTTCTCAGAAACTTTAAAAGCTAGAAGGGCCTGGGCAGATGTCCTACAAGCACTGAGAGAACATAGGTGCCCAGCTAGACTACTATACCCAGAAAAACTCTCTATCAACATAGATGGAGAAAACAAGATATTCCATGACAAAATCAAATTTAAACAATATCTACCCACAAACCCAGCCCTACAGAAGATCCTAGAAAGAAAATTCCAACCCAGAGAAGATAACTACACCCAAGAAAACAGAGGAAATAGAAATCTCCACAGCAATTAAACAAAAAGAAACACAAGACATCCAGCTATACCAAAATAATGGCAAATAACAACCCCTGGTCACTAATATCCATCAACATCAATGGACTCAACTCCCCAATGAAAAGACACAGACTTACAGACTGGATCCGTAAACAAGACCCATCTTTCTGCTGTATAAAAGAAACACACCTCACTATTGAAGATAAACACTATGTCAGAGTAAAGGGCTGGGTCCATTTCCAAGCAAATGGACCCAGGAAACAAGCTGGAGTAGCCACCCTAATATCAAACAAAATAGACTTCCAATTGAAGTTGATAAAAAAAGACAGAGAAGGGTATTACATATTAATTAAAGGAAATATCCACCAAGAGGACATCTCAATATTGAACATCTATGCCCCAAATACAAAGGCACCTACATTTATAAAAGAAATGCTTCTAAAACTTAAATTGCACATCAATCCAAACACTTTAATAGTGGGAGACTTCAACACCCCACTCACAACTAAGGACAGATCATCAAGACAGAAGCCAAACAGAGAAATAATGAGTCTAACAGAGATCATGAACCAAATGGACCTAACAGATATCTACAGAATGTTTCACCCAAACACAAAAGAATACACCTTCTTCTCAGCACCGCACGGAACCTTCTCCAAAATAGACCATATAGTTGGACACAAAGATAGCCTCAACAGATACAAGAAAATTGAAATAATTCCTTGTATCTTATCAGACCACCATGGAATAAAGCTGGACTTCAATAGCAAAAGAATCAACAGAAAGTCTACACTCACATGGAAATTGAACAACTCTTTACTAGAGGACCACTGGGTCAGGGAAGAAATAAACAAGGAAATCAAAGACTTCTTAAAATCCAACGAAAATGAAGACACAACATACCCAAACCTATGGGACATAATGAAAGCAGTGCTACGAGGAAAATTCATAGCACTAAGTGCGTTCAAAAAGAAAATTGTGACAGCTCATATTAACGAATTAACAGCCAAACTGGGTGAATTGGAAAAAAAAAAGAAGCAAACACTCCCAAGAGGAGCAGAAGGCAGGAGATCATCAAACTTAGGGCTGAAATCAACAACTTAGAAACAAAAAGAACTATACAAAGAATCAATGAAACCAAGAGTTGGTTCTTTGAGAAAATCAACAAAATAGACAGACCCTTAGCCAAATTAACTAAAAGACAGAGCGAAAAAACCCAAATCAACAAAATCAGAAATGAAAAGGGAGAAATAACAACAGAAATTGAGGAAATCCAGAAAATATTTAGATCCTACTTTAAAAATCTATACTCCACCAAATTTGAGAATTTAAGCGAAATGGACAATTTTCTCAATAGAGTCCACCTACCGAAGCTAAATCAAGATCAGATTAACAGATTAAACAGCCCTATAACTCCTAAGGAAACAGAAACAGTCATTAAAAATCTCCCAACCAAAAAAAGCCCAGGGCCAGATGGCCTTAGCATGGAATTCTACCGGACCTTCAAAGAGGAGCTAACACCAATACTCTTCAAACTCTTTCACCAAATAGAATCTGAAAGAACATTGCCAAACTCATTCTATGAGGCCACAGTCACCCTGGTTCCTAAACCACACAAAGACCCAACAAAGAAAGAGAACTTCAGACCAATCTCCCTCATGAACATAGATGCAAAAATACTTAATAAAATACTAGCAAACCAAATTCAAGAACACATCAAAAGTATCATACAACATGACCAAGTAGGCTTCATCCCAGGAATGCAGGGATGGTTCAACATACGAAAGTCTATCAACGTAATTTACCATATAAACAAGATGAAGGAAAAAAACCACATGATAATCTCGCTAGATGCAGAAAAAGCATTTGACAAAATCCAACACCCCTTCATGCTAAAAGTCCTGGAGAGAACGGGCATACAAGGACCATACCTAGAAATAATAACGGCAATATACAGCAAGCCAGTGGCCAACATCAAATTAAATGGAGAGAAGCTTGAAGCATTTCCTCTAAACTCAGGGACAAGACAAGGATGTCCACTTTCACCATATCTCTTCAATATAGTACTTGAAGTTCTTGCTAGAGCAATAAGACAACTAAAGGAGATCAAAGGGATAAACATTGGAAATGAAGAAGTCAAATTATCCCTATTTGCAGACGATATGATAGTATACATAAGCGACCCCAAAAATTCCACCAGAGAACTCTTACAGCTGATAAACACCTTCAGCAAGGTGGCTGGATACAAAATTAATTCAAAAAAATCAGAAGCCCTTCTTTATACAACAAACAAATGGGCTGAGAAAGAAATAAGGGAAACAACCCCCTTCACAATAGCCACAAACAATATAAAATACCTTGGGGTAACTCTAACCAAGCAAGTAAAGGACCTATACAACAAGTACTTCAAGCCCTTGAAGAAAGAAATGGAAGAGGCCTTTAGAAGATGGAAAGATCTCCCATGCTCATGGATAGGTAGAATCAACATAATAAAAAAGGTTATCCTACCAAAAGTAATATATAGATTCTATGCAATTCCTATCAAAATACCAACACAATTCTTTATAGACCTGGAAAAAGCTATTCTCAATTTTATATGGAACAACAAAAAGCCCAGAATAGCTAAATCAATCCTGTACAATAAAAAAACATCTGGAGGTATCACCATCCCAGATTTCAAGCTGTTCTACAGAGCAATAGTAGTAAAAACAGCATGGTATTGGTATAAAAACAGACCAGTAGATCAATGGAATTGAATTGAAGATCCAGAAATAGACCCACACACTTATGGCCACCTAATTTTTGACAAAGAAGCCAAAACGGCACAATGGAAGAAGGACAGCATCTTCAACAAATGGTGCTGGTCCAACTGGATGTCCACTTGTAAAAGAATGAAATTAGACCCATACTTATCACCTTGTACAAACCTTAAGTCCAAGTGGATCAAAGACCTTAACATAAGGTAGGTCACACTAAATCTACTAGAAGAAAAAGTGGGAAAAACCCTCGAACTCATTGGCACCGGTGACAACTTCCTGAAAAGAACACCAACAGCTCAGGACCTGAGATCAACAATCAATAAATGGGACCTCATGAAACTGAAAAACTTCTGTAAGGCAAAAGACACTGTCATTCAAACAAAACGGCAGCCTACAGACCGGGAGAAAATCTTCACCAACTCCACATCTGACAGAGGGCTAATATCCAAAATCTACAAAGAACTCAAGAAATTAAATGCCAAGAAACCAAATAATCCAATCAAAAAATGGGGGACGGAACTAAATAGAGAATTCACAAAGGACGAATCCCTAATGGCTGAGAGACACTTGAAGAAATGCTCAACATCCTTAATCATCAGAGAAATGCAACTCAAGAAGACTCTGAGATTCCATCTCACACCTGTCAGAATGGCTAAGATCAAAGGCTCAAATGACAGCACATGCTGGTGAGGCTGTGGAGAAAGGAGAACCCTCCTCCATTGCTGGTGGGAGTGCAGGCTTGTGTAACCACTATGGAGGTCAGTCTGGTGATATCTTAGAAAACTTGGAATAGCTGTGCCTCAGGACCCAGCCATACCACTTCTGGGTATACACCCAAATGTCTCCTCACAGAATCATAAGGAAGTTTCCTCATCTATGTTCATAGCAGTCTTATTTGTAATAGCTAGAAACTGGAAACAACCCAGATGTCCCTCAACCGAAGAATGGGTTAGAAAACTGTGGTACATCTACACAATGGAATATTATTCAGCTCTCAGGAACAATGAAATTATGCAATTTGCAGCCAAATGGATGGAACTAGAAAAGCTCATCCTGAGTGAGCTAACCCAGACTCAGAAGGATGAATATGGCATCTATTCACTTATAGTAAGATTTCAGCTATATAGTAGATGATATCGATACTACAACCAACACATGAAAGGGAACATGGACATAGACTTTTTATTTTTTATTCTTTTTTTTATTTTTATTTTTTTGTATTCTTTTTTATCTGTTTGTCAGCTTTTTTTGTTTGTTTGGTTTTTTAGTTTTCTCTCCCTGGCAATGAGACACTTTTCACCAGTGATACTGCCTCATAGACCCCCATTGTATGAGGAGGCTCCTGACCCTCATATTACCTATGAACTGGGGTGAGGGACTGTAATATAGGGAAACCCCACTCCAGAGAAGCAGGATGGAAGGATCAGGGGATAAAGATAAAAATGAAATGTGAAGTTTCAGCCTTTGGCTACTAATTGTCATAAACTGTTTAGGATAATTAAGAAATGTAAACTAATAGTCATGCAAGCCTGTCATTTTGTTAGGTGCTATGACAGTCAACTATAGTTATTTTCTAAGCTAATCAGAAATCAAGTTGCTAAGAGACAAGCAACATTTGCTTATCCTAATATAAGAGATAGGGCCTCTTCAAAAACCTCGAGATCTGCTGAATATGGCATTCAAAGATGTTCCCTTAACTTTAGATTTTTTTGATATCGAGACATGTCAGCTCCTGACAGCACCCCCTATTCTACTCCAAGTAGAAGATGAGCATTGAAGAATCTCCCGTGGGAGATGATTGAACTAGTGGCAAGCCTATCTCTTGGCAGAAAAAAACCCTTGCTCCAACTGTAGACAGAATGCTGTCCAAAAAGGACAAAAATTGGAAGCAGGTAAGTCGACAGCCTAGCTCTGCCAAGACAGGGTAGACAAGTCCTTCATAATTCCTGCTCTACAATCAATGTCTGTCAGAGAAATGGGGCCAAATGACTGAAGATCGATGCTGTAATATATGGAGAGAAAATGGGAACTGTCCAGGCAGCCACTGGTATGTCATTTCTTAGTTTTGGAAGCTGCAGGCCCTGCACTTCCTATATAATCAGATATATTTTTCCCTCTCAGGTCTCTGAGGTGGTTGAAGAATAGATAGCTAGAGTCTCATAATTAAATTTTGAGTTGTTTAGGAATCAAGAGAGTGCCCTGGATCTAAGAAGATGTTTTTAAAATTGTGAGGCAAGTTAGTATGAAAACTGAGTTAGATATAGAACTTTAAACTCATGGAGATGGTTAGATAGTAGAATGTTAAAGTCAGGTGCCAAATACACATGGACTGGACAATGGGAATGTACGCTAAGCCATATAATTCTCATAATTGTGGCCTAATTACCTCTGTTGTTGTGAATTGTATTTATTGTTATAAGAGAAAGAGCCATTTATTGAACTGAAAGGGGGAGCTGTTGGGGGGAAAAGATATACCTTAAACTTCAAAAAAAAAAAAGAAGAAGGATGGGGATGGGTGGGTTGAGGGGGAAGAGGGTGGGAGAATGGGACTGAAGGGGGGAGTAGGGAGGCGATTGTGATTGAGATGTAACTTGAAGAAAAAATAAATAAATAAATAAATAAATAAATAAATAAGAAAAATAAATAATAAATAAATAAGGAAAAAATAAAACATAAAAACAAATTAGGGAAAACCTTTGCAATTTCCCCCTCATGGATCTGCCCCTGTGAATAGTCAGGTCACATGAGCCTTTTGTGCTTTGTTGTTATTGTTGTTGTTGTTTGGTTGGTTGGTTTTGTGTGACAGGGTTTCTCTGTATATCTCTGGCTGCCCTGGAACTCACTCAGTAGACCAGGCTGGCCTCTGCCTCCCTAGTGCTGGGATTAAAGGTTTGCACCACCACCACCTAGGTGTTTTGGTTTGGCTTGGTTTGGTTTTTCTTTTGGGCTTTTTTTTTTTTAATCCAGTGAAATGTAGAGATAAATGTTAAGGGAATACAACTCTGAGTGAAATCTTAGCTAACTTGATTTAATAAACAGTTCCGAAGAGGGATAAAGAACATGACGTGGTCTCAAAGGGAAATACCTTTGAAGAAAATTATCAGTACAGCTAGTTCCCCTTTACCCTGCAAAAGAACAGTGGCCCCTGTGCATCTCTCACATGTATCCTCCCCAGCACTAGCTAGTTCTTTGTATGATTCCTGGGCTCCCTAGAACTTCATTATGTGAAGTCATCCAATCCTCTGGGCTGCTTCCAACACTGCCTCTCCCAGCCATCCCTGGAGGGGTGTAATTGAAGCATAGTAAAGAGGACAGTGAAGGCGGAGACATTGGAACAATGACCGAGTTTCGGTAACTTCATCCAGAACAACACTGAGCTCTCAAGCAAGGCACCAATCTGCCATCAACCATGGACAGAGATCTATGATGTAAAAATAGCTCTTGCAAATCAAAAAGGGTGGGGATGGGAGGGGACCTACCCTAATGGAAGGATTTGCAAAGAGCATGCACAAAGAAATTAGAGAGAAAAACAAATTGTAAAGGATGTTCAACCTCACTAGTAATAATGCAAGTGGAAATTAAAACAATATTTCAGCTAGCAGATGAGCAGAGTTGTTTTTTTTTAATTAATTATAACCCATGTTGGCTGGGTACTCGGAAAAGGAAACTCCCACACTTTGCTGATGAGAGTGTAACTGAAGAAAAATTCAGTAATACCTCTCCAAGTTGAAAATCAGCCTACATTTTCCCCATGATCTTGCACCTAGTAACTTATCTTAATGAGTTCCTAAGACAGTGCGGTCGGGTTGTTATGGTGTGTTACTTAAAGTCTTCTATGCTGGAGACTTAGTCCTCAATATAATGATACTGAGATGGGGTGGAACCTTTAATAGGCGAGGCTATTAGGAGGTATTTAAATCATGGGGGAGCATCACCCTTGGAAAGATTAATGCCCATCTCATAGGAGTGAGTTAGGTCTCACAGGACTGAATTGGTTACCACCAGAGCAGGTTGCTATAATGCTAGATAGTCTTCATTGGCTCGCTCTCTCTCTCTCTCTCTCTCTCTCTCTCTCTCTCTCTCTCTCTCTCCCCTCCTATTATATGCAGTCCCACCTTGTAATGATTCCTTCCATGTAAGGTTATATGCCACAAAGCTCTTACCAGTTACAAGTACCTGATCTTTCATTTTCTTCCCTCCAGAACTGTGAGATAAATAAACTTGTTTTCTTTATGAAGTACAGTCTTGGGTATATCATTGCAGCAATGCAAAATGGACTAGAACAGACAGCAAGCAAGCAAGAGTGCTTACAGAGCATCGTTCCCATGAGAGCACACTCCATCTCTGTCAGCACTGGGAATGACTAATACTCCCAGATGCTGTTCACATCTGATTTGCAGTATACCCTTTTCTGCTGTTTCTTATGCATGCTAGCAATATCTGTTTCTGGATTGGTGTGGTTTTACGGTCCTGGAGTGTGAACCCAGAACACTGTGCGTGCTAGGCGAGTACTCTACTGAGCTGTATCTTCAGGTAGGATATCTATAGCTGTCCTGAGCTATAGATATTAAACGTGTCGCTATATAAATTAAATGTGTCGCTAGTTGACCTCCGCAAGCTACAACAAACACAGCAGCTGCTCTAGAATGAGGAAATGTTTGGTGAATCTTAACATGGAAAGAGGTTTGTGAGACCTAAGGGTTGACTCAGCTTCATCTTCAAGTTGAGTCTGTAGGGACTGACTGCTGCTCCTATGCCCCTCTTTTCTCTCACTTCCCAATGTGGTTGCATTTGTGATACTAATGCGATTTTAATTTAAGATAATGTTTGCAGTACAGCATGCTGACTCCTTGTCCAATTCTACTTTCTTCCTGAGTTTTCTGAGAGGAGATAACAAACCTCAGAGTCTTCTTCAAGGGTAAGAGTATAGCCAGAGACACTGTGTTCCCCCACCCACCACTCCCTGCAAGGAAAAGCTAGGATCTTCTCCAAAGACTGCAAGAAAAACATTCTGTCTTGATTTAACTGCTTTGTGCTGAGTAGAAAAGAGAAAACAGTCCCCCAGGAGTTTGTAGTCTCAGGGTAAATTCATTCAAGTTCACAGGCTGAATTCAAACTGTGTGGTTGACTTTAAAAACCTCAAGGTGAGAATTCAGTTCAAATAGTCCTGGGGTGGTAATTCTTCAGGAATTTGACAGCAAATAACACCTTCTTTATCTGAAGGAAATCATCTCCAAGCCAACCTTCAAAGCATTCCTTCAGATAAATGTCCGAATAATGAGCTCACAGTCAACAAGGAATCAGGAACAAGAGCAGCTGAGAAAATAGAAAAATGAGAGTTGAAAACACCTTCACTAGTGGGTTAGGGCATTGTAACAGAATATTTGTATTTATCACACTTATACTTATGAATACTTATCTATCACCTATAAAATACCTAAATCCTATAACCTAAACCTTATAATCTATCATCTATAATCTATCTGAGAACACTCTAATACCTATATAAAAACACTTAACTAACACTATTTTAACTTTCTTAAAAGGATATTAATATTCTTCGTGTAGGTCTGTGTAGGATGACTTGGTTTGCAGCAGACCCATCATGTAGTATCTTTTAAACTTAAAATCCGTTGGGCCTCACTTTGCCAGTTCGTAAGGACAGATGATTTCCACCACCAAATTGTGGCTGGTTTATAAAGTCAGTCTGTTCCAACCGCCAAACTGAGGCCGGCTTATTCCATCAGCTCAGACTTGACTCTACGGTCGGTCTCCTTGGCCTGGGCAAACCTCACAGCCAAAAGCCTCTCCAAGTGGCTTCCGAACTTCACTCACCTCACTGCCTGTTTTGACTCTCTGGAGTCTCAAGCCAGGTGCCTTGACAGAATTCTTTCTCAGCAGGTTTTAAATAAATTTGGTCAATAGCATACCTTCTCCAGCATGAGTTCTCAGTTGGTGAGGGCAGGAGCAAGATGGCCGGCCTCGCGGAGCCTCTGGTTTATATATGGTCTTATCATTCAATCCTTGGTGGAGGGTCCAACTCTCTCATGATTTCCCAACAGTCCTATTACTGTGGCAACTGACAATGTAGGTGCAGCTTTCATTGGTGTCTTAGCCACGCCCCTTCAATAGGGCAATTCATGTTTCCATCTCAGCAACCTCAAAGGACTCTCTCTCTCTCTCTCTCTCTCTCTATATATATATATATATATATATATATATATATAGAGAGAGAGAGAGAGAGATAGATAGATAGATAGATAGATAGACAGATATAGATATATAGATGTGCAATCATATGCTTGGGGTAAATTTTTTGGAAGCCAGAGGTCAACTTTGGATGTCTTCTCCTGTCACTCTCCACCTTGTTTTTTTGAGACAGAGTCTATCATTGAACCTAGTACTCACTGCATCCCTCACTGTTGACTGGCTGACCGACAAGATCCAGGGATCCTCTTGTCTCTGCTGAGCCTAGTAATGGGCTTACAGACACATACCACCATGACAAGCTTTTTAAATGAATGTTTGGTTTTAAATTCAGGTCTTCATGTTTATGCTGGAAGCATTTACCAACTGAGCCATCTTGCCAACCACACTTAATGATTTTTTTAAAGGAGAGAAGGCTAATACAAATAATTCTGAGTGAAAGAAGCCAGTCTGAAAAGGTTATATAGAGCATGATTCCAAATCTATAATACTCTGGGAAAGGAAGAATTATAGGCACTGTAAAAGAGAATGGTGAGCCTGGGATTTTGAGAAAGGGATGAGTAGGCAATATACTGTGTTGTGCTGTAACAGCTGACAAGTCTGTCATATATCTGTCAGAGCCTACACATGGACAGTACCAAGACAGTGAGTGATCTGTGACAGTGGGTGACACCGATGCACCACTGTGGGTAACTGTGACAAACACACCTCTGTGACATAGTATGTCAACAGTGAGGAGGCTGTGCACACATGAAGGCATGAATATGGGAGACCTCTGTACCTTCACTCAATTCTACTGTGGCCCTGAAACCACTCCAAAAAAAAATTAAATCTATTAGGAACAAATAGGCTTCAGAAAGAAGAAAAGACAATGGAGAGATGGAGAAGGAGCAAACTTCCATTAAAATGACTGAGTAGATTTGAAAAGGCACAAATAGAAAGAGCTCCTACAATGAAGACTCCAATAAGTGAATTTGAAAATAAATGTCAGAAATATTACATAGCCATTTCAACAGCTAAACTTAAAATATGGGGAATCTCAAGTGCAAAGATTTATATAAAAGTAACTTTTATTTGTCTGTTGTAATTGTCGACTCTGAGAGCCTCCATCTGCTAACCTGGGTCTAGTCCTAAAAGCTTCTAGCTTCCATACACTCTAATCTAGGCAGAGAATTTTTCAGCCTCTGAGACTTACCTCTAAATAAGCTCACCCTTTCTAGCTCTTTCTAAACTCTGGCTGGCTGTTTCAACTCAGCTGTTCTGGCTCAAACTCCTCTCCAAGCAGACTAATTCAAACTGGATTCTCTCTGCATCTGAATGACTTGCTCTGCTTGTCCTCAAACTAATCCTAGCAATCTGTTCTAATCTTCTGACGCCTTCCCATTCTCCAGCTCATTCTTTCTTCACCTGTGTCTAACTTGTCCTCTCTTTAAACTGTCTCTGTAAAACTCTCCCAGTAAAACTGCCTCCCCCCTCTTCCCTCTGTGCTGTTCTCTCTTAAGTTACCTCTCTTTCCTCTTTGTTCTTGTGAGGGTTGGGCATATCCTATACTATCAAATTTGTCACTTTGCCTCTCAATTAGATATCACTTTCAAATATGGGTGCTTCCTTCTATAAACTAATTTTACCTTCATTGTTTGGGATTAAAGATGTGTACTAAGAGAGTGTCTGTATTCCAGCCAGATCACACAGACCTAGAAGGTCTTTGGATGAGACAAGAGCAGCCATGTTGCTGAATTAAAATTCCTCTACAGATATAAAACAACCTGAGCTCTCATGTGTTTCTGGTACAAAGTTGTTTTAATCATCACAGAAAATATATTGGCAGTGTGGTTTTAGCTAAACATATATTTTCTATATAACACAGGGATCAATCAAATAATTAAGCCAAATCCTGGGTATTTGTTCAAAAGAAATAAAAGCATGCTCACTTGTAAAGAGGTCAGAAAAGAAGCTTTACCTACAAAACTCATCAGTTTGTGGCATGGCTTTCCTAGATTCATATGAAACAAGACACGATTTCTCAGATCAATGCAACTAAAAAGAACCTAGAGGACCAAGATTGTTGACTGGATAAAGGGACTTACCACCAACCTGATGACCTGAGTTCATCCCTAGGACCCATTGGTAGAAAAAGAAAACTGATTTCCACAAACTGGCCACTGACCTCCCTAGGGGCACTATGGCACACATGTATACATACATAATGATAATTAATGGTTTTAAAATGTAAGAACCTAGAGAAATGCTGTACCTAGGATACAGACCATATGTATGTATGAAGAAACTTTTTAATTCAATACTAAACACTTCAAAATATTGAAATGAAGGCAGACATGTGATATTTCATATTTCTGAGTAGTATTATTTATATTATAAATACATATGTTATACCCAAACTAATATATAAATCAGTGCTATTAAAATTCTTTTGAACTTCTGCAGGAACTCAATAAGCTTAATTTTTACAAGTAATAAATGAAATTTAAATGTATTTGGAAGAATAGAGATTCATGGATAGGCATGTCACCTTTTAAAAGTAAAGAAAGGGTCTTTTCCTAACAGATAGTACAATAACCAACAGAGCCATATTAACATATTAATAAGCATTTTCTGTATTGGAAACAAACTAGTTGGAAGAGAATGGAGAGCACAGAGTGAAATCTGTAGGTCTAAGCAACACACACAATCACACACCCATACACTCAGACACAAATTACTTGCAGAATTTTAATACATAACACCATAAGCTAATTGACATAGAAACCTACCACTGCATGCAGGAAGCAGACTTCTGAGGGACCAAAGACCTAAATATAAAATATAATGTAAATATATAATTTATCCCCTAATTGCAAGTCAGTGTTTTTGTGATCTTAACTGAGCAAAGAAGGGTTTTGTAAGGTAATTTTCAAAAACATAAATCAATGGGAAAGAAGGCTAAAACTTATATCCTCAAAGTGAATTATTTGTGTTTATGCTACCTAGTTTTATGTCAACTTAACATAAGCTAGAGTCGTCTTAGAGGAGGGAACCTCAATTAAGAAAATTCCTCCATAAGACCGAGTTATAAACAAGACTATATGGCATTTTCATAATTAGTCATTGATGGTGAAGGGCTCAGTCCATTGTGGGTGGTGCCATCTATAGGCTGCTGGTCCTGGGTTCTATAAGAAGCAGGCTGAGTAAGCCACGGGGAGCAAGCCAGTAAGCAGCACCCCTCCATGGCCTCTGCATCAGCTCCTGCCTCCAGGTTCTGCCTGCTCTGTTTGAGTTCCTGCTCTGACTTCCTTCAGTGATGAACGGTGATGTGGAAGTGTGAGTCAAATAAACCCTTTCCTCTCCAAGTTGTTTTAGCCATGGTGTTCTATCACAGCAATAAAAACAAACCCTAACAAAAGCAGTATTAAATGTAGCATATCATAAACAAACTTAATAAAAAGAAAATAGTTTAGGAGGATATACATGCAATAACTAAAATCAAGACAAGAATATCTAGAACATACAGTATAGTTTGTTGATCATCAACTAGAAAAAAAGAGCAGATATGAACAAAAGGTATGAACATGTACTTTAAAAGAGAAAAAATCAGAAACTAGTAAGTTCGTGAATAGATGCTCAGAAGAAAGGAAGGAAAACAAGTGAAGATAATGAAGAGATAAGAGTCCATGATAAGATAGACCCCATAGTGCAATAGAAAGCCACAGCGAGATAGAAACCATGGCAAGATAGCGCTTATAGCCAGAAACATACTCTCATACATGGAAAACTGATTTATAGCATTTGTATAGCAAAGAAAGACTGATCAATAAAGTGCCCTGGAGCAAATCTTAATGTAGAAGGTGATGATGAAGTTAGGCCTGCACATCATGCACAACAATAAATCACAGGCAGATTAGACATTTAAATATAAAAAATTTAGGAACTAGAGTCAGAACGAAATGACTAATTGCCAGTGCATTAAAATTCTTTCAAAGACATCAAAAAGAAAATGCAAAGCCAACACAGAAAATACTATCATCTACTTGTAACAAAAAGAAAACTTCATAAAGAAACATAAAACAGATGAGCAAGCATTTTATAGAAGAAACCTGAACAGTCAAGAAACAAGAAAAGCTATTCAACTTCTTTAGGAAATATGGAAATTGAAATAAAAACCACAGTGGGAAATCAATAAAACCACGAGACCATATAAATCAGAAAACCCACCATTTGTCAATGGCCATGATTGGCCAAACACTGCACTGATGGTGTGTGAATTGCTCAGATGATCTAGGGACCCTCTTGGCAGCAATTCTAACCCTAGATATATGTGCCTGTGCTATTTTACAGCACAGTGCTGTAATTGGGTCCATTGCAGAACAGCCCCAACGTTACCCACCCAGAGTAAGTGCAGAGCCCCACAGGATAAGAACGAAGGGGCCCAACCCAGAAGCCACTGGCACTTCTGACTGACTGGCAAGAGAGTAAGGATTCTTCAAACCCATGCCCTGGCTTTAACAACTTGTTAGAATGACTTCCAAAGCATAACGTATATGCCAGACACAGCACTCACAGTGAAAGACGCTCACAAAGTGAGCTGGGATGGTCCTGGGTTCAGAACCCAGTGTGCTCTCTCTGTGAGCCAGGGCTTACTGTTCTAAGAAAGCCCCACTGAGCTTCATCAAACAGAGGTTTTTCCTGGAGTTCCACTGCACAAACATGACCGATAAGTCCTTGGCAATGAGCATGAATGACATCCTCAACCCTTTCCTCAGAGTTCAGGCAGCCTATAGTCCCAGCTAGATGGGTGTCCCTGTCCTGAAGTCAGGGATTACTTGAGTCTCCTTATTAGTATGATAAAGACAGTCCCAGCACTTGTGAGTTTCCAAAGTTTTTTGAAGCTATGTGTCAGACACTGGGAAGATAAATTCTTTACTATACAACAACCCTAGAAAGATTCTTCCTCCGGAGTTCCAGGAGACATTTACAAGAACATTCAAGAAGCATTGTTTGTAACATCTATAAAGAAAGCAAAGCAAACAACCTTTGTGTCCTAAGTGTACCAGGAAAAGTCCATGCAAAACAGTGATACATATACAATGATGGTGGGGATGGTGGGGACGGGGAGCCATTGAATGACAAGAAGGCTGAGAATTGCACCTCTCCTCCCTTGCTCCCCTGCGATTGTATGTACATGACTCTGAATACAGGTGGGGCTGTGCCTCTCCTTAATCTCATAGGTTGACAGCAGTAGTCTTGCTTGAGTGCCCTCTACTCGAGTAACTACGAGAGGATTGGCTATTTGACCACCAATCATCACCATCTCTGAGTGCATGGGCCATGGAAAGAGGCCTAGCATTACTTGATTAGATTGAGAGCATCAGTAGTTAGCAATGGCATAGAAAGGACCTACTACTTCTATGCACAACACTGGGGCTAAATAGAGCTGAGTCTGTTCCCTAAAAGGAATCTATACCCAGGAACCGGCAACCAGGAAGAAGTCAACATGGCGCAAGGAAATCTGTCTGCTCTGCCTTGGGACAGACACAAGTGCCAAGTCCATCTGCACAAGGAACCAGGTGCCTCTTTGAAGCATAGAGTCTGTGGAAGGGGCAAGTCGGACAGCTGCGCTTCTCTCCTATGTCCAGCTGAACACAGAGCCAGGTGGTTGACTGCTTTGCCCTGGTCCACCAGGTGGGACCTTAAGAGAAAATCATGCCTGCAGCTGTGGATCCACCTGTTCCCTAGAGGGTGTTGCAGTGACACACACAGGCACCAGGAAAGGTGGAGTTGTGCCAGCTGCCATTGGGTGGTTGCTGGGGGGGGTGTTGTTCTCTTTGGGCACAGGGCCAGGGAAAGAGAGGCAGGTTCCAGGACAGGGGGTTCAGTGAACCTTCGGTTCTCAGGAAGCTAGTGAGTCCGAGAGAGCCTTCTCAAATGGCAGAAGTTCCTTTAGGCAAAATCATGACAGCTCTGAGGGAGGCTATTTAGGGAACCAGCAATTCTTTATTGCAGCTTGTGTATCATGGTGGTAAAATTTCCTCATAATCTCCTAAATTCTGAGATAGGTGAGGGTTAATGAACCATAGGAGGTGGGGAAGGATTTTTGTTGGTGAATGCATTCTATTGGCTGAGAATGAGATGCTGGCAATGCCATATTTACATGTTGACAGGTCCTAGAGACTGGATATGTGGCCAAGCTCACCTGTGACCTCCTGGGGAGTCATTTGGGTTACATGCTACAAGAAAGGTAGCCACTTCGGGGGTTGTGTCCACATGGTCCCGAGGCTGGCAGAAGCAGTGAGAGAGCTTGCTCCATGCCTTCCATTCTCAAGATGAGACAGGGGACCCCAGTGTTTAGATTTCTGGGGTTTGAGCATGCTCTTATCTCACCAGCTCTATGCCGAGTCCTCCTTCACCCATCCCAGCAACAGGAGGTGAAGTACTGAGGCAGAAGTACCAACAAGACAGTTGCTTGCCCCTTCCCACCAGTACACCACATACAGCCCCCACAGCCAGGGAGATCCTTATAAGAGAGCATCAAAGAGACCCTTCAATTAACTGGCCATTTCCCAAAGATCAAAGTCCAGCTCAGAAGTGAACCAAGTGCCCCTGAGTGGCAAGATTCAGGCTTTCTTCATAAAACAGAGGCAGGGGTGGTGGTGGTGGTGAGTGTTAAAAGCTTCTTCCTCCAAAATATTACAGCCAGTACACATATATAAAATAGGGGACTGATATAGATGATAACTGATAGGGACAGGGGACAGACAGATAGATGACAGGCAAACAAATAGATACAGGTAGAGAAACACCCTTATCTCTGTTAATCACGTGTAAGCAAAACATAAATCCCAGAAGGCATAATGTTCTGCAGCTTTCTTCTTTCAATCCCCAGGGCATTGTGGGCTGTGTGACCAGCTGTTTGCAGAGTGTTCACAAAATGAATTATATATAACATTGATTTCAAGATAATTACCTTACCCCTTGTGGCCTCTCTTCCAAGAGAACATCCCCACCTCTTTTCATGGATCAGGCCCCTGTTTGTCTGACTCCTGAAGACCCAAGTTTGTCACTGTTTCTCTTGAACAGTATTGACAGGGACAACCTTGCTTCTGGCATGGGAAGTGGGCTGAGCCAGTAAAGACCTGTCTTCCCATGCCATGGTGCTCTCCAGTGCGGCCTGGCAATGATCTGAGTCTTAGCCTTCTCAAGTTCAACTTAGAGGTCTCTTTCCAAAAATGATGACAATTCAAACACACTTCCTTTGGCCTTGCGAATTAGCCAATTCCATCCATCAGCTAGGATCACTCCAGATTGAGCTCCTTTAGTAAAGTCCTTGGCCTTGACTTTCATCTCTAGCCTAAACCACAGAATCTACTATGGTGGATGACCATGAAGGGTTCCAGGAGCCTCTTCTTAGGAAAGAAAAGGAAGTATAGAGGTGAGGAGACACTGTATGCATTCACACCACCCAGGAAGGGTGCTCTGAGCCCCAGCTGAACTCTTTCGTTTCCCCTCAGGCTTGATGAGACACTGCAAAAGACACCCTGTGCATACTTGTGTCTGTAAGTTCAGGCCCCATTCACACATAACACCTATCCACTTCTTCATGTGGCCTCCAGTTGTCTGTCCTTCTAACCTTAGAGAGCACAGCCCATTTTTTAGACCCAGGAACAAGCTGGACCACCCAGGCAGATGATTCTGGGTCCTGATACCCAGGATGTGGGAAATTTGAAGTGAATAGGTATAGAAGAACATGAGACCTCTGTGCTTATAGATAACAATACAGAAACCAGAATTGTTAGACACGCAGGCTTTTGTGTTCAATGGAAGGCATGTAGATACCTGTTTTCCATCCAGAAGGCTGGGAGTGGGTGTTGTTTAATAACCTGGTGATCATTTTGTTATTCTGTAGAGCCAGCCTCCACTGGAATCCCCCTTATCCTGATAATTGTTTCTCAGTCAGTAGTAGTGTGCAAAAGGACTTTACTATTATGCTGATTACAAACCCTTCCTCCCTAGAGCATGGCTTCTCAGTCAGCAGAACCCTTTCTTGTAAAAGAAGTCGCAGGTACTTTGCTAAAGAGATGTGCTTTACAAAGGAGTTTTGATGTAGTTGATGTAATCATGTCCTAAGCTTTATTGTGATAATTGTCATGAGTGAACCTTTTTCCAAAGTTGTGCTGCATTTAAATATGTAAAAAATAAACTGTTCAGAGCCAGACTCCAGAAGTTTGAACCAGCCCAGCTAAGTTGTCCTGAACCAGGTTTCCTTCTCAACTCTCACGGTTCATTTCTCTGCTGAGAGTAGAGCTTGCAGGGATCCCAGAGAGGTGATGGGTAAGCAAGTAACTGGGCAGTACTGAACCCAGGGAAGAGAGAGGCTACTGTCCTGCTGCGCAAAGCGTGATGGTAAAAGAGGACCAAAGGAGTTCTGGGGCTGACAGTGATCTATGCAAGCACAAGCATGCTTATAGTTAGGGATGTGTTAGAGACAGCATGGAACTGAGGCTACGCTTGGCTTCCATCAGGAGAGCAACAGGCATACACAAGCAGTTTTGTACCAAGGGAGGAATCTGACTGGACTCGACAGAACAAACCAGAAAATGAGCAAGAATAAAAGGAAAACATAACCTGCAAAAGGCAGCCATTGTCTGGAGGAGGAGACAGAAACAAGGGTCATGTGTCAGATGAGTACACCCAGCAGGTAGGACTTCTGACAGAACTGAGTTGAATTTACTTTCTCACACTGAGGAATATCAACATTACTTCATCCTCTTGCTTTAGTTTCCTTCATCTTTAAAATAGCAGGAGATCCACTGAGAGAATTAAAATGAATATGAACACAAATATGAACTTCCCCAGCCAGCCTGATTTGCAGGAGATGCTTAGAAATGGAAAACACCCCCAAGGAAGAGTTTATGGTTTCCATGGAGAGCAAATGAGATCCAGATCTTTGATGTTTGAAAGGGAACCAAGAAAGGCAGTAAAGATGGATGGTGCTTTATGAGGATGCAGAGGCCTGGACAAGCCTTGGGAAGGGTACCATGTACTTTGACAAGCACTCAGACCCTGAGGGTAGCACAACAGGGACAGCTTTGAGTTGCTAGGAGCATGACTTCTGGAATGACCCACCGAACCTCAGAGCAATCCTAGCCATACTCCCACCAAGAAACCCACTTCCAGGTCACTGAACCTAATCACATTCTGGGAATTTCCCCAGGCTCCCCACTTACTAAGCTGTTCCCCCAGGAACAATTATAACCAGAGTCTCAGCTCCCATTGACACCACATCCAAAACAAAGACAGTTTCGGGAAAACGCTGCAGACTGAGAACAGCAATGCAGCCAGGAGCCAGGGAGAAAATAGAAATCCAACAAGTAGGCTAAGCTATTGATCGCCTTTTCTCCTAAGCCTCAGTTCACAGAATGTCTTCATTAGGAAATAACATTTATAGAGATAGACGATAGATAGTAGGAAAATCCCATTAAATCAAAATCAATTAGTCATGACTCTACAGCCTTTAATTTTGGATAAGTTAAAGCTCACCCTTAACATAACAGCAGCAAGGGTTTTCCAGCAAGAAAAGATGGCAGGATGGCAAAAGACAGAGGAAAGCACCCAACACAAGCACCCTCCTTGTCCTTTGTATCACATATTCTGATTTGCACTCCATGGGATGACAACAAATGCAAAATCAATGGAAAGGTAGAACACTCTGCTGCCATTTAACCTAAATAGAGTGACATGGTATTTAATAGAGTGCACATAATACTTCTTATCTCGCCCAAGCTCTCTGCAGACATGACTAGCCAATCAGAGCTTAACATTCTTCTCTCTATAGTGCTCCAAAGGAAGGACAGGATCCTGAAATGTGTGATACCATCTCACTTACTGTGTATTCTTGGAAGCACTACCTAATTCCTCTGCACCTTGGAGTCCTCATCTATAAAGTGGAAACAATAACAATACCCACATCATAGCACTGTTATGAGAATGAAATGCAATCATCTATGAAGAATCCCTTGCATCCACAAATGATGGTACCATATTCATCTGGCAGAAGACGATCAGTGAATAACACAGGATTCAGACAAAGCCATGATTGACTTGGGGTGACTCCAGAGGTGGGGAGCTCTAGGCACAGTTGTTCTGTTCTGCACCTTTGATCAGCCATTGTTTCTCCATCAGGAGCTTCCCCCCGGGTGGTACATGGGAGAGAGGAACACTGTTGGGGATGGGCCCAGTACCATACGGTGTCTCACACTGGATCTGGTGCAAAAGAGAAAGATAAATTCTGTACATGTGGTCTCTACTCTGGTATGTTTGGCTAGTGAGCCCTATCTGCACACCTTCCCGACACCATGGTACATAAAGGAGTTAACACAGTGCCCACTTGCCTTGTAAAGGACATTCACATTTTCTCATCTCTACCTAGACATCTCTATTAGATATCAAAGCCGTTGGCTTCCTTTACCAGCTTAATTTATTCTTGAGTAATTAGTCCTTTGAGGGAGCCATAGGCTGTGAGCCATCATATGTTACGGCCTGTTCATTGTAAGCAGAATTTAATCTTGGAGCTACATCATATGAAAAATAAAACTGCCTAAAACCACATGTATTCAAATTGTGGTAATAATGCAAACAGGCAGACATTTCCAGCATGGTTTATAAAGTGGTTAGAAGAAAGGGGTTTCCAGAAACCTTTTAAGCAACAATGAAAGGAATGAACATTTATTCAAATATAGGTGACTATGAATATCTATGGAGCTATACATACATACACTCTCTTGGGATCTCTTCCTGTTGGTATGATAAAACACACTGATGAAAACAACTTAAGGAGGGGAGGGATTATTTTAGTTCACAACTCTACGTACAGTCCTTCACAGGGGGAAGGCAAGGCAGCAGGACTTGAAGCAGCCTGTCACAGTCGGTCTACTGTCAGCAGAGAACAATGATTACAGGCTTGCTACTACTCAGTTCTAGCTTTCCACTGTATACAGTTCAGGATTCCCCGCCCACAGACTGGTAATGCCTATAATTAAGATGGATCTTCCCACGTCAATCAACATAATCAAGAGACTCTCTCCCAGGCAGGCCCAGAGAGCCATATCCCAGGGGAGTTGAGTTTACCATCAGTCAGTGTTAACCAACACAGTCACACATACATACAGGACATATATTAAATCCTATCGATTTAGGAATAAGACCTAAACATAATTCCTAGTCCTGCCATCGTGTGACCTATAGTAAATCATTTCACTCCCATGAAACTCAGTTTTTTGTATTAAAATGGGCCCAGTAATGCCTCCTTCAGATTTAGTGTATTCGTGGCGTGGGTTCAATGGTGGCCTCCAAAAGGCATGCTCACCTAGATGGGGGTCTATGGATGTTACTATATTTTGAAGAAAGGGCTTTTTAGATACAGTTAAGAGTCCTAAGGTTATCCAGGGGTTTCCAGGTGGGCCTAAATTCTATGACAATGTTCAGTCAAGAGAAAGGTCAGAGGATATTTGAGACACACAGAGAAGGCTATGTGTTATGGTTTGAAGTTGAAGAGCTCCCTCAATCAAGGTTTGTGTTTGAGAGTTTGGTGTATATCCCCCTATCTGCAGGGTTTGGGCCTGGCTAACAGACAAAGGTCTTACGGGAAGATCTTTGAAGGTTACAGCTGCCCCTGTCCCCAGCCCCAACCACACTCACTGCTTCCACCACCGTTATATGGTTTTCCCTGGAGAGACAAAGAAACCCCTATTCACTCCTGTTTAGACATCCATAAGCCAAAGAAGCAATTCTATTCAAGTCTAGCTCAGTGAATCAATGAGTATGGTAAAGGGTTATTTGTAAGAGCACCAGTGGTTCTCAGCAGCTACAGCATCAAAAGCCCCACTGCAACATGGATGGCAAGTCACAAAAGCTGTGTCACTAGAGTTATCTTCCCACCCAACCTTCTGCCTCTTACAAACTCTAGTGTACTCATCCCCAATACCACAAGCTGCTGCAGCAGGAGGAAGAGGTGGGGCTGACACCTCAAGCGAGCAGCTGATATCCTTTCCTTCCCAGCTTGAGTGTGCTGCTCTGATTACAAGATAGTAACAACCATGTCATAATCCCGAGGACAGCTATACTGCAGCCACCAGGGAGGAGCTCTCGTCATACATGCCATTCCTTCCCCACTGGGATGAACTGAAATCTCCCAGAAACAGTGAACCAAAATAAACCTTCCCTCCCTTAAGTTATTTCTGTCCAGTATTTTGATTCAGTGGCATGGAAAGTCACTAATTGGCCATGTGAGCAGGGCAGCAGCTGGTACTATATTCTTGTTATGTACAACTAACAGAAAGGCTACCCTGTGTTAGGCATTCACCTGTTTCTTTCCTTTCTTTTTTAAGTCACTTTACAAGAACTATAACTTGCTCCACAGAGAGGACATGATACTGTACAAGTCAGAAATCAGCTTATGAACTGCCTCCAAATCTCATCGGCTACAGTAAGGGTTATTTCTCACCAGCTCTGCTCAAGAGGTAGGGAGTTTATTTTCCATGTAGTCTTCATTCTGGAAGCCAGAATGAGGACAGCTGTACCCGTCTTCTGATGCCATCCTCTTTCATGATGCCAGAGCAGGGAGATAAGGATCCACATCAACATGTAAGTGTGTGTGCAAATCAACTGGTTTCTGCTACATAAATGTTTGACCGTTGACATAGGAAACCCCAAGGCTCAATGAAGCTGAATTAGAAGAGAACCAGACACCAGGAAACATGGAGAACAATCAGTCAGCTGTGGATTCACTGACCTCTAGGCCTGAACACGGAGACACAATGACAGAGAACCCTACTATAAATTGAAGATGAATGAAGTGACCCAGGCCTGGAAGATTTCTATGGAGTTATCCACCTAATGTCGACCTGACCCACAGCCTCCACAGTGAAATAGCTGTGGGTAGCAAGAAAGCCACACATATCGACGTCATTTTGTTCTTCTCAAGAAACCCTTCCTGCCTTACCAAGATTCATGGGAACTCAACTCTCAAGAGCCTATTGACTTTAGCTGCTCTGCAGGGTCTGGTCAAAAGAGCCAAATCAATGAGATTAAGCAAACAGTTTCTCAGAAGTCTCTGGCAAAAAGCAGAGTGCTGGTGTCTAGCGTGTGACACTGGGATCTATCTTGGTGTGTGGCTGGCAGGTACCAAAGAAAACTGTCACTTTTCTAACAGGCCCCAGAACTGGAATGTATTTCTTTTAAACTGCTACTGAAGCCACCACTGACCAAACACTGGTCTTCCAGGAAAATAAGTGCACAGTCAGGATAGTCATTATCAACTATCACTGGCTTGAAATTAGAGCGGCAACCTGTCATCATTCCCTGCCTCCCTTCCCTCCCTTTCCTCCTTCCTTTCTCTGCCTCTCCACTCTTTGATGGAGCCCCAGCGCCTGCATGCAAGAGAGCCAGTACCATTTCATCTTCCGTTTCTATAGCAGGAACAGGGAATGTAGGCCACTGATCTTAGACATGGCCTAGTTTCTCAGCTCTAAATAGAAACCTTTCTTCAGGTTGAGAGTTTTCTCTAGTTTTATATCTAATAAAAAGTATAGCCTGCTTAGCCAGGCCAAACAAGCCAAGCTCTGACTGCTGGGAAGCTTGGCAGAGTAACCACTGGGCCTGCAGTCTTGGGGATGATTGAAAAGCAGCTTGAAAACAAACATGGCTCCTGAGGGCACAGTGATGGGCGGGGGGAGGGGGAGAGCCTCATGGGAAGAATGAGGCAGCTTCCACTCAGCCCCTTAAAGCAGGGAGAGAATGAAATAAGACTCACTAGATGCTGTACTGAACTAGTCACTTGGTTTACCATCCTCAGAATTAGCTCTGGGTGCCCCCTCCCTCCTTCCCGCTCTCCTTCACCCTTCCTTTTAGTTTTATTTTTTGATTGACATATGCATTGTACATACATGTGGATTTGGTGTGGTATGTTGATGCATGTGTATATTGTATAATGATCTCAGAGGGTGATTAGCACAGTTGTCACCTTAAACATTTGTCATTTCCTTTGGCGATTATTCAACATCTTCTGTTCTACCTTTTTAATGTTCATTTATATGAGTCTTCTCATCGTTGTTAACTCTTGTCTCCCTATTGTGCAAATGACTCCAGAACTCACCTGTCCTATCAAACTGCAATTTTGAACTACCAGCCAATGTCATTCTTCTCTCCCTCTTCCCTCCCTTTTTCCTTCCTTCTTTCCTGACCCCACCTGTAAATGTTTTTATTTCCTCAAATGAGAGAATGAGATGAGAGCTGTTTTCAAGCCTTTCTAACTCCTTCTGAACTCTTTCTGGTTAGTTCATCTCAGCTGTTCTGGCCTAAACTCCTCTCCAAGCTGACTGATTCAAACTGGCTTCTCTTGGATTCTGACTAAATTGCTCTGCCTGCCCTCAAACTAATTCTGGCAATATGTTTTAATTTTCTGGCTCCTTCTCCTTCTCTGGCTCATTCTGTCTTCACTGGTGTTTAGTTTGTTCTCTCTGAAACCTGTCTCGGTAAAACTGTCCCAGGAAGAAACTCTTGGTAAAAAACTCTCTTCTCTCTCCCTGCACTGTTTTTAAGTAGCCTCTCTTTCCTGTCCTCTTCTCATGAGAGTTGGACATATTCTATCTCTGACGCATTCTGCCAAATCTTTCTCTGATTTGTCACATTACCTGCCCCTCAATTAGACTTCTTTTCAAACATGACTGCTTCCTTCTAAAAACTAGCCTTACCTTCATTGTTTGAGATTAAAGGTGGTACTAAGCTGGGTCAGTATTCCAGCCAGATCATACGTAATCCAGAGCATGTCTAGCCAGATCACATAGACCTAGAAGGTTTTTGGATGTGATCCCTTGCCAGGGCAGCCATGTTGCTGGATTAAAATTCCTCTATACCCTTCTTTATTTTCTCCCCTTCTGTATCAGTTACTTTACATGCTGTTGGGACAAAATACTTGACAAAAGCAACTTAAGGAAAGGTTTATTTTGGCTCACAGTTTGAGGGTACAGCTCATTACAGAGGGCAAGTTGTGGTGGCTGGAGCATTAGTAGGTGTCACACAGCACCCATTGTCAAGAAGCAGAGCAAGATTCATGCTTCTTTCTCAGATCTTTCTCCTTTCCATGTATTCCATAGCTCAGAACTCCAGTCCATTCAGTGGCACTGCTTGTATTCAGGGTGGATCTTCCCATCTCAGTTAAAACAACCTAGACAATTCCTACAGACATCCCAGAGGCTTGTTTTCTTCAGTGACTCTAGATGCAGCTAAGTTGACAAATCAACATTGACCTTCACATTTCCTCCCATCCTCCTCTTTCTTTCTTCTTCATTTCTTTTTCTCTTCCATTCTTCGTACAAAGTCCATAGTAGGAAATTGGAAAATACAGATGAGTTCATTGTAAAAATTATCTCTATCTGCCCCCCTAGAGGCACTGCAGATGTGGCTACTGTGTCGCATCAGTAGGTGACAGAGAGGAGAGAGGCTATATCTACATTCGGTGTTCTGACCTATGAACATCTGAATGAATAGTAGCCAAACATTCCTGGGCAGAAAAAATCAAGCCAGATACCAACACAAGTTCAGTGTCATGGGGCCTGGAAGGAGAGATAGCCTGTGTCTACCACCAATCCAGCACCAGGCAGGCACCAGATGGGCTCCCAGGACAGGAAGCAAGCCAGAGATTATGGGAACCCTGCCTGGCCTGGATGATGGGGTTGTGGGTGAGCCAGCCTGAAGGTGTGAGTGTGGGAGAGCCAGTCCTGCCTTTTGTCTGTTTTGTGGTAGGGTTGGCAAGGGAGAGATCCTCTCCCCTCCCTTTTGCCCTTACCACCAGAGGCGGACAAGAGAACTGACCCTGATGGGGTCACAAGAGCAGGAAAGCTGTCCCTGACCCTTACATGCTGCAGCACTTAGGAAAGCAGGCCCTGCATCTTGCCTGGGCAGCACACTACAGTTTACCCTGGATGTCGGGATTGTGGGAAAGCCAGCTCTGTCTTCTGTCTGCTTTGTGGTGTTGGCAAAGGAAAGATCCCCTTTACTCTCTTACCGTTGCCACAGGTAGCAGATAGGAGAATTCACCTTGATGGAGTCATGAAAGCAGACTTTCATGGTGTAGCACTTGGGAAAGCAGGCCCTGCAAGTAGGGATTGCAGGCCCAGAACCAGGGCTTTGAGTTGGCCCACCCCATAAATGAACTGCTGGAGTGCATGGAGAGGCCAGTTCCACAGAACCAAAGCTACAGGATCTCCATGACACAGGGCAACAACAGAATATCTGAGGAAGAGTCCCAGTGAGGCTCCAGTATTGACAGAATAGCAGAAGCTATAGGCCTCATACCAGACCAAGGAGTCACTATAATGAACATTTGCAAGCAAAAACATGTGGACAAAAGAGAATATTGTGGAACACGCTGAGACAAACTACAGCTTCCATAGTGAGATTTTTTTTTATGTGGGGGGAGGTTGCAAGGGTGGAGAGTGGGTCTGAGAGGAAGTTAAAAAAAATCTATAATATTAGCAGAGAACATCTCCACCATTTCTTTCTATTTTCTTATGTATTTTTGTTGTATATATATGCTGGCATTTTAATGATATCAGAGTCATAATTTTCTATGGCCCAGTTTTCTCCACTAATCTTGTAAATGTTTTTACTGCTCAATTTATTTATGTGTGCTTATGTGTACATATGCGACATTGAGAACATTTTCTAAAACTACAGAATTTAATAAAAAAAAATTTTCACCTGAAAGACATGGGTTGTCATTTAAAAAATTATTTCATTTAAAATTACCCCTGAAACCACCCCCCCCAAAAAAAAATCCCATCAGTGATCTAGTAGAGAGTAATGACAGGCACCTTGGCCAGGTGGAATGCCAAACATGGCATCACTCTCACAGTATCTTTGAGGTTAGCTTTCTCAGCAGAAGGCATCGGGGGGATGTGGCAGGACGAAGTAGGTCTGCTGTTCTTACTGGCACTGGCCTTCTTCTCACCCTACTGAAATCCATCTGTGATCTTGCAGCCTTGGCCTACCAATGACTGTTCTGTGACCTTTCCACACTGGGAGGAAATCCCACGTGCAGGTCCCTTGCTCTGGAGGTCACTTGCCCCATCAGCACCTAGACTTTCTCTGCACCCTCTCCCATCAATTGATGTCCCCCATGTGTGCTCCAGAGAGTGGCCAGTTGCTTCTCAGGCAATTCCAGATCAATCTGGACCAAACCAGCGAATACCACTGCTGTCCAGCAGCAAAATACCACTTCTCCTTCCAGTGATTTCCAGTTTGATTCTCCTTGGCCCTGGGAACAAGGTTGAGCTCCCTTTCATCTTGGTTACCTGTTCATCACAATCATTCTTTAGGTCGGTTCCTGCTTAACCCAGTGAATCCGTGATTTCCTGTCTCCTGAATGAGTCATTCGTCCCAACACCCAAATTATGATAACTCATAATAACTGGCAGACCCTACCTGTCTCAATAGTCACTTACCTCCTGCCCATAGTGCTACTAGGATGCCCTGAGGGACCCACACAGGCCAGCCACTGGGTCACTGCACTGGCCTGGGCCTCTCTTCCTGTACTCACTCCCCAAGCACTGTGCCAACTGAGCCATCTCCCCACATCATGGCCTTCACACCTTGCTCAGACAGGTTCTTAGCATCTTCTTTGGTTCCTTTAAATTCAGTAGATGAAGTTAATTCAAAATCAGACTGACGGACTCTCTGCATTTGACCTAAACTACAGTCATACATGGAAGAACAGGAGCCTTTCTTCACATCTGACAGATGGGAACACTGAGGATCCCAGGCCCACAATTACTTCTAACCACACCAAGAATGGGTAGCATCTGCAGGAGTGAATCTTATGATTTTTAGTCCAAAGTGTTGCTGAGACTCTTCTGAGTCCCCCTCATTGTTATAGGGGTGAACAGTGATCTCATTTCTGCAAGCTGTAGATGATCACAAGTCACACAAAGAAGGCATCTCCATATGACCATGCAGTTTGCCCACCTCTTATCTGAAGGGCATCTGTGCATGCTCAGGTTCTGCCTGTACCCTGCACACTAAGCCACACACTCAGCCTTAGGCTGGACTCACCTGGGATGTGCACCCACTTTGACATTTGACCCAGTTTCACATAAGTACACAGAATGAGTTAACAGCTGAGGCCTGTCCACCTGCTGCCCCCCCTCCCAACAACCACCAGACAGGAAAAAACTAACTTCGGCTGATACATTTCATTCAACAGATGCATCAGCGTTTAGTCACTGGTTGCCCAAGAGACATTCCCCCAATGAAAATGAAGTATTAGAAATGAGTGGGCCTTGAGATGTGCTCCACATGCAAACCTTCCCAGTGGACAGTATAAGGGGGCTGGTCCAAGGCACCCCACAGCGCAGAAGACCTCAAATCTCCAAGGTTAAGGTCAAAGACACTTCACTAAAACTCCCCCTGCAGTGCCTGCTGCTCCTACAGAAAAGTCAGAGCTGCCTCTCAGCGATCCTGTTGCATCAGACTTGAGTCTGATCCAGAAACAACTCACAGCACCCAGGTCAGGGAAGAGAGGAAAGACCCCTGTGCTCACCCTTCAGAAGGGTCTAGCATCAAGTCCAAATGCTCTACAGTGAGCTGCTGGGGAAAGACACAGAAATAGCTACTCTGCGCTCTACAGCCCAGCCAGGACGCCACAGTGAGCGCTAATGAGAACCCTCTGTTTCTGCCTGCTATCGAGGGCCTTCTACACCCTCCCGCTCCAAGCTGAGTCCTGGCCACAGGTTAACTCCCAAAGGACTCAGAGACCAAGGCGGATCCTGTCTCCTGTTTGAAGATCTCTTGTAGAAATGCAAAGGACTTCACTTGGAGTCCCCAGAGTCATCAGGTGACTTTGCCACCAAAACAAGGTCTCCACAAGAAGCTTCAGAGATGCGTAAAACCCCTAGTTTCCTCTCCCTCATGCTGAGCCTTGCAGCTTCCACCATGGTCACAGGGCCAGTTGCCTCCTTTGGGAGGAGGGGGTTATTCACCAGGCTTTTCTCTTCTGAGATTTCAGCGCAGGCATTTGAGCCAATCGAGTTAACATCTCAGCCTTGTCTCCTATTAAGAAAGACAACTCCTTTAAGTTGTTTAAAGTTTGGAGCAATAGATTTTTCCAACTAAAGAAGAGAATGGCCACATGGTGGCAGTGGCCCCTTCCCCCAGTTTTGGCCCCAGCTTCAGCCCACATCGGTTGAAAGAAGAGTCCTGGATGTCCGTGGTTTTGGGAGAGATACCTGCAACTCTCTGGACAGTCATTTTCTCTCTGAGTGTGCCTCTGCTTCTCCTCCTGGATCAAAACATGGGTATGCCTGAGAGCAGCTGCCAAAGCCCACACTCTCCTTCCCTGGCCTCCATGCTCAGTGAAGCATCTGTGGTCCTCTCTTGTAGGATTCTAAAAACACACAGTTATGAAGGGGTAATACTGCTTCCTGCACATGGATGATTTGGGTACCCCTTAAATACCCAGCTACTTTTCTGTTGTTCTCCCTTCTCTGGTGTTGGCTTAAGTTATTTTTATTATTGTGTTAGTTACAACTAAAAGCCAGACTCTAACAGCCTTGAGCAAGAAAGGGGACATTTGAAGCCCCTATGGTATGGTGACTGCCAGGCTCTGGCTCTGGTTTCTGTGTCTTGTCTTCCCTACCACAACATGCTCCCTACCATAGGAGCATGTATGGCTTGTATGCTTTCTGTTGTTACTTTCTGGCCTGGGGAACTACACTGGGCTGCCTATCCCTACATCTGTCACTAAAGTCTGGAAAAGGGTTGCAGTTATTTCTCTTAGGTCTTTAGTTATATTAAGGATCGAGTATCTGTATCCTCTTTAGTTTGGACATCAAAGTGATGCAGATACCTCCTATGCAACCAGAGGTGTGTTCAACCCACCTAATCTGTCACACGAAGATAGGTGGAAAGAGAATGGATGCTGAGAAACTGAAACCACATCAATAAAGCTACCCTGTGCTGTTCCTTAATAAATTTGAACCATTCCTCAGCCTATTGTGCTTACATGCTTGTACGTGTGAGTATGCATGCATATGCACACATGCACACAGCATATGCAATGGAAGGGCTTATTCTACAGGCCATGTTCCCCATCTCTCATGTCAGGTGATCTCCACTAGATTCAGCCCATGGAGATGCTCTTAAGGAAGGGATTCTTCTCCAGGCTTAGTATATATTGGTGGTTTCTCTGGAAACAGCAGCATCACTTGCACTGATCTTGCTATACCAGACAAGCCCTTTGTCATCTCAGTCACTGCCTGGTGACACCTGCACTGGCCTTCCCTGTCCTTCTAGCCTGCCTTGGGGTGACTTCTCACTGCTGGTCATCTCCCCACAGCCCTTCCTGTCTGTAGTCCCAGCTCCTGTGCATTTATATAAAGCAGTAAGAGCTCATCTCATTTTCCTGGTGAAACTGTGCTATATTCTCCAATATATAGAAATATAAACCTAGGTGTAAGCTCTGTAAAGACTAGGACTCTTATAAGAATGATAATACTCAAAATGGCATTAGCCCCAAAGAATAAACTACATTCTGTGCTGACACCTAATTCCCTCTTGAAATGCCATCTAGGACAAGTCTCTGGGTACAGGTGTCTCTGGGCTTGGCAGAACCACACCACATCACACAGTAGCACGTCATAAGCATCCCTTCATTCTTCCCACTACCTTTCTCTGTTGGGACTTTATTAAAATTTTCATTTATAGAATATCAACATTAAGAGAAAATTTTTAATGGGGGTGAAGGAGATTGCTCAGTGGACGAAGGTGCATGTTGCCCAGCCTAATGACCTGAGTTTAATCCTCAGGTTCCACATGGTCGAAGGAAAGAACTCACTCCCAAAGTTCTTGACTACCAAAATCATGCTGCAGCACTTGTGGGTGTACACACACACACACCACAAATAAACATGATTTTAACATTTCCCAAAGAATATTAACATTAACAAAAGTCCTTTGCATCCAAAAACCATTGCATAGGAGGGCGTGGTGGTGCACGCCTTTAATTCCAGCACTCAGGAGGCAGAAGCAGGCAGATCTCTCTATAAGTTCGAGGGCAGCCTGGTCTACAAAGCAAGCCCAGGACAGTCAGGACTATTACACAGAGAAACCCTGCCTCGAAAAAAAAAAATTGCACATACAAGATCCTAATCTCATAGCCACACTTATTTGTAGGGGCATCACTGAGATGGTCTAATTTTCATATATGTAATGCTTTTTATTAAAACAAAAACATGGTGTTTGAAAATGTACTGTGAGAGAAAACACTAGTATGTATATGTTTGGGTTTTTTTTTTGGGGGGGGGCTTGCCTTCACATAGACACAGATAAAAAAAAAAAGAGCTACGTCAAATCTCACAGGCCCTGAATTACCACTGTATGTTCAGACTCTACCACGGATGCCCTAATTAATCCCAGTGAAAACTCTTCTGGGTGGCTCTTATCATTTCCATCTTACAAGGGAGAAAATAAGCTCCAAGAATTTAAACGAAATACCTAAAATTTCACATGTAGAATGAGGCAGCCTGCCTCCCCACTCACCTCATCCCCTCTCTTCTTCCTGTGGGTACCAGAATTACAGGATTCACTTGCCCAATAAATTCTTGATGAACGTCTCCTATGTGCCAGATACCATATTAAGCACGGAGACAGAGTTGTGAGGAAAACAGACAAAACACCTGCCCAGTGGTGCATGCACTCTAGGGGAAGAATAAGAAATTAACAATAACTAAGCCACAGCATTGTGGTGATGAGAAGTGTCATGCAGCAGGAATAAGAACTGAAGAGCAGAGTTGCCAGGGAAGGGCTAAATTTATTAACAGGGCACTAAGGGATGGCTTCTTTCTAATCTGGAGGATGTAGAGAAATAAGACATGCAGGGATGTCTGGGAGAAAAATATTCATGAGCAAAGGGTACAGCTCATGCCAAGGCGGGGGGGAAGATGAGAAGTCAGTGTGGCTAGAGGACAGAAAACAGGGATATAGGAAGAGATAAATCTGGAAAGACTTGTGAATCAGAGAGAGTGCCTTGGAGGTCATTGGCAGGATTCCAGCTTTGACTGTGAGTGACACCCAAAGTCACTGGATGGTTCTGAGCAGGCTCATATTGGCGGCCATGTGGAGAACAGATTTAGAGACCCAAGGATGGAGACCAGTTAGAAGGTTGTGGTACTAAACCAAGGTGGGAACAGACAGTAATGGAACTAAGGAATAGTTAATAGAAAGAAGCCAAATTCTAGATGTAGTCAGAATTTGAATCATGACCCAGTCCCCTGTAGCCCCTCTGCCTTACCAATCAGTCAGTGCACAAGGACCCAGTTCCATCTATCCAGGGAGCCACAGGGCGACCAGTTCCCATAGCATCCAGAGCAGCACTCTGCAATGGGAACTCAATGACAGACAGACACACCCTGCCCTCTCCAAGATGGAAGCCACTGTCTGCACGTGCCTACTGAGCCCTTGACACTTGGTGGGTAAGACGGAGGGGCTGAATTTTTTTAAGTTTTATTTAACTTTAATCAATTTAAATTTTACAAAGCCATATTGGACACCACAGCTTTGAAGAGGCAGCCTGATAAATTGCATCCGGGCAGCTCTTGCCCCTCACTGGGTTTTACTTGAGAAAACAATTGCCTGGGCTTTCATTATGTGCGCTCAACTCTCAAGCCTGCTGCTGGGAGTCAGAGCGCCTTTGAGAAATGGCTATGATGTGAAGACAGTGCTAATTTTATCTCTGAGACGATCCATTAATAAATAACAAAGTGTTTATAAATATGCAAAACACACAATTAGTCAATTCGGCAAAGTCTCTGTGATGGGGACATTAAAGCATGTCCTAGAGAGAATGGTGGAGGAATCAAAATAAATTTAGTTTCTCTTTAAGCCCTACAAGCAATGAATACTGAATAATTTACTTCTGAGAGTTGTAACACAAAAGCAAGTCGTTTATTGGATACTCTGAACACAAGCGGCACATTCTAACCTGATTCATATATGTGCAAGCCCATTATAAAAAGTAAATGAGTTACCAATGAGATGAGAGCCGTGGCAGATGGCGACTGTTCTCACAGTACTTCATAGACCCTGACGTACTCTAATCATCATTTTATTTAAGCCCAGAAGGCCATAAGAAAGAAGTTACCAACTCTGCTGAAATGTCTCCCTTAAACACATAAAGTGGAACCTGCAATTGATGCCTTATCCCATTTTCTGCAGCAACAGGTCCGAGTCCATAGGTGAAAAGGAAGACCCAGTTACTTCCTGTCTCTGAGGCTGGAGTGGTGATCCCTTCCAAAGATACTTTGGAAAGACTCCTCATTAGTAAATAAGATGTTCTCTAGCCCCATCTCCAGTGAGGGACTACTTTTCTTACACTCTTTGTTAGCATAATCACTACATTTGCTCTCCCAACTAACGGTACCCTGTCCGACAGTCACCCAAACCAGAAATACAGCCATATATTATACACTTTGCCCACCCCAATTCCATTTCCGTGGTTGGAGTGTGCTAAAAGAGCCTCACACCTAACCTGCCCAAGTTCTTCCCTCACTTCTCCCTTCAATCCCATTCTTCACCCACCAGTCTATACAAAGCAGTGTAGAGAAGGGTGCCTGGCATATAACAGACCCAAAGGGACAGTTTATGCCTATGAATCAGAGTCAAATGACACAGAAGAATGAAGGGAAACTGCAGGACTTTGCAGTTAGGGCCAGGAAGATCAGAAGTGCAAGGTCATCCTGTGGACTACTCACCAAATTCAAGACGAGCCTGGCAATAGAGAACGGAGGAGAAACGGGGGAGGGGGGGAGAGAGAGAGAGAGTGTGTGTGTGTGTGTGTTCAGTTTTGACTCAGAAAGTGAAAGGTTTCCCATATTAAAATATCTTAAATTGATTTGAGTGTTGTCAAGCTACTTTAGCACAAACTTACCAGGAACAGACCCGTGTCTAACCAAGTCAGCTATTTAACTCTTTGCAGTGGAGGAAAAAATTATTTTTAGTTGTATTATGTTGTTCTTATTGTGCGTGCATGTTCCCCATGCACATGTGTGTGGAGATCAGAGATCAGTAACAGGTGTTGCCTTTCAGGTGCCTTCCACCATTTTTTTGTTTGTTTGGTTTGGTTTGGTTTTGGTTTGGTTTGTTTGTTTGTTGGTGGTGGTGGTGGTGGTGGTGGTGGTTTGTTTTTGGTTTTATTTTTGAGGCAGTGTCTCTCAGTAGGACCTGGGACCCACTAATTCGGCTAGACTGGCTGTCCAGAGAGCACAAAGATTTGCCTGTCTCCATTGGCCCACTCTGCTATTACAAGTGTGTGCCAGCATGCATGGTTTTTTTATGTGAGCCCAACGAATGCAGCTCAGGGGCCCATGGTTGTGCAGCAGCATCTTACAGACTAACCCATCTCCCTGGCTATGGGAGGCCATCATTATGGAGAACTGGAGCATCCCTCAACAGGAAGGAGCAAGAAACTTAAGATGTGGCCTTAGGAACTGGGGTTCACACTTAGATACCTCCAGAAAGCAGGCCTAATGAACAAATCTTATCCAAAGATGAAAATAATAAAGACAAAAACTGACTGATAAAGAAGTTAACACTAGGACAGGAGAGATGGCTCAGAGGTTAAGAGCACTGGCCGCTCTTCCAGAGGTCCTGAGTTCAATTCTCAGCAACCACATGGTGGCTCACAAACATCTACAATGAGATCTGGTGCCCTCTTCTGGCCTGAAGGCATACATGCAGGCCAAATACTGAATACATAATAAATAAATAAATCTTAAAAAAAAAAAAGTTAACACTAGCTCCGTGGTAGAGATAGAACTCTGTCTGGTATTTCTATGATTTGGACAATGTTTGCATTCTTGTCTGTGTTCAGACATGACTTCCACAAGTCAGTATCTGTCCAGTATCTGTCCTGACCTTTGTGGTCACAGGGTGGCCTTACCTGGCACTGTTCTGCAATGTGCATATATGTTACACAGAAGGACACCGAACGTCTTGAGGGCCAGGCCAGAGCATGGGAATACTATGACCCACTGTCAGTGCCATGCCAGCTCCAGCTTGTACTCAGGGCTGCTTTTTCCTTTCACATTATCAATGAGATAGAAATGGAAATAATGAGCTGGTTATGGAGGCATGAGAGAAGCCTAGTAAGGAGAGATACTGGCTCACACAATGGCCAGAGGTGACAAGAAGCAATTGAATTTGGGACATAATGCACAGTTTAAAGTCTGAGCTCAAACCACATTAAGCCTTCCAGCTACTTTGAGGGTGTCTGGGCCATTTCTGGGACCGCCTCTCTCAGCCTCCACTTCTCAGCTCACCACATCAACCAAAACCTCTTGGCATATTACTTTCACTTCTTCCAAGTATTACTTGCACCAGATGGCCTTCCCAACCCTCCCTGTTTCAAGTCTGAGTTAGCTGACTCTCCTTTGTGTTTCCAAAATACTCCATTGCTTCTCTTAATCAACTATAACAAGTACTCAAGATAATAAACTTATGAAAAGAGTTGGTTGGGCTTATAGTTTTAGAAGCTTCAGGACATGTTTGGTTGGCTTTGCATTATAGTATTGTTATATCCTGATAGAAACATGCAAGACCACTCACATCATGGCTGGAAGGTAAAGAGAGAGAGGAAGAGAAAACATCTGGGCCCAGTGTCCTCTTTGAGGGCACCCCTAATGACGCTCAACTTACCACAAAGCTTCTATAAATAGCCTACCATATCCACACAGTGCCAAGACAGTGACGAAACCTTTGGGGGACACTTCAAACCCAAACCCTAGCAGCTTTATTCTTGCTTAGTCACCTGCACCCCTGCCAGTCTGTATACCTCCTCAGGCAAGGGGTGACATCCTGTTCCCTCCATGTACCTGATCCCATCACATAACAGATGTTCAATGAATGCATACTAATGGAATGGATGCTTTACTGGTATTTAGAGCTTTCTTGAGATGTTTCCAGGAAGCCATTATTGGCTCCCTACTAACAAGTCATAATGTCCCTCCACAACTAAGCTGCCCATTCTTTCAAGCACACCCACCAAATAATACAATATTCCTGGCATGACTATATAGATTCTGGTCTCTTAAAAATGAAAATTTATATACCACTGAAGCAGTTATGCATGCTATCTGAGAAACAGCAAGCACATGGGCTCTGAGTGTTTTCTGTTTAGCTTATTAGTAGAATTGAGGGTTTATTTATGAGATCTCTACCCTTTATGATTTCATAAGCTGAAAGTAGAGTCTTTGTTTTGTTGTTCCTTCATTCTCCAATTAATTGTCAGTGCCAGGCATTACTCTAGAATGTTCTACAGCAATGGGAGTGACAACAGAAGCAAAATTTCTGAACTGGCAGAGCTTATACTGTAGTGAGCAGGAGAAGTGATAAGGATATATAAAAATAAAATATATAGACTTTTGATAAAGTTACTTGCTGGTGAGAAAATAAGAGTGGGGAAATATAAAATGTTATAGGGCTAGGGCTTCTAAGAACAGCTTTAATGAGAGGGCAGTTTACAGGAAAAGCCTGAAGGAAGTGATAGCAACAATTCAGCAGACATCTGGGAGAAGCTCTGAGGGAAGACAGTGCATCTAATGTGAAGGCCTGGGGCACAAGAGCAGCAGGTATCCCCAGTGCAGTCCAAGGAAGCCAATCTGTCTTAGGGCAAGGGAACCAGGAGAGAGAGAGAAGCAGGCAGGGCTTCCAGGTTGCCAAAAAGCACAGCTTCCTCTCCAAAGGGAAGAGCCTTTGGAAGTTTGAATGACCCCTGAATATTTAAAACATGTAGTCTGATGTTTTCTATGGTTGAAAAGATGTAAAAATGTAGCCTTCATAAGTCCCTGGGTTTGATTCCAAGGAGGTGAAGGGGGGGGGGACTATATATCTTTGAGGTGATCAGGGATAAGCCTGACAATTGGACCAATTAAAACTAAGTATATATGAAAATGTCATAAGGAAAGCTAGTAACGTATATGACAATTGAAAGATTTTTTTTTAATCATAAAAAGTACAGACAAAAAAAAAAATGTACCTTTTTATGTTTGGTCATCTTCCGCAGTATATGCTTTTTCCCATGGTGCTTCTTTTAATTGTTAGTAAGCATGATGGGACCAGTATACAGATATGGAAAGTACAAGCTTGCCAAACTGGAAAAGGGAAACCAAGTGCTTCTCTACCATCCGATGGTAGCCGCTAACCCTCTGAAACCCTGAGCTGAAATAGTATTGTAATACTTTAAACTGTTTCTCACAACGACAAATGTTTTGTGAGAGTTATCCTTAACATGCCACATTTATGGCCAACTAATTGAATTGATACCGTGTACCTTTTGTGTACCCATTTACAAGTACACAGAACTTGGCTCCTGAGTTTCTCCCTGTCACTGACGTTACTGTCATCACACAGTTTGTCTTTTTAAAAGGACTTTTTTTTTTATGAGCATGCATATGTCGTTGTTAGGGCTATTATTGTTGCCATGAAACACAATAATGAAAACTAACTTGGGGAGGAAAGCGTTTATTCGGCTTTCACTTCCACATAACAGTCCATTACTGAAGGAAGCCAGGACAGGAACTAAACAGAGCAGGAATCTGAAGGCAGGAGCTAATGCAGAGGTCAGGGAGGGGCGCTGCTTGCTGGCTTGCTCTTCGTGGCTTGCTCAGCCTGTTTTCTAATAGAACCCAGGACCACCAACCCAGGGATGGCCCCACACACAATGGACTGGGCCTTCCCCCATGGATCACTAATTAAGACAAAAGACCTTATAGCCGGATCTTATGGAGGCATTTTCTTAATTGAGGTTCCCTCCTGTCAGATGATTTTAGCTTGTGTTTCTACTGGCCGAGAGACACTTGAAGAAATGCTCATTATCCTTAATCATCAGAGAAATGCAACTCAAGACGACTCTGAGAATCCATCTCACACCTGTCAGAATGGCTAAGATCAAAAACTCAAATGACAGCACATGCTGGTGAGGGTGTGGAGAAAGGGAATACTCCTCCAATCCTGGTGGGAGTGCAAATTTGTACAACCACTATGGAAATCAGTCTGGAGATATCTTAGAAAACTTGAAATAGCTCTACCTCAAGACCCAGCCATACCACTCCAGAAGATTTCTCACCAAAACACAAGCACTTCTCCTTAACTGTGCTCATAGCAGCCTTATTGTAATAGCTAGAAACTGGAAACAACCCAGATGTACCTCAACCAAAGAATGGATTAAAAAAAAAAACTATGGCACATTTATACAATGGAATACTGCTCAGTTATCAGAAACAAGGAAATTATGCAGTCTTCTGCCAAACGGATGGAACTAGAAAAACTCATCCCGAGTGAGCTAACATAGACCCAGAAAGAATCACATGACATGTACTCACTTATAACTGGATTTCAGCCATTTAGTACAGGATAACTATCCTACAACCAATAGACTGAAAGGAACAGGAACATAGACTTTGTTACCTGTTAGTGAGATACTTTGCCCTAGTGGAGCTGCCATGTAGGCCCCCAGTGCAAGAGGAAGCTCTTAGCTCTCATATGAGTGATGAACTGAGGGGGCTGAGATGTGGGGGCACCCCACACCGAAGGAGTAGGATAGGTGGGAGAGGGGGTAGAGGGTGGGAGGGTGGGACCAAGAAGGGTGGAGGGAGGGGACTGCGATGGAGATGTAACTTGAAGTAATAAATAAATGTAATTAAAAAAAACTATTCAGCACACTGCTGTTAATTTAGTATATTTTCTTTTCTTCTTCATATGTAATACTTAAAATTTCTCAAGAATATATAAATACATTCATAACCATGTGTGTTTATGCAAACACGTCATGGAGGCCCTTTTCCTCTTTTTGACCTTGAACACTTTTTCAACAACATTGAAGAAATTCCTCAAAAGCACTTCTTCCAGATCCAAAACAGTTTGTTGCAAGAGAAAACCACAATTTTCTCATCCCTCACTTTTCCTTTTTCTCCACTACCTGGTGACTCTATTAACAAACCGAAAGGGCTCCTATGGGATTGTGCCCTACCACACAGCTTCTAAACAGGATGACTGTCACACATGAATTACAGCTGAGCAGGCAGGTAGAATAGGAGCAACTTGGGGCAGTCCCTGGTGGTTTTATCTGGCAATGCCCCATGTTGACTGTCAAGCCAGAGATGGGGAACACTCCCAGAGGTGACTAACTGCTTACTTCTTTGGAAACGTAAGCCTGGCATCATTTCAAAGAAGAGTGGTCCTGTGGCTTTACCATTCTTTGCTCACTCTGTCCTAGTAGTTGCATTCCTGGGTTGGTGGTCCTGGATCTTATAAGAAAGCAGGCTGAGTAAGCCAGTACTCCAGATCTGTGTCATTTCAGATATAATCAGCCAGGAAGAAAGATGGGGGAGCCAGTCCTCCTGCCCTGATCAGTCCAGTCCCCTCAATTCTGAGGTCCCACTCCCCGGGACTCAGCCAACCTCACCTCTTCCCTGTTCCTCATACCCAGCCACACATCTGAGAAGTGAAAGAGTCAAGTCACTGACTGGACACTCACCATAATGTTTTTGCTGTATTTGTGGCAGTTAACATGGCACTCCCTAACAAGCCCCCAGATTCCAGCCTTACCCCCATTCAAGCACCCAGTGAGGCCTGTGGCTCTCTTCTTCAGACTTGGGAGGCTGAAGCACTAGGGCTCAGGACCTTGCCCTTGTTTTGCTCATTAACAAGGTAGATAAATAAACCCCAACCTCTGCCTGGTCGTATGGCACTGACCCTCCCTTGTGTGGTTACCTGGTGAGCCTGGCACAAGCCTGGAGGCTTTAAGCCGGCAGTTTTCAGCCTCACCACATGGCTTTTGTCAGAAGTGCAGGATCGTGAGGGAGCTGCACTAATGAACTGGCTAATAAGTCAGGTAATGAATCAGAGCTGAACTTTAACAAGCTTCTCACCGGTGCCTGTGTGGGATAATATCGGAAAGGCATTGCTCTGACCGAAGCACACATCAGAATCACCTGGGCCACCTCCTGAGACATTGGTTGCTTCTCATTCAGCCATGTATGCTGTAACACTTCAAGACTGGACCTTAGATAAAGTATGCTTAGTGTAACAAGCCAGGCCAAGAAGAACAAATTCTGCATTAGTCTGTTTATGTGGCAGTTGCATAAGAGACAAATTGTAGACAGGAAGTAGGCTAGAGGCTACCAGAAGATGGGAGGAGAGGGAAAGGGGGTAATTGGTCAATAAGTAGGTCTTTGCAGGGGTGATGAAGACAATTTGGGTATAGATAGTGATAGATCTAAAGCTACAGAATTGTCTGCTTACAAGTGGTTAAAATAATAAGTATGTTATGTATATTTTACAGCAACTTTTTCAAAAAACAAAGTGGGTGGGGAGGTGGCTCAATCGGTGGAGTACTTGGTGTGCAAGATGAGGACCTGAGTTTAGATCCCATCACCCAGGTAAAAACCAGACGTGGCAATGTGTGTCTGTAAGCCTAGTGGTGGGTGGCAGAGACAGGTGGATCCATGAACTTTATGGGCTAGCCAGTCTAGCCAAATCAGTGAGGTCCACATTTAGTGAGAGACTCTGTCTGAAAAAAAGAATATGATGGAGAGCAACTGAGGAAGATACCAGCATGTCCACCCACCAGCAAACATACTCACACAATGAATAATAATTTAAAACTTAAAACATATGCTGGTAGACCCAACCCCAGACCCTCTGATTTCTGATTCAGTGTGTCCGAAATTCTGCATTCCTAAAGGATGATAGTGACGTTGGCTAGCTTGTGGACCCCATTTTGAGTGTCCAGCGTCTACCCACATGGTTGGGTGTTGGAACACAATTCATGAATGAAGTTGTATGAGGAGATTTCTGAGATCTTGTGAGATAACTCCAAGTAAACAAGAGTCCTGTAATCTCTGTTCCTCCATAACATGGGTTGTTCTTGGAATATGATTTCAAGCCCCTCCCAGGTATAATATAAGAGTGCGTTTTATTTTAGATTACCCATCAACTTAACCATTCAGAATGGATGTGTTCAAGCATGAGTTGTCCTGACTGCTTACAGCCTAAACTAATGTGACCTTGCCCTAGTTACTGTGTACAGCCTGAACTCATGCAACCTTTGCTTATGTGACCTTATTTAACCCTCGAGAATACCTTCAGAGTATAAATTGTCCGATGCTCTGAATAAAGTTGTTATTGCATGAGGCCATGAGTCCACCTCATGTTTAGCCTCCACTCTCCCAGGTTCATGCCACCAAATAGAACCGTGACAGCTGGGAATTCAGCTAAGTGGAAGAGTACTTGCCTTGGGAAGGCAGATCCCTGAGTTCAACCCCCCAGCACCAAAATGAAAAAAAAAATCCACACACAGTTCTTCATGGAAATTGGATGAGAAAAACTAACATCCAGACCCCACCCCAGAGATTCCCAAGGTAATTGGTCTGGACTGTTACCTGAGCATTTGGATTTCCTTCGGGTCCCCTTGGATGATATACCTGTGTAGACAAAAGGGACCAAAGGTAGAGAGGCAGTGTCCGGTGGAGACCTCATCTGCTTCTCAAGTGACACAGAGAGACACCAGGGTTGGGAAGGGACTCTAGTGCTTCTGTGTGGGACCTTTAAAGAGAGTCTGGGGATAGGGCTTTAGTCGAGGTTTTAAGGTTTTGTTTTGCTTGACACGGGGTATTGCAATCTACTCTAAGCTTGCCTTGAACTTGAGATCCTCCTGCCTCAGCCTTCAAAATGCTGTGACTGTAGTAGGCATGCCCTACTATGCCCAGATAAGGGAGGTTTTTTAATTCTAGGGAAAATCACTACCCTGTTTGTTCTCCCAGAGAATGTTTTTTAACCATGAGGTAACTCCTTTAGAGAGGAAAGGTGACAACCCACCTCCTAAAGGATGCTCTCTCTTCTAGAGATAATGAGCAGAGTGGAATTTGTTTCATTACCCATTTTAGTGAGTATGGATGCATTAATTTGCTTAACAGGCTCCCTGGTCCAGCCTTCATTTCCTATCTTCTGGAACATTTGTTGTAACTGAACCTTTTAGACAGGATCAGACAAGAGAAAGAGGGCCAGCAGTATTTAGCTGAGCTCTTCTCAACTCAGATCAACACCTTAAATCAACGATTTATATTCGATGATTTTCCATCAATACTCAAGACTTCCATAAGATCATAAGATAGAGCAGTCTCCTCTTGCAGATCACAGTAGAACCATAAAACTTGTACATTTGATCCTTTTCTTAAAATTTCCTCAGACATTTAACATTTTCTTCATGGAGCTATTTGTATATCTTCAAGCTATTTGGTTCACTGGCCCAGCACCCTATCAACACACTGCCTAGGAAAGTCAGAAATTCTTCCCTGTTGCTTACCTTTCTCTACCCCACACCCACCTTCCACTATCTCCACCAAAGACTCAGAGGAAAGCCTGAACAACATAGAAGACCAAATAGTAGAGAAGTTCAGAGCTTGGAGACAATGTTAATGAATTAGAACAGTCTGACAACAATAAAGAAAAACTAAGAGATTATGAACAGAGGGGTTGGGGAGGTGGCTCAGTGGTTAAGAGTGTGTGCTGTTCCTGAAGAGGACAAAAATTCAGTTCCCAGCACTTCCATCAGATGGTTCACAACTACCTGTAACTCTGGCTCCCTGGGGAGCTGATGCCTCTGACCTCTGTGGGCACCCACACTCTCATGTACATACTTACACATATACATACACATAATTAAAAATAAATATAAATCTTATTTTTAAAAATAAAGAAATTGTGGCCGAATATGCTGGGCCTCTGGAACACAAAAGACAAGACTTACATAGTTGGGGTAAGGGTTAAAAAATATGTTAAAGCATTAGCTAAAGGAATAGAAAAAATTCACTTAGTGAATAAATAGCAGCAAATCTTGGGAAAGATGTGAATATCCAGGCACGGAAGGCATGAAGTGCTCCAAACAGGTATGAGCAGGAAAGAATGTCCTGATGCCATATTGCAGTTAAAACATGAAGACCATAGAACAAAAAAGACATTGATAGCTACAAGAAAGAGCCAACTGACTAATAAAGACAAAGCCTTTAGAATAACCTCTTTCTCAACAGAAATTTGTAGAACAAAGTACATGGAATTAAACACACGAAAAGCTGAAAGAAAATAACTGTCAACTTAGGTAACCAGATAGAGCAAAGTTGTCCCTCAGAATCAAAGGAGAAATAATACTTTTCTTTGGAGAAAACCAAACCAGAGACTAAGGTAATCATGGCCACTAAGGCAGTGTGGTGATTTGAATGAAAATAGCCTCCATTTGCATAGTAGGGACTGGCATTATTTGAAGGGATTAAGATGTGTGACATTGTTGGAGTAGGTCTGAGCTTATTGAAAGAAGTGTGTCAAGAGGCCAGAGCTTCACATTTCATTTTTAAGTATCTCTAGGTACGATACCATTAGGAAGTGTTACCTTAAATTTTGTATCAATATACAAAGATCTATTCAAATGTGGCTAAATATACTCTTAATTTTGTATCAATATACAAAGATCACTGCCTATGTGGCCCAATACAATCTTAATATTGCGTCCATATACAAGGGTCAATACCATTGTGGCCAACTATAATCTTAGTTTTGTATCAATATACAAATATCAATACTGACGTAGACCAATACAATCTTATTTTTGCACAATAAACAATGGTCAATACCACTTTAGCCAAATATACTATTAATTTTGTATCAATATACAAGGGTATAAGGGCATATTCAATAATGTGACCTTTCTTCTTGATCCTTCCTGTGCTGTGTCTCGATTTTTCTCAAGTCTGTGCATTCCTACATAGGAGATAAAGAAGGATACAGAAAAGGGAAAGAAGGAATACCCTGGGTCTAACCTCCAAAACCCATTAAACAGGACCATTTTAACAACTTGTAATCTCTTCCCCTAAATAACAGTGTTTTCAGTTGTCCTTCAAATAACCGAAAAAAGGGGGGGCGGAGAAACACCCTCCCCACCCTCTGGGTATGGGATGTCGCTCTCTTAAAATGACTTCCTGCTGATTTGGGTCATAGTAAACCTGTTTGGGGCCCAAACCAAAATGGAAAAATGGTTAAAAATGTTAATACAATCCTTTTATGTTCAGTCCTTCTGTTCTCAGCTGTTTAGATGTCCTAAGGAGTTTGTAGGCAGAAGCTGAACTTCCAGGCTTTACTGAGGTTCTGGCTGGGGCATTGTGTAGAGCTGAATGGTCTTAGCGATATTGAGTTGTTGTGGTTGTAGGCTTTTGATGGAGACATCTATTGAGGGAGTCTTTCAGGCTGAATCATCTGGGTCACTCGTCTTCTTTTGGTGTCTGATTCTGATTTCTGCTGAGGTTTCCATTGTCCAGTTGTCCCTGGGTTCCTTTGATGGATGCTTTGATTCTCCTGGAAAGATAAGAACAGAGCCCTGCCCTATTCCTCACTCAGGGACAATCGCCCTCTTTTTTTTTTTTGGGGGGGGGGTAGGTAATATTTCTCCTGAAGCAAATTTGGTTTTTGACAATATATAAAGTGTTATCTTTCAATCTGGTTTAAAGAAGAAATTATTTTGTTATTTTGGAGCTAAACCAGCTTTAGTGTATATATTTTGAGGTCTCGAAGGACAATTTGTTTGTGTTGTGTGGGCCTTTTGTAAGTAGCTTTTAAACTTAGGTCCTTCCAAATCCTATGTGTGTGTCTCCGCATTCTAATTATTGGGATCCGAGACCTGTGGTTCCCATCTGAGGGGATTAAAGATGTGTTCCACCACTCCTGGATCGAAGTTTTTCTTTATTTAGAGTTTGTTTTGTATCAGGCTGACCTTGAGCTCTGAGATCTGCCTGTTTCTGTCTCTAGTGTGTTGGGGTTAAGGGTGTACTCTTCTTGAATGATGGGATTAAGGGTGTGTACCCTCACCACCCTTTTCCGTGTAACTCTAGAATTTATAAGTCCACTAACTCTATGGTGCTCCTCCCGTCTCTGCTGAAGTTAAAGGCATGGGTTAACACCACATTTCTCCTGTATTTTACCTTAGCTCTATGTTTTTTCGACACTTGGAGGTTCATAAAACCAGGTTGAACGGCTGTGTCCTTTATTTTATTTACAGTGTATTAACGTTGTTACCTGCTTTTTTTTAATTAGTAAATTTATTTGTTTGTTGCTACAGAGGTGGTTGAAGAATAGACAGCTTGAGTCTCATAGCTAAATTTTGAGTTGTTTATCTAAGAAGATGGTTATAATAGTGATGCAAGTTAGTATGAAAACTAAGTCAGTTATAGAACTTTAAACTCATGGAGATGGTTAGAAGGTAGAAGGTTAAAGTCAGGGGCCAAATATGTATGAACTGGACATTGGGAAGGTATACTGGGCCATTTAACTCTCATAAATGTGGCATATTTAATTCTGCTGTTTTGTATAGAATTTACTGTTATAAGAGAAAGAACCATTTGTTGGAATGAAAAGAGAAGCTGTTGGGGGGGGATGAGGGTGGAAGGGTGGGACAGGAAGGGGGAATAGGGAAGGGTTTGTGACTGAGATGTAACTTGAAAAAAAATAAAGTACTTATAAAAAAAAAAAAAAAGAAAGAAAGAAGTGTGTCACTGGGGGTAGGCTTTGCAGTTTCAGAATCCAAAATCCAGGCCCAGTGGCACTCTCCCTACTGCCTGCCAATTCAGATGTGGAACTCTGAACTCCTTCAGCACCATGTCTGGCTGTGCCACCATGATGACAATGTACTAAATCTCTTAACTGTAAACCAGCCCCAACTAAACACTTTCCATTATAAGAGCTGCTGTGGTCTTGGTTTCTCCTCAAAGCAATAAAAACTCTAACTAAGACAAGCAGTATTGAAGAAGATACTCTAAGGATCTTTCTTACACAGAGAAAGGGAAGATAAATCCATCCACAAGAGTACAAGGGGGAATAAAGGAGAAAAAATGAAAATCAGGAAAGACTCAACCATTAGAAAAACTTCAGAATGATAGGAACTCAATTCATAGAAACCCTTCCCTACATTTTGATCATGACCTTGAATATATGTGGTTTTAATTCTCTAGTAAAAATACAGTCCATCTGATTTGATCTAAAAGTAAGATCCAACTCTCTGCTTTCTGCAAGAAACAGTTTCCCAATAAAGATAGATGCAAATGGAACATGCAAGGATGGAAAATGGAATCCACAAGGAAGAGAGAATAACTGTACTCATGTCTGATAAACAGACAGCAAGCCAAAATTAGAACCAAAAAGATCACTATATGTGTAAAAAGAATAATACATCAAGAAATCATAATAAGAATATATATGTCCATGCCAAACACTGATGTCCATTTCATAAAACAAACCCTATTGGACATAAAAGAATAGATACTCCTCCAATAGATAACAATAATAAGTCTATTGGGGTTTTTTATTATTATAAGAAAACAGATAAACAAAATAACAAGAGAAGAAAATTACTTTAGGCTTCAAAGAATTCAGTATATCAAGGCAAGGAGGGTGTAGAGGAGCAGAAAACTAACACTGCAGTGATCGGGAAACAAAGAAGAAATAATTCTATAATAGCAGGCCTTCTATTCCAGCTGTGCCCCAACCTATCGAGTGAGCCACCCATAGTCAGGAAAAGTCTTTCTCCCTCAGCTAATCCTCTATAGAAACACTACATAGTGAGACCCTGTCTCCAAACAAAAAAACAAAAACCTAGTTTCATGTCTTTCCCATGTGTATTTGAACACACATGTCCATGCACACACAGAAAGAGAAATAAGAAAAGAAAGGAAGGAAAGAATGAAGGAAGGAAGGAAAGAAGGAAGGAAGGAAGGAAAGAAGGAGGGAAGGAAGGAAAGAAGGAAGGAAGGAATAAGAGAAAGGAGATAGAGAGGGATTCAGGGAGGGAAGGAGGGAGGAAGGAAGGGAGAAAGGAAAGAAGGAAGGAAACAATAAGTGCTAGAGAGGATATGGGGAAAAGGAAGCTCTTATACATTGCTCATTGTGATGTAAATTGTGAAAAAAATTCACTATGGAAATCAATATGGAGTTATTTAAAAAAAAAACTAAAACTAGAACTAGCATATAATCTAACTACACTACGCATGACTTAGTTACTATTGCTGTGATAAAACACCATAACCAAGTAACTTGGAGAGGAAAGGGTTTATTTTACATACACTTTCCATATTGTTGTTTATCATCAAAGGAAGTCAGAACAGGAACTCAATTAGAGTAGGAACCTGGAGGCAGGAGCTGATGCAGAGGTCATGGAGGGGTGCAGCTTACTGGCTTGCTCCTCACGACTTGCTCAACCTGCTTTCTTATAGAACCCAGGACTATCAGCCAAGGGATGGAACCACCTACAATGGACTGGGCCCTACCTCACCAATCACTAAGAAAATTCCTTAATACTGCCCCTAGAGGCATTGCTGATGTGGCTTCTGTGTCATATGTGCACGAGTAGGTGGCAGAGAGGAGAGAGGCTATGTCTACATTCAGTGTTATGACCTATGAATATCTGAATGATTAGTGGCCTAACATTCTCTGAAAAAAGCCTGAGACCACCACCAGTTTGGTGCCAAGGGTCTGGGACAGGGAGCTAGCCTGTGACAACCACCAGTCCAGTACCAGACAAGTGCCAGATGGGCTCCCAGGACAGGAAGAAAAGTCAGACTCAAAGAACTTTGCCTGGTACCATGGACCCCAGAACGATGATCACTTGGGAGAGCTGGGCAAGGATTGACCCTGAGGCAACCACCAGACTGGTACCATGGGGCCTGGACAGGGAGCTAGTCTGAGATGAACACCAATCTGGTGCTATGCAGGCTTGGGAGTCAGACCACACTGAAGATGCCTGCCAGACACCATAATGTGCAATGCACAAGTGGGATATAGCACTCCTGAGGCCACTCCTGAGAAAAGCCCAGACACTCAGAGATCTTAGGTACCACTAAGAAGAGCAAGTGAGTGGTGGTGGAGAAGTGGAAGAGAAAGAGAAACAGAAGGATGTGGGCACAATGAAGAGAGGCAGAAATGGAGACTTGAGGGTAGTGAGGAACAATCTGATATGAGTAGCCGGTAATCCCACCTGGGACCATGGTGGGGTCCTGGCCACTGCTACCAACAGGATACATATCTGGGTCCATGTCCCTGCAGCAGCAGAGGTCTGTTACCACCAAAAGGCAGGCAACCCTGGTATGAGCTGCCACCAGGGAAATGATGATGTCTGAGAACTGTGCAGAACTGGCCCACCCCTCACCTGGACATCATGAGAGAACTGGCCCTAGAGGCATGAGAGCAGGAGAGCTGACCCTGCTGCTAGACAGCTGCAGTACTCAGGAGAACATTTTGTGATTTTTGAGTGAGTTGGCCCCAAGGTTGTGAGCTTGGGAGAGCTGGCCCTACCACTTGTCTCCCTGTGGTGGTTTGGATGAAGGACAGACACCTTCCTTGCCCTCACCACTCATCACTGGTAGTATGTGGGAGACCACACCCTGGGATCTTGAGAGCAGGAGAACTGTCCCTGTCCTTCACCAGCTGCACCACTAAGGAGAGCAGGTCCTGCACCTCGCCTTGACAGCACAGTACAGCTGGCCCTGGATGTGGGGGTTGTGAGTGAGCTGGACCCAAGGGTGTGAGTATGGGAGAGCAAGCCCTACCATTAGTCTGCTTTGTGGTGGGGTTGGTTAGGAAGAGAGTCCCCTCCCCTCCCTTTTGCCCTCATCACCAGTGGCGACAGGAGATCTGGCCCCAGTGGGGTCATAAGAGCAGGAGAGCTGTTCCTGCCCCTCACATGCTACAGCACTTGGGAGAGCAGGCCCTGCACCTCACCTGGACAGCACAGTACAGCTGGCCCCGGATGTGAGGGGCTGTGAGTAAGCTGGACCCAAGGGTGTGAATATGGAAGAGCCAGCCCTACCATTTGTCTGCTTTGTGGTGGTATTGGCAAGGGAGAAATTTCTTCCACTCTCTTTTGTCCTTGCCACAGGCAGCAGGTGGAAGAATTGGCCCTCCTGGGGTCATGAAAGCAGGAGCTGACCCAGCCCCTTACCTGATGCCCTCAGGAGAGTAGGCACTACACCTTCCTTGTTCAGCACAGTAGAACTGGCCCTGGATGTGAGGATTGCAGGCCCAGAACTAGGGCTTTGAATTGGACCATCCCAACAGGTACCTCATGGATGAACTGCTGGAGTGCATGAAGAGGCCAGTTCTACAGACCCAAAACTACAGGATCTCTATGACACAGGGCAACAAAAGGATATCTGAGAGGATTCCCATGAGTTCCCAGCATTGACAAAGCAGTTGAAGCCAGAGGCAAGGAGTCATTGTAATGAACATTTTGCAAGCAAAAAAAAGTACAGACAAAAGGGAATGTTGTTGGAAAATACTGAGACACACTACAGCTTCCATGATGAGATTTTTTTTTTCTGTTGGGAGAGGTTGCAAGGGTGGAGGGTGGGTCTGAGGGGAGGTGGGAAATGAATTGGATCAGAGTGCATATGTGACATTCACAAAATAAAATTTTAAAAACACTAAAAAAAAAGAAAGAAAAGAAAATACCTTAAGCCAGATCTTATGGAGGCATTTTCTCAATTGAGGTTCCCTCCTTTCCGATAACTCTAGCTTGCATCAAGTTGGCATAAGACTAGCCAGCACAAGTCATAAGAATATAGTCCAAAGAGCCAAAGTTAGCATACTATATAAACACCTGCACACCTGTGTTTATTGCAGTACTATTTATAACAATCACGATATGTAACCAGCCAAGACCTATCAGTAGAAGAATGGATAAAGAAAGTGTTATATTTATAATACATGTTCTATATAATGAAGTACTATTCAACCAGGAAAAAAATAAAATTGGTCGTTTGCAGGAAAATGGATAGAAATGGACATCTTGTTCACAAAATGAGCCAGACTCAGATAGTTTTCTATAGTTTGTGTGTTTTCTCTAATATATGAAGTTTAGTGGAAAGACTTAAAAACAGAAATGGTACCATGAGAAAATATGGACTAAGCAGGGCGGTGGTGGCACACACCTTTAATCCCAGCACTTGGAAGGCAGAGGCAGGTGGATCTTTGTGAGTTCAAGGCCAGCCTGGTCTACAAAGCGAGTCCAGGACAGCCAGAGATATTCAGAGAAACCCTGTCTCGAAAAACCAAAAAAAAAAAAAGAAAGAAAGAAAATACAGACTAGAATATAAGGGGAGTTAGATTAATATAAATTAGATTTAGTGAATATCTAGGAGCTTCTGATACAGTCTCTTAAAAGGGGGCATGAAGATCAGCCTGGCACCTGTGGGCACTTGGCATGGCAGCATGTAGACCAAAAACCAAAGTTTGTGGCTTCGCATTGTTTTCAGCTGCTAATAGCCTTACAAATTGGATGGAACCCAGTTGTAGAAAAAAGGGGGGCACCCTCAGGTGATGAACTGGGGACCCTCTGGTTTTGGCAGTGGGTTCGGAGGGCAGGAGATGGGCACATGCATTCACCCAGGTGTGAGAGCACCCAGCTGTGCATTTTGAGGAGGAGTTCCATGCTGGAGAGTGCTCTAGCAGGTGGGCAGTGATGAGGTCTCCATCGAGAAAGCAGGTCGTGATGCACTGCTGTGTCTGCAGGCAGAACCCTTGATATTTTTCTGTCTGGGTCAGGGGCCAGGCTTCCCTAGAGGCTAAAACTTCTTCAGGCAGAATCATGACCTGAAGCTGATATTTTGTATTAAATTTATTTATACATTTATTAAAACTTACTTTACGAAGTTCATGATTCTCTAAGATCTGTACACAGGCACTCTTGAGATTGGTCATGGCTCTCCTTTCTGATCTCTCTCTCTCTCTCTCTCTCTCTCTCTCTCTGTTCCCTCATCCCTCTCTGTTCTGTTCCTCTGTTCCATTCCTTTCCCCTTAGCCTGGCTCTCCCCTTTTAACCGTGGGCCAGATTCTTTTAAACTCTGATGCATGGGGAAAGATAAGAAGCCTGTCTATGTGACTTCCCCTGTAGCCAGAACTCAGGTTTGTTTATGTGCCCTCAGTGCTCAGAAGCCAGGGAGAGAACAATTCTCACCAGTCTGCCAGCATCTTGGGGCTAGGATCTTGTTCAACCTTCACCCTGGTTGCTCAGTCCATGGGGACTTTGTCCACAACCTCACTCTGTATGGCAGACAGGACATTCACAAATCCCAACAGAGCCCAGATTAGCCTGAAGCCAGGTGAAACAAGGAGAGACCCTATTTAAGGATGAAGTGGGTGAAACCCTAGAGTTCCCATGCTAGAGAGTTCCTACACTACAGATGATGAGATGCAAGATGGCTTCTATCATCTGATGGAGAAAATGCTTGCAGACTGAAAAGCTGATCTCAAACAGAGCTGTAAAAATGTGGCCAGCTCTCCCTGAGGCAGAAAGAAGCTGGTGAGCACAGAAGGTCTCAGCAAAGCAGCAAAAGGCCAAGGGCTAAAACCCTGTGGTGCAGCTTTTGCCTAGAGGGGTTCAACCAGTTCAAACAGCAGCCTGAATAGAACTGTGGCCAGCTCCAAAGACTGAGGCAGAGCAGCTCAGTGGATAATACAAACTGACCAAGTTGGTCTATGGACAACTGAGGCTCCAGAGGGAAGAAAGCCTCAAGTCTCATTTAAAGAGAAAGCTGCCATAGCCAATTTACCCTAAAGGACCTACATCTGGGGTGTTCCTGAGGAAACACTGTTGACCAAGTGCCCTAAAGGATCTACCCCTGAGGTGGTCCTGATGACTGCGGGCCTGCCCCAGAGACTGTATCCTTCTAAAAGATTAGGATTAGTTGTTAGATAATAGTTGTTGTAGCAGTAAATTTTTATTTATCAAACATATATTTATTAATACTTAACAATTACCTAACAATTGCCTATAAAGTTCCTAAATCCTAAATCCTGAACCCTAACTCTAAAATCTAATCTATAACACCCTAATACCTATAACACAAACATTTAACACTAACCTAAGGTTTCTCAAAAGGATATTTTCCTCTGGGCATGGATCCTTATGGATGGATGGCCTTCATCAAATCTTTCAGCCTTGAAGTCTCTGAATTTTGTTCATCAGATCTTAAGACCAATTTATCAAGCAAGAATTGCCTCTGCAGTCTTAGAGTCCAATTATTTACGAGATGAAAAGTTTCTTAGGCTCACCATTGAGATGCTTTAGGCCTTCAAGGGTCTCGCTTCAGTGTTCTGTCCAATCCATCAAGGGGAGATGACTCCCCGCCTAGATGCTCCAGAATACCAGGGAGAATCTGTCCCTGGACCTGCAGCAGGTCTACAAGATAGTGAAGCCTACCAGTAAGACTATGATGCAAGTTTCTCTGCCAGAAGAGGGGAAAGGTGAGTGAGCCAGGAGAGGGAGTGTCCACATGAATCTTGACTTAAATCTCTTCACCTGTCGTAATGAATTGCAGCATGATTTTTGGCAGAAGCTTTCCAGTGCTTCCAAGTCATGCCCCTGGGTGATGTGTCCCTCCATAGCTTTCCTTGCAGAGGGCAGAGGAGCAAGAGGTAGTCTGGAGACCACAGGATCCGTTGCCATGGATCCTGGCCGGCCCCTCAGGGCATGCCACCCCCCACCCAAAGTCCCATGATCAAAAAACATCATCCGTCCTTGGCGGGTTCCCAAGGACATGCCAAGTCAGACATAAATCTTTTACCTTAAAGTCCAGACTTTTGCTATTCCAAGATCCCTATGCTATTAAATGCTATCACTAACCCCACCACAAGTTGTTATGGTTATTTATAGGATTAGTTGTTAGGTAATAGGGGTTATAGTCATTCTTAGGGCTAGTAGTTAGGTAATAAGGGTTTATATTTGTTTAAGTGCCTATAGTTATTAATAAATATATTTGCTAATTTAAAGTTTTGTCTTCACTGGAGTAAAGGATGATAAGGCAAGAAGGTACTAGGGGTGAATATTGTCATAGTACATGACATGCCTATATAAAAATGTCACAACAAAACCTGTTGTTTCGTACAATTAATATGCTCTGATAAGATGATGAAGAAAAAATACATTTCTGAAAGCCTCTGGCAAAAACTAACAAAAAGAATTAACTTATTCTTAACTTTGGAACTTACCCTCTTTGTTGATTTTTTTTCTCTCTATGCCAAACTAATTTCACACATGTACAGACGCAAATACACACTGATCCTTCAGCTCCGCCTCCTAAAGGGGCTGTCCTTTCACAAGAAGAGTTCCATTTCAGGTCAGTTCTCAGAACTGCTAAGGTAAAAGGCTGACCTAGGGTTCAGATGTAAGATGCGCTAAGGGCTAGAGCTAAGGGTTCCAAAACCTCAGGAGGACAAGCGTGTCCTGTGAACAATGGGCTCTCGTTAGCTACTTGCTGTCCTGTTCTACCAGTCCTTATCAATGAGTTCCCTTGACTTTAAACTCTTGGGTGGGTGGGGAAGGGCTAATTAAAACCAGCAAGGTAGAAAGTCCCAGAGAGAACTTGAATAATCTCGATATTCTCAGTTCAGATACTGGCCTTGAAAAGACAAAAAAAAAAAAGAAGTGAACTGTAGCCTGTCTCTTAAGAAAAGTGAACTATAGATGACTTTTACAATAGTTTTTAGCTTATGGAAATGTTAGACCAAAATTCAAATCATAAGTAAAATAAAGATGAATCTGGAAAGGAGGATCAGCAGTTAAGAATCATTGCTACACATCATGAAAAGTCCCAGCAACCCACATAGCAAGCTGGGCATCTGGTACTGACTTGAATTTAGCTTTGGGGAAGGTAGAGACAGGAGATGGCCAGGACTTTTCCTGTTTACAGCCTAGCTGAGAAAATACAAGCCCCAAGTTCAGAGAGAGATCTCCTGTTGACATGGGGTCCGTGGTGCAGAACAAATGACATTACTATGTACATCAGGCAAGCTCCGAGTGTCAGGGTACAAATGTGATGATGTTTCTAACAACCCTGAGCTACTTCCCATGTCTCAAACTGTGGGTGCTTCCTGGCAGCAGCATCTGGAAAACCCCCTTTCTACCCAGAGACAGCGCCTTCCTGCTTGACAACAAGGGATTCATCTTGCATTGGACTTGCCGGCTAAGATGTACTTCTGAGGATTCAATATAGAAATCTCAGATGTTACACGTGGTGCGTTTGATTCAGGAAACAGCTGAAGAGTCAGCCCTGCTCTCAGAATCCCAAAAGGCTGAAGAAAGATATAAACAGATGAATGGGAGCAGAAACCCAAGTTCAAATCAATCCTTTCAAAGTTTTGCATAAGCTTGTTGAAATGGAAGCTGAAAAAAACCTTAAGCCAATTAGAACCAGCTTAATAGAGAAAGGGTTACTAATTGGTTCTTGGGTGGTTCTGGAAGTGCCTGCCTCACTTGTGTAGAAAGAAGCCTGGCAGTCTGGGACACAGTTTTGTCTCAGATCTAGAGACAACTAAAATTAGTTCCTTTCCTACTAGGGCTTAGCCCAAATGCTACACAACTCCCAAACCCATATGAAGCCATGTTCCTCACTCCAATAGATTCGTGCTGAGCCTTCCCTCATAACCCAGTCAGTAAAGACAACAAAAACCTATTTACCCTCACTTACCTTGGGAAACATCACTCTTTTCTCCAGGATTTTTTTTTCTTCTACAGGAAAAATTAGATTAATCTATTGGGAAATCTCAAAGGACCTGGATCAATGAAGAGACATATTGTTCATGAGTGGTCAGAGTGTATTGCAGAGGTGCCAGTACCCTCAGACTGATCTGTAGATTTATTTTAATTCCTAATTCCCACAGATTTTTGTTTCTGTGAAAACATTTGTATTGAATATCTAAATTGGATGACAAATGAATTGTCAAAGCATGTCTAACAAGATACAAATAATATGGATTCATTTAAAAAGCCATGGTTCTGCCCCTAGAGGTATTGCAGATGTGACTCCTGAGTCACATGTGTATCAGTAGGTGGCAGAGAGGAGAGAGGCTATGTCTACATTCAGTGTTATGACCTATGAACATCTGAATGATTAGTAGCCAAATATTCCCTAAAAAGAGCAAGCCTGAGACCATCACTAGTTCAGCACCAAGGGGCCTGGACAGAAGCTAGCCTGTAACCACCACCATTCCAGCTCCAGGCAAGCCCAGATGGGCTCCCAGGACAGGAAGCAAGCCAGGGACTCAAATAACTCTGCCTGGCACCATGGACCCCAGAAAGATGGCCACTAGGGAGAGCAGGGAAAAGAGTGACTCTGAGACAACCACCAGACTGGTACCATGTAGCCTGGACAGCCACACGAGCCTGGGAGTCACACCATGCAGAAGATGACCCTTGTCAGGTGCCATAATACACAATGCACACACAAGTGGGGCATAGCACTCCTGAGACCACTCCTGAGACAAGCTCAGACACTCAGAGACCCCAAGTATCACTAAGAGGACCGAGTAAGTGGTGGAGAAATGGAAGAGAAAGAGAAACAGAAGGATGTGGGCACAATGGAGGGAGGCAGAACTGGAGACTTGAGGATAGTGAGGAACAATCTTACGTGAGTAGCTGATGACATGATGCCTAGGACCATAGTGGGGTCCTGGCCTCAGCTAACACTAGGAGCCATTTCTGGGTCCATGTCCCTGCAGCAGCATGGATCTGTTACCACCAAAAGCCAGGTGGACATCCTGGTCTGGGCTGCCACCCAGGGACATGTTGATGTCTGAGGACTGTGCAGAACTGGCCCACTCCTCACCTGGACATCATAAGAGAACTGACCATAGAGGCAGGAGAGCTGACCCTTCCCCTAGACAGCTGCAGTACTCAGGAGAGCAGGCCCTGTACATTTTGGGAGTTATGACTGAGCTGGAAACTCAAGGTTATGAGCTTGGGAGAGCTGGCCCTACCGCCTGTCTCCCTGTGGTGGCATGAACAAAGGAGAGATACCCTCCTCTCCCTCATCAATTCAAAGCCCAGAACCAGGGCTTTGAATTGACCCACCCCAACATCTACCCCATGGATGAACTGCTGGAGTGCATGAAGAGGCCAGTTCTACAGACCCCAAAACTACAGGATCTTCATGACACAGGGCAACAGCTGGGTATCTGAGAGAAGTCCCAGTAAGATTCCAGTATTGAGAAAGTAGCAGAAGTCAGACCATACCAAGGAGTCATTTCAATGAATATTTGCAAGCAAAACTGTGGAGAAAAAGGGGGAATACTGTGGGACACACTATAGCTTCCACAATGAGTTTTCTCCCCCTCTGTTGCCAGATGTTGCAAGGGTGGAGGGTGGATCTGAAGGAGGTGGGGAGATGAGTAGGATCAGGATGCATTATGTGAAATTCACTCATTAAAAAAAACAATTAAACAGTAAAAGAGAAAATTTTTTTTAAACCCATGGTAATAACTAAGACTTTTTTTAACTCTTTAACATGTATGAGTGTTTTGTCTGAGTACTACATGTTTGCAGTGCCTTCAGAGACCAAGAGACCAGAAGAGGGTGTCTGATCCCCAGAGTCTGGAGTTACTGATTGTGAACTTCCATGTGGGTGGTGGGAATTGAATCCAGGTCCATCTAGAAGAGCAGCCATGGTGCTTAACCACTGAGACATCTCTCCATGTCTCCCTTTCATAATAACTCTTATGTGGAATTGGCTAAAGTGGGGGAGGGGGAATTACCACTGAAATAAACAGAGATCAGAATCCTGTTAATCTCATGAGTAACTTTTTATTACATGGCAGAGGGGCATGGCAGAGCATTGAGGGTAGAGGCCACACTATGAAAAGAACAGGGGAAATTACACTTAATATCAAAAACTATGAGGCTGCAACCGACCTCCGAACCTATGTGAGAATCAACTGAGAGGCCAGTGGGATGGCTCGGTGGATAAAGGCATTTGCCCCATAAGCCTGAATTGATGTAAAGGTAGAGGGAGAAAACTAACTTCACAAGTTATAACTCGGGGGGGGGGGGTGTCAGGATAGAACAAGGACTTTGATCTCAGAAAGTTAGATTGAATTTTGGTGCTATTAGAAGAGAATTTACAGGAAAGTTGACAGTTTATCAGTTACTTGTCTTAAGACTGTGATACAATGCTCTGACAAACTGACTTAAGGGAGAAAGGTTATGATGGCTCACACTTGAGGGAACAGTTGCTCATGATGGAGGAGTCCTAGTGGCTGCAGCCTGAAGCAGCTAGTCACACTTCATCCACAGTCTGGAATCAGAGCACAATGATTGCTCAGCTAGTATTCTTCATTTTATACAAGCCAGGACCCAAGCCTAGGGGATGGTGCCTACCAATTTTAGGGTAAGCCTTTCCGCCTTAGCCTCATCAAGATCACCTCTCACAGTCAGGGCTGGAGCTAATGCAATCTTAAAAAAAAAAAAAAAACCCTCACAGGTGTGCCCAGAGTCTTGCCACCTAGGTTATTCTAGAGCACTGGTTCTCAACCTTCCTAAAGCTGAAACCCTCATGTTGTGGTGAACCCCCAAACCACAAAATTATTCCATTGCTACTTCATAACTATAATTTTGCTACTGCTATGAATTATAATGTAAATAGCTGATTCTCAGGGTATCTGATATCTGAGTCCTGGAGGGTCATGACCCGTAGATTGAGAACCACTTTCTAGACCTTGTCAAGTTGATCATCAATGTTAATTATCATGGGGAATTGTTTTAAGAAGATATAAATGTTCCAGAACATAAGACTGGCAATTGTATCCATGCTCCTACTCCAGAGTTTAGGGGCTCAGGTAGGAGACAGAACACCCCTTTATAACAGGTAGGACAGAGGAAGGGTGACTCTGGAGGGTTGGCACTTAAAGGTTAAGGAATGTCCTATGGCATGACATCTTTTTCTTCTGTAATGTAGGACATAGGTCATATTTGGAGTGAGAGAAGGATGAATGTGTTATGAGTGTAGAGGGAGATAAAGGGGGACTGAATCTGTATGGAATCTGGGGGCTGTAGAGATGCCGTACTGTCATCACTATAAGGAAAGAGGAGGTATAGTGTGGGAATATAACTGGCAGTCAGGGTCTGCTGAGCCCAAGCCAAGGGGTGTGTTCCTAGATCAGTGGCTTCATTTGCTAAGTAGTTTGTCTCTGGCAGCCTCAGCGGCAAGAGAATGGATATTGGAACCAATCCAGTCCATGCCACCAGCCTATGGTCAGTATCAAGTCCTCCCTCCATTGAACAACCACAGCTCTCACTGCCCCACTGCCATGACATCCCATCTCTTCAGTGCAGCTTCTGGATACTGTAATAAGAAAAGGCCACATTTGGAGGGGGGAGTAGGGAGGGGATTGTGATTGAGATGTAACTTGAAGAAATAAAAAATAAATTATAAAAAAAAAAGAAAAGGCCACGTTAGGGATGCTGAAGCACCTGCCACCCCAAACATAACTCCTCTAATTCCTACCTGACCACTTGTATGCTTTAGTCCCATGCTTCCACCCAAAAACTAAATAGCAAACATCTAACAGCACAAGTTGGGAAGGGGTGACCTTGGTCTGATTGTGGTCCTGGCACCCTGAGCCTCTAGGCTTCTCCCTGGGGTACCAGCTTCTCTCCGTTCTGAAAACAACAAACAAACAAACAAAGCAGGCATCTCTTGGCTCACATTGTGAGGATCCTCTTTTCTGTTGAAGGGATTGGGAAGGAAAATGCCCAAAGTAGCTAGAAGATCCAGCTCAAATCACAATACTGTAGCTGCTCCAGACATTTTCAACCACCTCAACAGAAAACATAACAAACTCTTTCCATAAAGGTATGTGATTTCCTATCTCTCTCCTGTGGAGGTTGGCAACAGAAGTCTAGGCCTGGTTCTGCGTTCATTAGCTAATGAGTTGGATAAATATGCTTCTGTGAGTTGCTTCCTGCTCTGTGACTCTGCTTTTCCAATTAAAAACCAAGACAAAGGAAGGGGCATGCAGATCCCCCTCCCTCCCCACAGTGGGGTTGCGTGGATTAAATACGACAATGAACATCAGAGCGCTTCACGGGCTGCAAATCTAAGGTGTTATTTTTCCCTGGACGAAAGTGAATATAAGCTGTACATCTTCTCTTCAGGGGCATAAAAGTTTGAAGTTTTCGTTAAATGCAAAATTGCCAATATTTATTGGACCTCTTTCATTTGCATGCATTTTCTCAACACTTGTACATATGTCACTTCATCTTCCTAGCAAACCCATGCAAGAATGGCTATTAAGACCCACTCCACAGATAAGGAAATTAAGATCCACCAAAGCAAGATTAAGTAACTTGCTATCACATACAGCCCTTTCTCCATGAAGGAGATTTTCTCTTCAAGAAAACCGGCTCCTTTCAGCTCAGTGCACAGAAGAGGTGGTGGTCATCATCCCTAGGGGACAGTGGCACCGTACTTCAAGCATAGGGAAGAAAGGGAGAGCAGAGAGAGAAACGCTGAAGGTTCACAGAAGACTGGCAGTGTGCTGGCTAGTTTTAACTGTCCGGCTTGACACAACCGAAACTCGCCTGCGAATGGAGTCTCAAGTGAGGAAATGCCTAGATCAGGTTGGTTTGTGAGCATGTCTGCTGAGACGTCTGATGATTGTTCGTTGATATTAACTGAATGCGGGTGGCGGCACCTTTCATGGGCTCAGCCCTGGACTGCATAAAAGGAAAGACAGACGGCTGAGCATCAGCGGCAGTCTGTCAAGGAAACGGGGTATCTGTGGACTTGATGGAGCTAGCCACTGGAGTTCCTGCCTCGGCTTCCCCGAAATGATGGCCTAGAGATTGTGAAGAAAAGCCCCCCCCCCCACCTCTTTAATTTGCTTTTAGTCGGAATATTACCTCACAGGAACAGAAATGAAACAGGACAAGGCAAGACCGTGGGCGCGGACAGTGCGCAGCGGGAGCAATAGAGACGGCAGAAAGTGGTGAAGGGGCCATCCTCAGAGGAAGGGTGCCATTCAGGGAATTGAGAAGGCTGGTGGCGCGCTGCAGAGTTTGTGAGAGAACTGTGGGGAATTGTTACAACCGCAGGTGCGACAGTGATTATTTGGGGGGGGGGGCTTGGGCGGGAAGAGGGGGCTGCCCCAGCTGAGCAGCAGCACTTGGCAGGTGAAAGTCATCCTGAGGCCCATCGACTTCTGCCTCTGACATGCGCAAGCAGAGCGCACTCCTCTCACCAAAAGACCAGGAAAAGGGAAGCACGGTGGGAAAACATTGCACAGGAACGCATCTACCCCAGCCCAACACCACAGGAAAGGAAATGCGGTCCTACCCATTCGTGCCATCAGAGGGCACCCGAGAGGCAGTGACGCCCACCCTTGGAAGCCCGTGCGTGCGTACTGAGCCATGCCAATCACCATCTGAAACCCAGGTGTTGCTAGAGATGGCAGCCTGGGAGCCAGGAGTTTCAACTGCTCCAAAAGTGTTACAAAGCCCCCGCAGTGCTGAGGGAGGACATAGAGACCTGGATGTCCTCCTTCCCATTGGAGTGGTCTATATGAAATGAATTGTGTTCCCAAAATGCTCAAGTCTCATACGCTGAAGTCTCCACACCTTATACCTCAGGATGTGATTGTATGAGGTTGGATCCTAATCTGTATGACTGATGCGCTTGTGAGAAGAGGAGATTAAGGCAGATTTTATATGTGTGTGTGTGTGTGTGTGTGTGTGTGTGTGTGTGTGTGTGTGTGTACAGAAGAGGGAACATGATTGCACATACAAATAAAATCATACTTATAAACATAACATAGAAAAATCACTCAATAAACAACCATATCCCTCAATAAGTAACAAACTCAAATCCCAGAGATGTTATTGAAGGTTATTTCCATATTTACCACATTAAAATATTTATGACAGTTTGTTTTTTTTTTTGTTTTTTTAGCGACCAAACAAAAAACAGTGTGCAAATACGTAAGAACAATTTGTGACTATATAAACAAAAAGAAAAATTAGGGAAACTATCCCCAAGATAGGCCAAATAACAGAATTGCTAGACAAATACGTTAATATCTAATATGATTTTTTAAATGGCTTCAGGAAATCATGAACCAACAGCTTGGCATGACAGCACTTGCCTGTGCTCCGCACTTGGGAAGCTGAGGTGGGAGATTTGAGGCCAGCCTGAGGTTCCTAGTAAGACTCTATCTCAAAGGGCAAAAAAATGTTTGGCAAGACTATGAAGAAGGATTCTAACACACTGTGGTGTAAATGTAAATTAGTTCAGCCCATTTATCCTGTTTAGAATACAGAGATTCTTTGAAAGAAGCTAGAAATAGACCTACCAGATGATCTGACAATCCCTAGTATATATCCAGAGAAAATGAGTCCTACATCACTGTTCACGGCAGCCAAGACATAGAACCCACCAAAGCTTGAATCAGGATGTGTTAGTTTTCCACCGCTGTGATAAAAAAAACCTGAAATGAACAACTTAGAAAGAACACAAATGGACTGTGGCTCATGATTTCAGAAATATCAAGCCCATCCTGCCTTGGGTTCAGTGTTTGGGCCTGATATGAAGCCAGAAGTGACGGTACAGAGCAGCCAGCAGAGCAGCACATTATAGTAGCCAGGAAGCAAAGGAAGAGAAGAGAGCAGGAACAAGATATAGTCCCCAAAGTCATATCTCCAAGGACTCATTCACTCAGTGAAACCTCACCTCTTATATACCCATCAACCACCAACAGCCTGTCAAATTATGAACCCTTCAGTGAATTAACACTCCCCCCCCAGTCAAAGAGCTCATGATAGAATAACTTCTCCAGAGCCATACTCAGAACATTAGTGCATTGAAGACCACTGTGTTCAACACATGGAGCTTTTGGAAATATTCCAGATCTGGGCCAGAAAAAAAATAGATGTACAGATAAAATGTGGTGTGTACAAACAATGAAATACTACTCAGCCATGAAAAAAAAGACCCTATCATTAGCACCAACATGAGTGGAACTGGGTGTCATTTTGTTAATGAAAATGAGACATGTGGAGAAAGGCAAATATCACTTGTTCTTGTTCATTTATAGAAGCTAACATGTCAACATCACAGAAGAATAGAGAGGAACAATAGTCTGTAGAGTTTGAGAAGGACCAAAGAGAAGGGTGGTATCTTACATGGTCTAGAGAATGACAGATTGTATCTGAGCTTTCCGTTTTAGTCGAGTGAGTTTATTAAGCATAAAAAAAGCAAAAGTGAGAGGATAAATAGTGAGTAGCAGATATATAGAAAGACACCAATGACTCGAACACACACAACATCCAGCAGAGATGACTGGAGTAACTCCACTTAGAGATCAAATGAAACATCCAGCAGAAATCAACTGGAGAAGCCCTACTGAGGCAGCCAGCTGGAGTTCCCTATCAAGAGTCCCAGGTAGAGTACAGTATCCTCTTGGGTGAGGCTTCCAAGTGAAAGGGAAAATAACAGGAGAAATATATCATCATCAAACTAAGTGCTTACCACCATCCAGCAGAGACAGACAGCTGGGGAAGCCCTGTTGCAACAGTCGCACTGGAGGTCCCAACTGAGAATTCCTGGCAAAGCACGACGTTCTCTCTACGGGTGAGCTTCAACCTTCTCATTCCCAAAACAGGCATTTCATATTATGGAATAAACAAAAGTACCCTCCATTGGAAATATCTCACTTTCTCATTGTTCTCAAGGACACAATGTTTCTTGGGTCACCTTGCTGTTACAGAGCCAGGAGGCCAGACCATCCATCCTCAGGCAAAGAGTCTTGAAGGATATCTGAAACTAAAGATGCTGGATCAAGGATGGAAGAGCTCTCCTCACTCCCAGAATCCACTGCTGCTGTGGTTTGAATGTAAAATGTCCCCTATAGGTTCATGTGTCTTAACATTTGTTCCTTGAGTGGTGGCGCTGTTGGGAAATATCATGGAGTTTTTGGGGAGTCCAGGCTGGAAGAAGCACATCCCTGGAAGCAGGATTTTAGGTTTTACAGCCTGGTCCCACTTCCTGTTCACTGTTTCCTTGTTGCTGGTGCAGGGTGACCAGCCAACCTCATGTTTCTGCTAGATGCTGTCCCCATCATGATGAACTATAGCCCCCTGGCACTGGAAGTCAAAATAAACTCTTCCTTAAGTAGCTTTTGTGAGGGTTATTTATCACAGTAACAGGAAAGTAAGATAGCATTCAACAAGCTGAAACAGCACACGACAATTTACCAATAATGTACATTACAGGCAGACAGAAAGAGGTTGATCCACAATGCTGCTGCAGAAGAAAAATTGCTATCAGCTTTTTATGTCACAGTGGGAATTAGTGTCTGGGGCAATATACGGTTTATTCCAAAATAATTTTAAAAACAAGAGTGCAAAAATTACCAACATGGAAATGATTAATATTTGAAACTGTGGACATACTTATTATCCTCAGGTGATCATGACCTATCAGTTAAGTGTACTGAATTATCAGAACTGTGCCCCACAAATATGTGCAAACACAAACACTATGTCTCAATTTTAAAAAAAAAAGAAAATTACAATAGCTTACATGGAGATTTTTCTAAGTGATCAAGAGCATACTTAAGCAGGCAGGAGAAGAAAAGTCAGCAAGGGGCTGGAGAGATAGCTCAGAGGATAAGAGCATTGACTGTTCTTCCAGAGGTCCTGAGTTCAATTCCCAGCAACCACATGATGGCTTACAACCATCTACAGAACATTGTAAACGCAATAAATAAAATCTTTAAAAAAAAATACAAAATACCAAAAAAAAAAAAAGAAAGAAAAGTCAGCAAACTGAGATAGGTCAATTGAGCCTGTCCCACTGGAGGAAGAAAAAGGGGAAATGATCCAACAACTGACTAGAGCACCAGGCCCCTGGGAAGGAGCACACTCAGCTGGAATCCCAGAGACAGAGAAGAACAGAAGAGCGACGCCGAACAGTTGAAGAAACAATGACTGAAAAGGTCCCAATGAAAGATACATTCCAAAAGCTCAACAAACTCCACATAGGGAAAATGTAGAGAATCATACCAACACACATTATAAATCAGCTGTAAAAAGACTAATGGGGAGTCTTGAAATCAGCAACCCAGAAGATATGACAGATAAGACCACCCCATGGGGACAAAAGACAAACGATCCCTAGGACCTGAACCCGTTGTCCACTAGAAGCACATTTTCAGCAGCTTTCTCTTCAAGTGCCAGATCAAGCTCAAGAACCAACTTTTCATAGAATAGGAGTTTGATAGCTGTGTATACAAGTGAAAACTGGTGGAGCTCACAAGGGCCACTCAAATGATAAACAAACACAACTAGGATTGTTAGTGAGGAAAAGCATAAAGTGCTTGGTAAATTCCCCAGAGTCAACTCAAATGTTAGATAATCTTTCAGAGAAAACCATAGCATTTGTTCTTTTTTTTCATAATTTATTTTTTTATTTCTTCAAGTTACATCTCAATTGCAATCCCCTCCCTATTCCCTACTCCTGTCCCACCCTCCCACCCTCTTTCCCCTTAACCCCCCATCCACTTCCTTTTCTTTCTTTTTGTTTTTAAGTTTAAGGCATATCTTCCCCCCCACAACAGCTCCCCTTTCAGTCCAACAAATGGCTTTCTCTTATAACAACAAATACAATACAAAACAACAGAAATAATTAGGCCACAATTATGAGAGTTATATGGCTTAGCATACATTCCCAATGTCCAGTCCATATGTATTTGGCACCTGACTTTAACATTCTACTATCTAACCATCTCCAAGTGTTTAAAGTTCTATATCCAACTCAGCTTCCATCTTAACTTGCATCACAATTTTTAAAACATCTTCTTAGGTCCCGAACACCCTCTTAATTCCTAAACAACTCAAAATTTAACCATGAGACTCTAGCTATCTAGTCTTCAACCACATCAGAGACCTGAAAGGGATAAACATATCTGATTATATAGGAAGTGCAGGGCCAGAAGCTTCCAAAACTAAGAAATGGCATAACAGTGGCTGCCTGGACAGTTCCCAAATTCTCTCCATACATTACAGCATCAATCTTCAGCCATTTGGCCCCGTTTCTCTGACAGACATGGACTGTAAAGCAGGAATTATGAAGGACTTGCCTACCCTGTCTTGGCAGAGCTAGGCTGTCGACTTACCTGCTTCCAAGTTTTGTCCTATTTGGACAGTATTCTGTCTACAGTTGAAGCAAGGGATTTTTCTTGCCAAGAGATAGGCTTGCCACTAATTCAAGCATCTCCAATTGGGGATTTTTCGATGCTCATCTTCTACTTGGAGTAGAATACGGGGTGCTGTCAGGAACTGATATGTCTCAATATCAAAAAAATCTTAAGTTAAGAAAACATCTCTGGATGCCATATTCTGCAGATCTGAGGGTTTTTTTTATTTAAATTTATTTATTGCTTCAGGTTACATCTCCATCATAGTGTCCTCTTTCCACCCCTCCCAGTCCTGCCCTCCCACCCTCTACCCCCTATCCCTTCCATCCCACTCCTCTGGAGTGAAGTGTCCCTACATAACAGTCCCCCGCCCCAGTTCAGCAGTCATATGAGGGCTCTTGAGGTTTTTGAAGAACACCTATCTATCTCCTTATATTTGGATAAGCAAATGTTGCTTGTCTCTTAGCAACTTGATTTCTGATTAACTTAGAAAATAACTGTGATATACTGCCCTAGTACCTAACAAAATGACATGCTTTAATGACTATTAGTTTGCATTCTTAATTATCCTCAACAGTTTTTGAAAGTTGCTAACAAGAGGCCAAAACTTCACATTTCATTTTTAAGCGTTACCTAGCTACAATACCTTAAAAAAAGTTAACCTTAATTTTGTATCAATATGCAAAGATCAATACCAATGTGGCCAAATACAATCTTAATTTTGTATCAATATACAAAGATCAATACTGATGTAGCCCAATATAATCTTAATTTTGCATCAATATACAAAGATCAATACCAATTTAGCCAAATATAGTCTCAATTTTGTATCAATATACAAAGATCAATACTGATGTAGCCCAATATAATCTTAATTTTGCATCAATATACAAAGATCAATACCAATTTAGCCAAATATAATCTTAAATTTGTATCAATATACAAAGGTATAAGAGCATTTTCAATAATCTGTCCTTTAGCATTCCTATATTATGTCTATATCCCATTTTCCCTCAAGTCTTTTCACCCCTACACAGGAGAGAAAGAAGGATACAGAAAAGAAAAAGAGAGAAGTCCCTGGGTCTAACCTCCAAAATCTATTTAACATGACCATTTAACAGCTTGTAATCTCTCCCCCTAAATAACAAGAAGTATCTATAATCCATCAAATGACCGAAGAGGGGGAGGGAAATCACCCACCCCACCTTCTGGAGATGGGATTTGTTCTTATTTAAACAAAAAATCACTCATTTTGAAGATCATAAGACTGCGGGATGTGTTATTACCTTCCTGCTAGTTTTTTGGAGATAGAACTTTAGATGTGTGGGTTATGACAATGGTTGCCTAGGTTACTTTGCAAAATTTGAAGGCCTAGGGTACTCAGCAAAACCTGTTATAATCAACCAGCTCCTTATTGGAGCCCTCAGATACTGACAATGCCTAAGATGGAATGATTGGCTGCCATTTTGAGCTCTGTGTTTTGTCATATGTAGAAATAACTCAAGAATTGAACATTCCAAAAAACAGGTAATCCAATGAAGTGAATTGGGTGAATGAAATGAACAAATACTTCTCAGAAAACAGAGTATATGTAGCAAGTAGATATGTGAAAAAAAAATTCAGTGTCTTTAGTTACCAGGAAAATGCAAATCAACCATAAAGAAGAATGGAAGTGTGATGTTTGCTGGAAAGGGATGCAGCTAAACGTCACTGTGTTACACGAAATAAGTCAGACTGACCTGAGGAAGAGACACAAAGGGAGAAGGAAGAAATAAAAGAAAGGGGATAAGGGGGAAGGCAGTGGAAAGGGGGGATTAACAAAAACAAAATATGACAACAGATATGTATGAAAATGTCATAACATTTATTAAACCATACGCTGACTTGAAAACTAATTGATAAATAATGGGATGGGAGCTATACTGAGATTCCCTGTCACCGATCAGAATGGTTATAATTTCAAACAAGAACAAATGCCAGGGACAATATGGAAAAGAAAAAATCTTTATACACTGCTGGTGGGAATAATGCAAAGGGAAATCAGTGTGGAGATGCCTCAAAAACCTCAGAATAAAACTAATATATGACTCAGCTATAACACTGCTTGAATATTACCAAAGGACACTTAGCATAGTATAGGGCCAGATGTTCGTCCACCTTTAACTATGGCACCATTCATAATGACTGAACTGTGGGATCATGCTCCTAAGTATGCATCCACAGATACATGGATAAAGAAAATATCACATGTATTTGCACACACACACACACACACACACACACAGAGAGAGAGAGAGAGAGAGAGAGAGAGAGAGAGAGAGAGAGAGAGACTGCAGTGTTGTTCTGCCATAAACAAGAACAGTGCCATGTCCTTTCCAGGCAGCAAATGGATTTCGAGATCACCTCTTTAAGCAAAATAAGCCATTGTCAGAAAGAAAAAAAAAATCACTTGCTTTCTTTCATGGGTAGAACCTAGATTTTACTCATGTCTACATATGAATGCATATACATAGGACATGAAAATAGCAGAAGAACCATTTAGGAAGAATGAAGAAGCTGTTGGGAGGGGAGGACACAGGAGGTGAAGAAGCATAAGTAGATCGAAGTACATGTGAAATCCTCTGCTTTGTACAGTGAGTATAAAGGCATAAAAGGGTTGGGAGAACACCTTTAGTCTTTCCTGTAATCAATGCAAAGCTACCACACTGACCCAGTCCAGAACATCAGTAAAAGCCTACAGACACCTTTGTTAAGGGTGTGGGTGCTTGCCACTCTGGTCGGTGTTAGCTCCTTTTTGCTTGGCAGTTGAAGCACCAAGGAAGGAGCTTTGCCTGTACTGTGTGTAAAAGGTGGCTTGGAAATGAGAACCCCTACTATCTCCATGCTGATCAACCCCATCATCTGTTATCAATGAGGCTTCTGACATACAAGGGACCTTTGATAAGGCTAACAGCCTATCATCCATCAGAAAGTAGTAGGGTGTCATATTCAAAATGCTGAAAGAAAAGAAAAAAAGAGAGAGGGAGAAAGAAAGAAAGGGAAAATACTGTAATACTGTACTGTCATGGGAGAACTATATGCAGAAACATTAGCCTTGATAACTATGTTAGCTGAACTTCTCATCTTTGAGATACAGTACTAAACAAAAGCAGCTTCTGGGACTAAGGATTTATCTGAGCTCATGCTTTGAGAAGATACAGTCTATTATGCAAATAAGCCGTGGTTAATTCATGGTACTGAGAGCCTGGCACTGAGATGTCTCATGGCTGGGTGAACCAGAAAGCAGGAGGAACACTCAGGTAAGAAGTGGAACCAGGTTATACCCCATAGGACCTGCCTTCAGCAGCCCAGTTCTTTCAGTGAGACACCACTTCCTGAAGTTCCCAATCTCCAGAAACAGAGCCAACCAGCTAGGGGACAAGCATTTGAACATATGAGTCTATGGGGGATGTTAGACTTCCAAATCATAACAATTATCAAACAGCAATTATTTACAGATAAACAGAATCAGAGGGAGTTTGTCCCTGGGAGGGAGTCCTTCAGTCAGAAATGAAAGAACACTACCGTGTGAGGTGGCACATGCTTTTAATTCCAGCACTCAAGAGGCAGAGACAGGTGAATCTCTGTGAGTTCAAGTCCAACCTAGTCTACAGAGTGAGTTCCATGACAGCCAGGGCTGTTACACAGAGAAACTCTGTCTGGAAAAACATTTTAAAAAGAAACAAACAAAATAGAAAAAAAAAAAGACTGCTAGATGGTTGCTCAAAACCAAAGACATAACATATAGGTATTTCTACAGAGATAAATACAAAAGTCAGTGTGATTCTAAGACTGAAAGTCCTCTTTTTTTATATTACTTCAAAAGCAAATGTGAAAATAGTAACAGATATTTATACATAGTGCACAATAGAAAAAGATGAATGGTGGGGCTGGAAAGATGGCTCAGCAGTTAAGACCACTTGCTCTCAAAGAGGACCAAGTTCAGTTCCCAGCATCCACATGGTGGTTCATCATCCAGTTCCAGGGGATCTGATGCTCTTGTCTGATCTCCACAGGCATGAGGTATGTACATGGTGCTCACATACACATGCAGGTAAACTTATGTCATCTTGACATAAATTATAATCATCTGCGAGAGGAAACCTCAGTTTAGAAAATGCCCCATAGAATCAGGCTGTACTCCCAGGGGCACAGCTCAAAGTTTGACCTACAGTTCTGTTAATCTCAGTTGTGGTGCAGTGTGGGATGCTGCTACTTAGGACGATAGCAGGAACTGACTCCCAGGAATGCTGACAGCTTAGCACTGTTATCTTGTGGAGATCTTAGAAAACCAAAAGTGCTGGAGCTGGGTTGGCTCGTCCTCTGACAGACAGTGCCTATTTTCCTCATGAAAGGGCCAGCCTAGATGTTCCAAGGGAATCTAGTTGTGTGGGGTCTCCAGGAATAGAAATTTGTTTCCCTATGGGACTGTAATATCAGGCACAAGGTAGGGGCTAGGGTAGCTCAAGATTCTAAAACCATCCATGTAGCTGAGAAAAGAGCAACTATGAGTAAACTTTATTTTTATGGTCATTAATAAGTGCTATTGTGCTAGGACATGATCAGTCATATGACTTGTTATAGTTTTTTTTTTTTTACTTTATTCTGGAGTTTGTTATTTAATTTTCTAAAAGCTAAATAAATACTGTCTTAGTTGGGGTTTCTATTGCTGTGAAGAGACACCATGACAAGGCAACTCTTATAAAGGATGACATTTAATGGGGGATGGCTTACAATTTCAGAGGTTTAGCTCATTATCATCATGGTGGGAAGCATAGCAGCATCCAGGCAGACATAGTCCTGGAGGAGCCTACATCTCTATCTGAAGGCAGCCAGGAGGAGACTGGCTTCCACAGGCAGCCAGGAAGAGGCTCTCTTTTCACATCAGGTGGAGAATGACCACAAAAGACCTCAAAGCCCGCCTCTGCTGTGACACATTTTCTCTAACAAGGCCACACCTACTCCGAGGCCACACATTCTAATAGTTGCACTCCTTATGGGCCAATCATTCAAGCACATTAGTCTATGGGGGCCAAACCTATTCCAATCACAAACAACATTTTCACTTAAAAAAAAAAAAAGATCAGGCTGTGAGCCAGCCTGTAGAGTATTTTCTTAATTTGTGATTGATGGAGGAGGGCCCAGCCCATTGTAGGTGGTACCTCCCCTGGGTTAGTGGTTCTGGATTCTTTAAGAAAATAGGCTGAGCAAGCCATGAGAAGCAAGCCAGTAAGCACCCTTCCATGGCCTCTGCAATAGATCCTGCCTCTAAGATCCTACCCTGTTTGAGTTCCTGTTCTGGCTTCCTTCAGTGATGAACTATGGTATGGAAGTATAAACCCAATAAACCCCTTCCTCCCCAACTTGCTTTTGGTCATGGTGTTTCATCACAGCAGTAATAACACATGCATACACATAAATCTTTCTAAAAAGATGAACTGTGTGATAACAACATCAATGATGGTGGAAAGTATAGGAACCAAGTTTCGTGTATTTGTAAATGGGTACAGAGAAGGTATATGGGACAGGTATTAATTCAACTGGTTGGTTGTAAATATGACATGTTAATTATGGCTCTTGTGACAAACACTTTAGAAAAACAGCTTAAAGTATTACAATTTTTTTTGGTTCATGGATTCAGAGGCCATCAGTCCATGTTCCATTGGTGAGACAGATGGCCATGGCAGAGGAAAGCTGTTCACCTGTTGGTAGCCAGGAAACAGAGATGATCAGAAAGGCATCAAGGACAAGACATATTCCTTAACAGTATGCCCATAGTGACCTATGTTTTCTACCAGATCCTGACTGCTAATATCTCATTTAACATAAACTCATCATTAATTGATCCATTAATGAAGTTAGCACCATTGTGAACCAATCACCTTTGTTTCCCAGTTGGGACCCAAGCCTGTCACACATGATACTTTTAAGGGCATGCTTTATATTCTGCCCCATCCACCAAAAGGCTCATGCCCGTCTCATAATGTAAAATGGATTCAGTTCATCTCCAAGAGTCCCCATAGTCTTAACTTTTCCAACATTTCTAAAAAATCCAAGTTCATAGTTACTTCTAAAACTCAGGGCAAACTCATAAGCTGTGAGCCAGAGTAAAAATCAAAAATAAAATTATATACTTTCATATTCAGTGGTCGAATTGAATATTTCTATTCTAAAAGGGAGAAATAGGAAAACAGCAAGGAAGAGTGGCACAAAACACAGCCAAGAAAATACTAAATACCATAGGTCCAGATCCAGTATTTGGAAATGTAGCATTGTGATGTTAGTTAGCATCAGTGGCCTGCAAGGACACAGCAGAAAACCTGTGTTCTTGCAGGCTAGATGAACTTCCTCTCAGGCTCTCTCTGCTCACTGCCAGAAGCTTTCCTCAGCATGTGTTCCACATTTTAGGCATCTGCAGCTTCAGGCCAGAGTGCGGGTAAGTGGGAGGAAGACTCCGTTTTATACACAGTTTCACTCTCGAAACTCCTACAACAACATCTCTGTAACTGATCATGGGAATTCTGATCCTGGCTAGAATCATCTGGACTCCCAGGACTTCCTTTGAAGTCTGAGTGTACACCATAACTCTTGCATGTGCATTCCTAGAAAGTCACATCATGTAGACGATGTCAAGGTCTTTCACCAGCTAAAGCAATAGCCAAACTCTCTTGAACCTGCAGTGTCTGAATGGATGAACCTAGGGGAGAAACCTTCCCTAGGGAGCCCTTGACATACATGGTGAAAGTAATTCCTTCCTCATCATAATTACCTTGAAGATAAGTTGATGATACTCTTTATGGTGAGCTTGATTTGCTTTGGTTAGGGCTAGTTTCTCCAGGAGGCTGCCTATGCTGTGAGTCAGCCAATGTACGGTGCTGTTTCTCCCATAGCTCAGACTCACAGGTCCAGGAGTCAAGAGGTTGACTCACCCTTGTTCCTTGGATATACTAAAAGAAATGTTTTCCTCCTATTCCCCTACCTTATGTTCTCCAACCCTACAGGTCAAAGTTCCAAAGGAGAAATGCTTTATTCCATTGAACTGGAAATGTATGTCTAACTAACCACTTTGGGGGTCCTCACACCATCAAATCAACACACACAGAGGCTTGCCTTCAACCTCTGAGAGGCAGTCAAGAACTACATCAATCAAAATCCAACACCCGTTTCATGCTAAAAGTCCTGGAGAGAGCTAGCATACAAGAACTATACCTAGAGATAATAAAGGCAATATACAGCAAGCGAATAGCCAACATCAAATTAAATGGAGAGAAACTTGAAGCATTTCCTCTAAAATAAGGGACAAGACAAGGATGCCCACTCTCCCCATATCTCTTCAACATAGTACTTGAAGTTCTAGCTAGAGCAATAAGACAGCTAAAGGAGATAAGGGGATTCAAATTGGAAAGGAAGAAGTCAAAGTATCCCTATTCACAGATGATATGATAGTATACATAAGTGACCCCAAAAATTCCACCAGAAAACAACTTCAACTGATAAACACCTTCAACAAAGTGGCTAGATACAAAATTAATTTTAAAAAATCCATAGCCCTGTAGGGGTTAGATAAATTAGATTTAGAAAATATATAGGAGTTTCTGATACTGTCTCTTAATTCGGGGCCTGAAGAGCATTATCAGCATGAAGTCAGCAAAAACAGGAAAGACTTAGTAGACTGAAAAACAAGGTTGAAGTCAGGAAAAACGGGAAAGACTCAATAGACTGAAAAACAAGTTTGAAGTCTGGAAAACAGGAAAGACTCAATAGACTTGAAGAAACAAAGTATCTGGCCTGACATTGTTTTCAGCTGCTAAGTGGGCGGAGCCCAAATTAAGATGAAACAGAGTTCCTCCTATTTGAGGACAGTGCGTGGAGCCCAGAAGGGAAGAGGCCCCTGATGCTAGAGAGCTCCAAGAGTCCTGCTGAAAAAAGGGCTGGCCATTGATGGCCAGCTCTCTCCCTGAAGCAGAAAGAAGCCGGTGAGCAAAGAAAGCCTGAGCAAGACACCAAAAGGCCAAGGACTGGACCCTGTGGCTCAGCTTTTGCCTAGAGGGGTTTGATCTGTCCAAACAGTGGCCTAAAGGAAACGGTGCCTGGCTTTAAGGACTAAGGCAGAGCAGCTGAGTTCCTGATTCAAAAGAAGTAAGTTGGCCTGCAGACGGCTGGGGTCTCCCACAGAGAAGAAAGCATGAAGCCTTATTTAAGGTGAGACTGCAATAACCAACTTACCCTGACGAACCTACATCTGAGAGATCCAGAAAAAGGACTGCTAAGTGCGTTAAAGAATCTACAACAAATACTGTGTTCCTGATGACTGAGGACCTGCCCCAGAGATTGTATCATTCTAAAAGGTTATGAAAGTAGTTGTTATAATTATCAATGGGTTTAGTGGATAGGTTAAAGGGGTTGTAGGATTTTATAGGATTAATAGTTAAGAAATTGTTGGTGTTTGTTATAAGTGAATTTAGTAATAAATAAGTGATAAATAATAATTTAAAAGGTCGGTTGCATAGCCCTTCTTTATACAAAAGATAAATGAGTCAAGAAAGAAATTAGGGAAACAATGCCCTTCACAATAACCACACACAATATAAAATACCTGGTGGTAACTCTAGCCAAGAAAGTGAAAGACTTGTATGACAAGAACTTCAAGTCCTTGAAGAAATAAACTGAAGAGGACATCAGAAGATAGAAAGATCTCCCAAGCTCATGGATAGAGAGGATCAACATAATAAAAAATGGCCATCTTACCAAAAGCAATATACAGATTCACTGCAATTCCTATCAAAATACCAACACAATTCTTTACAGACCTTGAAAGAACAATTCTCAACTTCATGTGGAATAACAAAAAACCTAGAATAGCTAAATCAATTCTGTACAATAAAAAACATCTGGAGGCATCACCATCCCTGATTTCAAGCTACACTACAGAGCAATAGTAATAAAAACAGCATGGAACTGGTACACCAGCTGATCAATGGAATTGAATCAATCAAAGACCCAGAAATAAACCCATACACCTACAGTCACTTAATTTTTGACAAAGAAGTCAAAACCATAAAATGGAAAAAGGAAACCATCTTCAACAAATGGTGCTGGTCTAACTGGATGTCAACATGTAAAAGAATCCAAATAGACCCATATTTATCACCTGGCACCAAAAAAAAGTCAAGGTGGATCAAAATCCTTAACATAAAGCCTGTCACATTAAATCTAATAGAAGAGAAAGTGGGGGAAAACCTCAAACTCATTGGCACATGTGACAACTTCCTGAACAGAACACCAGTAGGTCAGGCTCTAAGACCAACAATCAATAAATGGGACCTGATGAAACTGAAAAGCTTCTGTAAGGCAAAGTACACTGTCATTAGAACAAAATGGCAGCCTACAGATTGGGAAAATATCTTTACCAACCCTACTTCTGACAGAGGGCTAATATCCAAAATTTATAAAGAACTCAAGAAATTAAACACCATGAAACCAAATAACCCAATCAAAACTGGGGAACAGAGCTAAACCGAGAATTCACAAAAGAGGAATCTCTGATTGCTGAGAGATACTTGAATGCTCAACATCCCTAATCAGAGAAATGCAACTCAAGACAACTCTGAGATTCAATCTCACGCCTATCAGAATGGCTAAGATCAAAAACTCTCAAATGACAGCACATGCTGGCGAGGTTCCAGAGAAAGGGGAACACTCCTCCATTGCTGGTGGGAATGCAAACTTGTACAACTACTATGGAAATCAGTATGGAGATGTCTTAGAAAACTTGGAGTAGCTCTATCTCACAACCCAGCCATACCATATGTATATACTTCTGGGTATACATCCCAACAATTCCTCACCAAACCACAAGAGCATCTCCTCAACTATGTTCATAGCAGCTTTGTTTTGTTTTTTTTTTTTAAAGATTTATTTATGTTACATATATGAGAGTTCTATCTGCATTTACCCCTGCATGCCAGAAGAGGTCATCAGATTCCAGTATAGATGGTTGTGAACCACCATGTGGTTGCTGGGAATTGAATTCTGGACCTCTGGAAGAGCAGACAGTGCTCTTAACCACTGAGCTATCTCTCCAGCCCTGCAGCTTTATTTGTAATGAATAGACAAAAAAAAAAAAACTGGTACAATTACACAATGGAATACTATTCAGCCATCAGAAACAAGGAAATCATGCAATTTGCTGCCAAAATGATCTGGAAAAGATCATCCTAAGTGAACTAACCCAGACCCAGAAACATGCACAAGGCATATATTCACTTATAACTAGATTTCAGCCATTTAGTACAGATAACTATCCTACAACCAATAGGCTGAAGGAACAGGAGCATAAAATTTGTTACCTGTTGGTGAGACATTTTGCCCTAGTGGAGCTGCCGTGTAGGCCCCAAAAGGAAGCTCTTAGCCTTCATATGGCTGCTGAACTGAAGTGAGCTAAAATATAGGGCACCACACACCGGAAGAGGAGGATAGGTGGGAGAAGGGGGAGAGGGTAGGTGTGGGAGGGTGGGAGGGTAAAAGGGTGGGCTCAGGAAGGGTCTGTGATGGAGGTGTAAATTCAAGTAATAAACAGTAAAAAAATAAATAAAATTTTATTTATAAAAGTAAAATTAAAAAAAAAAAAACTATGTCAATGGTCTGTATAGTTTTAGGAATCACTTGGTCTCCCCAGACCAATCATGGGAAAGGTTGTTTCTCATGCCTGGTACTGAGGTTTCTGTTACTCTGTGGTTCTTATGGGGAACATTGTCAACCCAAGTGACACAACTTCCTTTATATATATGTCTTTAGGTCTGCTGAGAATCCCTAGACCTTACATGCAAATCCCTGGAAAACAGAGACATGATCCAAATAGAAAAAGTAACAAGCATGCAGGCAAAACCTGGATTGGCTTGAAATGTCTTGAATTTATTAAATGCCCATTGTTGAGCAAGTTGGGGGGTGGGGAGCTGAGCTTTATAACGCATCTTGTGTACACTAATGCATGATAAAGAAAAAAAACAAAAAGAAAGCCCTGTTTCTTTCTTTTTATTTTTAAATACTTTTTTTTTCTTCAAGTTACATCTCAGTAAGAAACCCCTCCCTATTCCCCCTTCCTATCCCGCCCTTCCACCCTCTTCCCCTCAGAGGTTTCCCCTTTCAGTCCAACAGATGGTTCCTTCTCTTATAACAGTAAGTATTATACAAAACAACAGATATAAATATGCCACATTTATGAGAGTTAAATGGCCCAGTATACCTTCCCAATGTCCAGTTTATACATATTTGGCCCCTGACTTTAACATTCTACTATCTAACCATCTCCTTGAGTTTAAAGGTCTATATGTGACTCAACATTCATACTAACTTGCAACACACTTTTAAGAGTATCTTCTTAGATCTATAACACCCTCTTGATTCCTAAACAACTCAAAATTTAACTATGAGACTCTAGCTGTCTATTCTTCAACTACCTCAGAGACCTGAGAGGGATAAATATATTTGCTTATATAGGAAGTGCAGGGCCTGCAGCTTCCAAAACTAAGAAAGGACATACCAATGACTGCCTGGACAGTTCCCATTTTCTCTCCATACATTCCTGCATCAGTCTTCAGCCTTTGGGTCCTGTTTCTCTGACAGACATTTGTTGTAGAG
>CAJQZJ010009840.1:7756322-7781842 GCA_907164525.1 Lophiomys imhausi
AGCAGTCTGTCTGCAGTTGGTGCAAGGGGTTTTTTCATGCCAAGAGATAGGCTTGTCACTAATTCAACCATCTTACAGTGGAGGTTCTTCGATGCTTATCTTCTACTTGGAGTAGAATAGGGGGTGCTGTCAGGCACTGATATGTCTCGATATCAAAAAAAAATCTTGATTTAAGATAACATCTTTGAATGCCATATTCTGCAGATCTCTTGGGGTTTTTTTGTTTTTTTCGTTTTTTTTTAATTAAATACTTTATTTTTTTTTCTTCAAGTTACATCTCAGTAAAAAACCCCTCCCTATTCCCCCTTCCTAACCCGCCCTTCCACCCTCTTCCCCCCAGAAGTTTCCCCTTTCAGTCCAACAGATGGTTCCTTCTCTTATAACAGTAAGTATTATACAAAACAATAGATATAAATATGCCACATTTATGAGAGTAAATTGGCCCAGTATACCTTCCCAATGCCCAGTTCATACATATTTGGCCCCGACTTTAACATTCTACTATCTAATCAACTCCATGAGTTTAAAGGTCTATAGGTGACTCAACATTCATACTATCTTGCAACACACTTTTAAGAGTATCTTCTTAGATCTATAACACCCTCTTGATTGCTAAACAGTTCAAAATTTAACTATGAGACTCTAGCTGTCTATTCTTCAACCACCTCAGAGACCTGAGAGGGAAAAATATATTTGCTTATATAGGAAGTGCAGGGCCTGCAGCTTCCAAAACTAAGAAAGAACATACCAATGACTGCCTGGACAGTTCCCATTTTCTCTCCATACATTCCAGCATCAATCTTCAGCCTTTGGGTCCTGTTTCTCTGACAGACATTTGTTGTAGAGCAGGGATTATGAAGGACTTACCTACCCTGTCTTGGCAGAGTTAGGCTGTCGACTTCCCTGCTACCAAGTTTTGTCCTTTTTGGACAGCAGTCTGTCTGCAGTTGGTGCAAGGGGTTTTTTCATGCCAAGAGAAAGGCTTGCCACTAATTCAACCATCTTACAGTGGAGGTTCTTCGATGCTTATCTTCTACTTGGAGTAGAATAGGGGGTGCTGTCAGGCGCTGATATGTCTCGATATCAAAAAAAAAGAAAATCTTAATTTAAGATAACATCTTTAAATGCCATATTCTGCAGATCTCTTGGGGTTTTTGAAGATGCCCTATCCATCTCTTGTATTTAGATAAGCAAATGTTGCTTGTCTCTTAGCAACTTGATTACTGGGTAGTTTAGAGAATATCTGTGATAGACTGTCATAGTAGCTAACAAAGTGACATGTTTGCATGACTAGGAGTTTGTTTTACGTAACTATCCTAGACCATTTTAGACGGTTGGTATCAAGAGGTCAGAGCTTCACATTTTATTTTTAAGTATCTCTAGGTATGATACCATTAGGAAGCGTTACCTTTAAATTTGTATCAATATACAAAGATCTATTCAATTGTGGTTAAATATACTCTTAATTATGTATCAATATACCAAGATCAATGCCTATGTAGCCCAATATAATCTTAATATTACGTCCATATGCAAGGGTCAATACCATTGTGGCCAACTATAATCTTAATTTTGTATCAATATACAAAGACCAATACCGATGTAATCCAATACAATCTTATTTTTGCACAATAAACAATGGTCAATACCACTTTAGCCAAATAAACTACTAATTTTGTATCAATATACAAAGGTATAAGGGCATATTCAATAATCTGCCCCTTCTTCTTGGACCTTCCTGTGCTATGTCTATATCTCATTTTTCTCAAGCCCATGCACTCCTACATAGGAGAGGAAGAAGGATACAGAAAAGGAAAAGTAGAAAGTCCCTGGGGCTAACCTCCAAAACCCGTTAAGACAGGACCATTTATCAGCTTGTAGTCTCTTCCCCTAAATATCAGAGTTTTCAGTTATCCTTCAAATAACCAAAAAGAAGGGCGGAGAAACACCTTCCCCACCCTCTGGGCATGGGGCATCCCTCTCTTAAAGTGACTTCCTGATGATTTGGGTCGTAGTAGACCTGTTTGGGGCCCGAACCCAAATGGAAAAAATGGTTAAAAATGTTAGCACACTCCTTTTATAAACAGTCCTTCTGTTCTCAGCTGTTTAGATGACCTAAGGTGTTTGTAGGCAGAATCTGATCTTGCAGGCTTCACTGAGGTTCCTGCCGGGGCATTGTGTAGAGCTGAACGGTCCCAGTGACATTGGATTGCTGTGGTGGTTGCAGGCCCCCGATGGAGACAGCTATTGAGGAAGTCTGCCAGGCAGAATCAACTGGGTCGCTTGTTCTCCTTGGTGCCTGATTCTGCTCTCTGCTGAGGATTCCGCTGTCCAGCCATTCCCGGGCTCCCCTAATGGACGCCTTGATTCTCCTGGAACGATAAGAACAGAGCCCTGCCCCAATCCCAACCCTAGGACAATTGCCCTCTTTTTTGGGGGGTGGGGTGGGGAGGGCTAGGTAGTACGTCTCCTGAAGCAAATTTGGCCTTCCGACAACATACAAAGCGTTATCTTTCAATCCGGGTTAAAGAAGAAATCATTCTGTCACCTTGGAGCTAAACCAGCTCTAGTGTATATGTTTTGAGATCCCAAAGGACAATCTGCCTGCATCGATAAGGCCTTTTGTAAGTAGCCTCCAAACCTAGGTCCCTCCAAATCCCATGTGTGTGTCTCTGAACTCTAATTATTGGGATCAGGGACCTGTGTTTCCCATCTGAAGGGATCAAAGATGTGTTCCACCACTCCTGGATCTAAGTCTTTCTCTATTTAGAGTTTGCCCTGCATCACGCTGACCCTGAGCTCCGGAATCTGCCCGTTTCTGTCTCCAGTGTGCTGGGAGCTGGGACCAAGGGTGTACTCTTCTTGAATGGTGGGACCAAGAGTATGCACCCTCACCACCCCGCTCCGTATGACTCCAGAATACATAAGACCACCAACTCTACCGTGCTCCCCTCCACCCCTCCGTGTCCGCTGAAGTCAAAGGCATGGGCCAATACCACAATTCTCTTGTACTTTACCTTAGCTCCACGTCTTCTCTACACCTGGAGGTCTGCAAAACCAGGCCGAATGGCTGTATCCTCTATTCCATTCACAGTGTTTCAGCCCTGCCCCCTGCCTTTTTTTTTTTTTTTTTTTTTTAGTTAATAAATTTATTTGTTTGTTGCTTCAGGTTACATCCTTATCATATTGTCCTCTTTTCCCGCTTCCCAGCCCCACCCTCCCATGCTCTACCCCCTGACCCTTCCGTCTTGTTCCTCTGGGGTGGAGTGTCCCTGCCTAACAGTCTCTCACCACAGATCAGGAGTCATATGAGGGCCAAGAGCCTCTTCATTCACCGGGGGCCTACCAGGCAGTACTACCAGTGAAAGGTGTCTCATTGCTACTGGGGGAATACTACAAAAAAAGACCAACAAACACACAAACCCACAAAAACAAAGAATATCAACAAAAAAAGAGGAAAAAAGAGAAGGGAAAAGGAAAAAGAAAAAAGAAAAAAAGAAGGAAAAAGAAAAAGATAAAAAAAAATTATGTCCATGTTCCTTTTGGTGTGTTGGTTGTAGTACAGATATCCTGTACGATATAGTTAAAATCCTACTATAAGTGAATAGATGCCATGTGCATCCTTCTGAGACTGGGTTAGCTCACTCAGGATGAGCTCCTCTAGATCCATCCATTTGGTTGCAAATTGCATGATTTCATTGTTTCTGATAGCTGAGTAATATTCCATTGTACAGATGTACCACAATTTTTTAATCCATTCTTCAGTTGAGGGACATCTGGGTTGTTTCCAATTTCTAGCTATTACAAATAAGGCTGCTATGAACATAGATGAGGAGACTTCCCTATGTCTCCGTGAGAGGTCCTTTGGGTGTATACCCAGAAGTGATATGGCTGGGTCCTGAGGCAAGGTTATTCCTAGATTTCTAAGATATCACCAGACAGACCTCCATAATGGTTGCACAAGCCTGCACTCCCACCAGCAATGGAGTAGGGTTCCCCTTTCTCCACACCCTCGCCAGCATGCGCTATCATTTGAGCTCTTTATCTTAGCCATTCTAACAGGTGTTAGGTGGAATCTCAGGGTCGTCTTGAGTTGCATTTCTCTGATGATTAAGGATGTTGAACATTTCTTCAGGTGTCTCTCAGCCCTTTGTGAATTCTCTATTTAGCTCCATCTCCCATTTTTTGATTGGATTATTGGGTTTCTTGGTATTTAGTTTCTTGAGTTCTTTGTAGATTTTAGATAATAGCCCTCTATCAGATGTGGAGTTGGTGAAGATTTTCTCCCAGTCTGTTGGTTGCCGTTTTGTTCGAATGATAGTGTCCTTTGCCTTACAGAAGCTTTTCAGTTTCATGAGGTCCCATTTATTGATTGTTGATCTCAGGTCCTGAGCTGTTGGTGTTCTGTTCAGGAAGTTGTCACCTGTGCCAATGAGTTCGAGGGTTTCTCCTACTTTTTCTTCTAGTATCTTTAGTTTGGCTGGCCTTATGTTAAGGTCTTTGATCCACTTGGAATTAAGTTTTGTACAAGGTGATAGGTATGGGTCTAATTTCATTCTTTTGCAAGTGGACATCCAGTTGGACCAGCACCATTTGTTGAAGATGCTGTCCTTCTTCCATTGTGCGTTTTTGGCTTCTTTGTCAAAGATTAGTTGGCCATAGGTGTGTAGATCCATGTTTGGGTCTTCAATTCGATTCCATTGATCCACTGGTCTGTTTCTATACCAGTACCATGCTGTTTTTATTACTGTTCCTCTGTAGTAAAGCTTGAAATCTGGGATGGTGATACCTCCAGATGTTTTTTCATTGGACAGGATTGATTTAGCTATTCTGGGCTTTTTGTTGTTCCATATGAAGTTGAGACTAGCTTTTTCCAGGTCTATAAAGAATTGTGTTGGTATTTTGATAGGAATTGCATTAAATCTATATATTGCTTTTGGTAGGATAGCCATTTTTATTATGTTGATCTTACCTATCCATGAGCATGGGAGATCTTTCCATCTTCTAAAGGCCTCTTCCATTTCTTTCTTCAGGGGCTTGAAGTTCTTGTTATATAGGTCCTTTACATGCATGGTTAGAGTTACCCCCAGGTATTTTATGTTGTTTGTGGCTATTGTGAAGGGGGTTGCTTCCCTTATTTCTTTCTCGGTATATTTGTTTGTTGTATAAAGAAGGGCTTCTGATTTTTTTGAGTTAATTTTGTATCCAGCCACCTTGCTGAAGTTGTTTATCAGCTGTAAGAGTTCTTTGGTGGAGTTTTTGGGGTCGCTTATGTATACTAACATATCATCTGCAAATAGGGATAATTTGACTTCTTCATTTCCAATTTTTATCCCTTTGATCTCCTTTAGTTGTCTTATTGCTCTAGCAAGGACTTCAAGTACTATGTTGAAGAGATATGGTGAAAGTGGACATCCTTGTCTTGTCCCTGAGTTTAGAGGAAATGCTTCAAGCTTCTCTCCATTTAATTTGATGTTGGCTACTGGCTTGCTGTATATTGCCTTTATTATTTCTAGGTATGGTCCTTGTATGCCCGTTCTCTCCAGAGCTTTTAGCATGAAGGGGTGTTGGATTTTGTCAAATGCTTTTTCTGCATCTAGCGAGATTATCATGTGGTTTTTTTCTTTCATCTTGTTTATGTGGTGAATTACATTGATAGACTTTCATATATTGAACCATCCCTGCATTCCAGGGATGAAGCCTACTTGATCATGGTGTATGATACTTTTGATGTGTTCTTGAATTCGGTTTGCTAGTATTTTATTAAGTATTTTTGCATCTATGTTCATGAGGGAGATTGGTCTGAAGTTCTCTTTCTTTGTTGGGTCTTTGTGTGGTTTAGGAATCAGAATGACAATGGCCTCATAGAATGAGTTTGGCAGTGATCTTTCTGTTTCTATGTGGTGGAAGAGTTTGAAAAGTAATGGTGTTAGTTCCTCTTTGAAGTTCCGGTAGAATTCCGTGCTAAAGCCATCTGGCCCTGGGCTTTTTTTGGTTGGGAGATTATTAATGACTGTTTCTATTTCCTTAGGTGTTATTGGGCTGTTTAAGCTGTTAATCTGATTTTGATTTAGTTTTGGTAGGTGGAATTTATCAAGGAAATTGTCCATTTCGCTTAGGTTTTCAAATTTAGTGGAATATAGATTTTTAAAGTAATGCCCAAATATTTTCTGGATCTCCTCAATGTCTGTTGTTATTTCTCCCTTTTCATTTCTGATTTTGTTGATTTGTGTTCTTTCCCTTTGCCTTTTAGTTAATTTGGCTAGGGGTCTGTCTATTTTGTTGATTTTCTCAAAGAACCAACTCTTGGTTTCATTGATTCTTTGTATAGTTCTTTTTGATTCTAAGTTGTTGATTTCAGCTCTAAGTTTGATGATTTCCTGCCTTCTGCTCTTCTTGGGAGTGTTTGTTTCTTTTTTTTCCCAATTCACCCAGCTTAGCTGTTAGTTCACTAATATGAGCTGTCACAATTTTCTTTTTGAAAGCACTTAGTGCTATGAACTTTCCTCGTAGCACAGCTTTCAATGTATCCCATAGGTTTGGGTATGTTGTGTCTTCATTGTCTTTGGATTTTAAGAAGTCTTTGATTTCCTTCTTTATTTCTTCCCTGACCCAGTGGTCATCCAGTAAGGAGCTGTTCAATTTCCATATGTGTGTAGGCTTTCTGTTGATTCTTTTGCTGTTGAAGACCAGCTTTATTCCGTGGTGGTCTGATAAGATACAAGGTGTTATTTCAATTTTCTTGTATCTATTGAGACTATCCTTGTGACCAACTATGTGGTCGATTTTGGAGAAGGTTCCGTGGGGTGCTGAGAAAAAGGTGTATTCCTTTGTGTTTGGGTGAAACGTTCTGTAGATATCTGTTAGGTCCATTTGTTTCATGATCTCTGTTAGACTCAATATTTCTCTGTTTGTCTTCTGTCTTGATGATCTGTCCATTGTTGTGAGTGGGGTGTTGAAGTCTCCCACTACTAATGTGCTGTGATCGACGTGCGCTTTAAGTTTTAGAAGTGTTTCTTGTACGAAAGTAGGTGCCTTTGTATTTGGGGCATAGATGTTCAGTATTGAGATTTCCTCTTGATGAATATTCCCTTTAATGAGTATATAGTGCCCTTCTTTGTCTTTCTTCATTAACTTCAGTTGGAAGTCTGTTTTGATTTCCCAGCCCTTTACTGTGAGGCAGTGTCTATCTTTCGTAGTTAGATGTGTCTCTTGTATACAGCATAAGGAAGGGTCTTGCTTGCGGATCCACTCTGTAAACCTATGTCTTTTTATTGGGGAGTTGAGTCCATTGATGTTGATGGATATTAGTGACCTGGGGTTGTTATTTCCCATTAGTTTGGTATAGGCGGTGGTCCTGTGCCTCTTTTGGTTTAGTTGCTGAGGGGTTTTCTATTCCTTTTGTTTTCTTGGGTAGAGTTTTCTTCTCTGGGTTGGGATTTTCCTTCTAGGATTTTCTGTAGGGCTGGGTTTGTGGGTAGATATTGTTTAAATTTGATTTTGTCATGGAATATCTTGTTTTCTCCATCTATGTTGATAGAGAGTTTTGCTGGGTAAAGTAGTCTGGCTGGGCACCTATGATCTCTCAGGGCTTGTAGTGTATCTGACCAGGCCCTTCTAGCTTTTAACGTTTCTGAGGAGAAGTCAGGTGTAATTCTGATGGGTCTGCCATTGTATGTGACTTGACCTTTTTCTCTTACAGCTTTTAATATTCTTTCTTTGTTCTGTACATTTGGAGTTTCAATTATTATGTGGCGAGAGGAGTTTCTTTTCTGATCTAATCTGTTTGGTGTTCTGTAAGCCTCTTGGATTTTTATTGACATCTCTTTTTTCAGGTTTGGGAAGTTTTCCTCTATGATTTTGTTGAAGATATTTCCTGGACCTTGGAGTCGGGAGTCCTCTCTTTCCTCTATACCTATAATTCTTAGATTCCGTCTTTTCATTGAGTCCTTGATTTCTTGGATGTTGTTGGTGAGAGATTTTTTAGCCTTCTCATTTTCTTTGGATGTTGTACTGATTTCTTCCACTGAATCTTCCATGCTTGAGATCCTGTCTTCCATCTCTTGTATCTTATTGTTGATACTCACATCCATAGTTCCTGTTCTCTTCCCTTGGTTCTCCACTTCCTCTTTTAATTCTGTGTTTTCTTTATTGTTTCTATTTCTATTTTCATGTCTTGTATGGTTTTGTTCGTTTTGTAAATTTCCTTCTCCAGCTTGCTTGTTTTTGTATGAAAATCTTTCATTGCTTTTTCCTTTTCCTGTTCAAGCTCTGTCACCTTGGCTTGGAGCTCTTTAATGGTGTTGTTCCTTGTTTTGACTTGTAGAATTATGGCTTCTTTGAATTCCTTCATAGATTAAGTTCTTCTTGCAGGGACTCTATCACTTTCCATAATGCAGAATTGTCAACGTTTTCATGTGTTTCTGTTGGTGTGTGGTCATCCGAATTGGATGAGCTAGGATAATTCTGCTTTGTTGGAGTCATATTTCCTTGATTTCTATTTTTTTTTTGACCTTTGGCCATTGGATGCGTTTAGCTGTCTGTTTTCTGTGCTTGGAACCACAGTGGATGATTTGGTGCAGGGGATGAGTTACTTGGCTATCTGTTGTTGCTTACAGGGGGATTTCAGGGTCACTGTGGTTTTAATCGCCTGAGGCACTGTGAGCTGGTGCAGCCTATTCCCAGGTTGTGAGTAATGGACCAGGATTGTTTCACTGCTCCCAATTCAGACTTCTCTATGTTGCACTTTGAGTTATCTGCCTGTAATGGTTCTGATGGTATGGACCTGTTTGCCCAGGCACAGATTCTGTGGGCTTTGTTTGTCATCACGGAGGCTGACAGGGTCTGGCTCCACACCTAATATGGATGTCTGGATTTTCCAGAATACAGCTATGGTCCTGATTTCTGGTTTCTCACTAGGCTTCTCGCCACAGGGCTGGCCTCTGTGCCTGATTCCCTTCCTGTCTGCGCTGCCGCGGGTCCCCCTCCCTGGCTGCTAGGCCATGGGTACCCCAAGCCCCGGATCCTCCGACCGCCTGCGTGGTCCTCTCGCCCCAGCAGCTCAGCCGTGGGTGCACGTATCCCTGGCCCCGCCCACACCTGTCTCTCTCCCCAGTTGACCTGCCGTGAGTTCGCTGGGATTTGGCCCTGCCAGCCGGGCTCCCTCCCCAGCTGCACTGCCGTCAGTCAGTGCTGCGGGATTCGGCCCCTCCCGCCCGCCTTTGTGTTCCCAGCTTCCTGCGCTCTCTTGGAACCTCCCGCCCTCTGCTTCACGAGCGGCTGCGGACCACCTGCTGAGCCCCCTGTTTGTTCCTTGTTAAGCCTTCCACTATCTCACAAAGTTTTTTAAGTGGGTATAAGTTCTACCTGAGGTGTGGGGAGCCCAATAGGCTAGTGAACTATCGCCAAGTGGACCCTGATTCTGCCTGCTGTAAGTTGGGATCGATCTTACCAGGCGCCTTTCCAAATGGGAGTTCCCGAATCCCGGGTTTAGTGGCTTCTGTGTCTGTGAGAGATGGGGAGAGCCTTGCCCTGGGACTTTTAACAGTCCCTTGGGAGCTATGAGTGTTCCCGGGGGGGGGGGGTCTAGCCCCTCCGGTTTTTGCACAGTGCCCAATAACTCTGTGTTTTTTATGGCTCTTTTTTCCCCCGTGTTCAAAATACGTCAGTGTAGGTCGCCACCATCCAGCCCTGTTTCATAATAAAAAATAAAAAAGACTTGAGGAATCCATAGCCAACTGGAGATCCTAGCCAGCTCCACACAGATAAACACTCAGGACAAAATAGCCATTGTTATAAAGGTCTGGGTGTCCTGTCAGCTACTTTTCATTTAGGTGTGACTATCTCCTCTATCAGACTCAATCTTCTTTAAAATAAACCAGGCTTTCCTTTTTCTACATCCGTGTTCTCTCACAGATGGGCCCTCACTCAAGGGAGGATAAGGTGTACAAAGAACAACCCTGTCTTTCTATCTCCTCCCTTCGGCCTCTGTCCATAGCAACTGAGTGTCTGGGGCTAGGAGTTGGGGGAACACTCTGCTATCCCGGTTTTCAGCCCATCTTCATTCGGGACACTGACACTGCTTCTTACAATGTCAGGGCCTTGGGCAGAGACCTTGTGATAGCCTGGACTCAGAGAGGACCTTACCAGGGCCCTAGGATCATCCTGCCTTTTAGCCATCAAAGGCTCCTTAGTTGAACTTCCTTCCTACCCAAAGGATAAGCCTAGAGTTGTGGGAGAGCAGAAAATGGAGATGATAACAGGCTAAGACTTGTTTTGAGGTGGGATTGGAGGATCACTCCCCTTATCTTCCTATCACAGGATGAGATACAGTGCATTGCTACCTGTAGAAATACTGAAAGCAATAGCTGGGAGTGGTAGGCAGGCCTGTAATCCTACCATTTCACAAGCCAAAGTAAGTGGATCAAGAGTTTGAGGCCATCTTGGACTATGTAGTGGGTTCAAGGCCAGCCTGGGGTAAATGGCAAGACCTTGTGTGAGGAAAGAAAATTCCTTATAAACAAATTAATGATTGTTACAGCAACCCCTGAAAAATTGTGGTATTGTCCCAGTAAAACTTTGAAGACGTATAAGTGCAACCAAGCTTTGTCATAAGCAGTGTCTTGTTCTTGGAAATGGTACCATTTGGAGTCTTTGACATTTATAAGTCTATTTATTGTGGAAGCCAATTGCCACTTTTCATGCTTGCCTTTCAAAACATTTTTACATATTATCTCCCTGATCAGAGAAAATAAGCAGTGAGAGAGCTTCAACCTTTCTTATTCCCAGTTTAGCAGGCACTAGGTGTTTGGGCTGAAACTAACCCCAGAGCTGGCTAGGAAGGCCATGCCCACAGGCCTTTGCTCCTTTCCTGCCACTCTGAAGGGGTCATAGAAAAATAGGAGAGGATGCAAAGAGGACTTTGAAAGCAGAAGATAGTTCATTTCAGCTTGAATTATATTATTTCACTACTATATTTTTTTTCATTTGAGGGTTAGAATACAAAGTAATGGGCTTCATAGTGGCATTTTGATACATGTGCATGAGTATATGTTGTTCTTATTTCTTACTGTTTTTAATGTCACTTTCCCAGCTCAGGAAAAAACCAGACTACCAGTGTGAAAGATATCACGGACTCTCGACTGTGGGTCCTTTCCAACCATGTTTCACAGGCTCTGGACCTAGAAATAACCACAATGTGGTTGGCAATTGTACTGTCATATCAGGCATTTGCTGAGGTCACCCCATTGGAAAGGGGAGAGGCCAAGCATCAGTGCTAGGCACAGGTCAATGACCCCGGAATGTTCCATCCCTTGTGCTTTCTTGCATCTTCCAATAATGATCAGTCCCCAACGAAGACCAACTTGTTCCTGGGTGTTCTGTCAAGACAAAAAAACAAACTGAATTTTTTAAAAAAATGTGGTAAGTCCATATTGACTAACTACATTTGAAGAAAAGTAGGAGCCATGGGAGAGGGGAGCTTCCAGGGAGAAGAGTATAGAAAGCAGGCAGCATCAAGGGGGTGTGATGTAGGAAGGATAAGTTGGTGGTGAAAGATGGGAAAGCAGAGATGGAGTGTGGGGAAGGATAATTAACACTAAAGGTCTTTGATAAAGCCATTATGGAAATCTACTACTGTATATTTACTTCTGGAAAATATAGATACATTAATATAAAAATAGTTGAAATGAAGTTACCCTATAAGTCCAGGAAAGGGGATGAATACCTCTTCCAGGAACCATAGGCTATCCAATAAAAATCCAAGTACTAGATATGGGGTCCATCTTTTCCAGTTGTTGGCCAGAGCAATCCCATAGAAACCTCCACTAAAAAACAATACGGACTACTTCTATTGCTCTTGGTGACATGTTTGGGACCCCTCTTCACTGTACCACCAGAACCTGATGGTAAGACTCTCTGCTAATGACACCATGCTTTAAGACCAGAAATAAGAGTTTCTTCTCTCCAGCTGATCAGGCTTGTGTGGTTCAGTGTGGTGTGCTCCGAGCTCTACATTTGGGTGCTGTGAGGGGAGCTCATCCAAGCTCTGAAAATTGCGACATGAACACAATGATCTTTGATGATGTGCATGTGAACTTCACTCGGGAAGAGTGAGCTCTGCTTGATCATACCCAGAAGAGTCTCTACAATGATGTGATGCTGGAGACCTACAGGAACCTCATAGCTATAGGCTACAGTTAGGAAGACCATAATATTGAAGAACATTCTCTAAGTTCTAGAAGACATGGAAGGCCTGAAAGAAGTCATCTGGAGAGAAACCCTATGAAGAGAGACATTGGATTGCCATGGAAGTGACAATGCAATATGCCACACATGGCAGCTAACGCACGAAGCTCAGAGCTCACATCCTCAGTCTGAAACATGAAGCAGAGAATGGGAACTAAATATGATGTGCAGATGTAAACTCTCAAACCCACCCCAAGGGACATATTTCCTCCAGCAGGATAGCATTTCCTAAATCTTCCTCAATTGATACTACCAACTGAGAAGGGTTGATTTTTTTTTTTTACTTCTACAGCTTAAATCACACATTAACCCTCACACACTGATACTGGGAGACTTAAATATCTCACTCTTTCCAACAGACAGTTCCTCCAGACAAAAACTAACTAGAGAAATGCTCCAGCTAACTGACGAACCCAACTGATATTTCAGAGCATTCCACCGATAGACAAAAATACCTTTTTAGCAACTCATAGAACTTTCTCCAAAATTGATAACATACTCAAAGACAAGGGCAAGTCTGAATAGATACAAGAAAATTGAAATAAGCCCCTGCATCCTATCAGACTACTATAAATTAAGGCTCTGCATCAGAGATAACAGAAACAATAGAAAGCTTAAAACCCTGGAAACTGAACACTCTAGAAAATGAAAAAAATGGGTCAAGACAGAAATTGAAGACTTACTAGAATTAAATGAAAATACTAAAGATGTCCAAACTTATGAGACACAATGAAAGTGGTGAAAAGAGGATGTCAGTCATTAGTCAAAGCTACATTTTAACTCTTGATTCTCATGTGTCTGCCTCCTGAATACAAGTCCAAGTATAGAAGATGTACCCCCAATGTGTCCTGTTTTGCCAATACATTTAACAATGTTAATGTTAAAATTCTTAATAGAAAAAAATATAACAAGCATTAAATAACTCATATGTGTATTCAAAGCAGCATTTTCATCTCTCTGGTAGAGATGTAATGAAGGAGGATAATCAGCAATCAACTGTATATCTCACAACATAACTTGATTGGTATGGACATGTATGGATTACTTGATGTTCCATGCTCCTTTGTGTTCCTAAGAGTTACCATTTGTCACTTCATTTTGAAGTATACCTTCTAATGGAATTATCTAGAGATGCTAGATAATATAACAGCAATAAGATTTGTTTTTTTAATGTTTCTGTGGGGTGTGTGTGTGTGTGTGTGTGTGTGTGTGTGTGTGTGTGTGTAATATGATAGTGGGTTTTGGGCCACAGCATGTATGTGGAGACTGGAAGACAATGTTGTGGGTCTACTTGTCCATCTTTATGCGACGATCAAGGTCAGGTTGCCAGCTTCGCACATGACAGACATTTCCCACTGAGCTATCACACTAATGCTCAAATAAGAGAGTTGAAGCATTAAATTAGTAAACTATTGTCTTCTTTTCAGATTGCAAACATATTATCATCTAAGGATTGAAGAGAGCAGGGATATTTGAATAATAAATCCTGTTTGCAAATTAAAAGAAAAAAAAAAGAAGAGAACAAAGAATCATAGTCAACAGATGAATACTCATTGCACGCCTGGTGCTGTTCTACAAATTCTATCTATTACATGCACTACAATGTTGTTTTTAATAGCTTTGCTTACAAATTAAAATTAAATTTAAAATGTTTACAAACAAGGAGACTGAGGCCAAAGAACCTGTCTAAGTTCACATCTACACACAACATTCTTTTTTTTTTTTTTTTGGTTTTTCGAGACAGGGTTTCTCTGAATATCTCTGGCTGTCCTGGACTCGCTTTGTAGACCAGGCTGGCCTCGAACTCACAAAGATCCGCCTGCCTCTGCCTCCCAAGTGCTGGGATTAAAGGCGTGCGCCACCACTGCCCGGCTTACACAACATTCTTAAACCCCAGCAGTGGGCCTCCACACTGTAGAACATCGGGCCTTTTGACACATCTCTCAATAACTAGGCTCCAACCCCACTTTTTAAAGCAAATTCAAGGGTTTAATGCAGTACTGGTTAATACTGAAGGTCATATGACTGACCATCGGAAGTCATGTTGAAACACATCTAGGTCAGTGGTTCTCAACCTTCTTAATGCTGTGACCCTTTAGTACAGAGTTCCTCAGGCTGTGGTGACCACCAATCATAAAATTATTTTCCTTGCTACTTCATAACTGCAATTTTGCTACTGTTATGAATCAATGTAAATATCTGATATGCAGGGTGTATTTTTATTGTTACAGATTGAGCATAATTAAGCATAGTTATTAATCCCAAAACAATAATATATGTTGCAAAATATTTACTTCTAATTACAAATGAATGGAATTTTGTCTTGAATCATGATGCAGCATCCCTAACAGACTATAACAACAGTAAGCTACATTGCTACATTTTGGATAGTATACGTACAAATCCAACATCAGTGCAAAGGGTGAGATTGCTTCTTTCTCACCAGTTGAGAAGTTCTCAGGGCAGTCTTTGGAAGAACACAACAAAGATCATCTCCCACATGTCTACTTCTGTATTTAGACTTGATAACCAACAAGCTGCAAGCACCTGTTTCACAGAGATATGTTGTTGGAAATGGAAGAAAAAGGCACAACACAGTCTCCTACAGCACAGGGTATGACTGCAGACAATTGATCCAGAGATTTGTAACTGGCATTGTGGAGAAATCAGATCTCGCTGCATCTCTGTTAATAAACTTGTGCCGTCTGAGGAACATCCTCAACTTTGACTGTGAATGGACTTCTGGCAAGTGCTAATGGGGGGGTCAGGTAGATTGGGAAATTTTAAAAGAAATTTCCTCTGCAAGTGTGTGTAAGTGCCCTTACACAGAAATTGTCACCATAATCCTTTTGTGTAGTTCAATATGATATTGCTCAGAGAAAACAGATAAGGTAGGCAACGTGTACATTTTATTTTCATCCAATTTTTTTCCAAAGATGAAGTTTCATTTGGAATGAATTGATTGTTTCAGACAAATCAAGACATGTTGCATTTGGTTCTTACACTGATAAATGTAACCCATTCGTGGTGGCAAACGTGTCAACCAAGTAAGCTATTTTCTGCAATTCACTTTTAATTCACAATTCACTAAAAAGGACTTCAAACTGTGATCTTGATTCCTGATTCAAAACGTTTTGAGCTCATCACGAAGCTCAAAAACCTATTTTAAAATTTTTCCTCTCAACAACAATCTCATGTCATGGTGAAAAAGCATGTACAGCTCATCCAACTCAATGCACAGTTGCGAAAACAAGTCGACTGCTTAAAGTGTTAGCCTTTATAAAGTTGACAAAACGTGTGAAGCTTTTGTTTTTAACTCTTGTGGCATCATCTTTATTGCTTTGCTATATACTGGCTGATGAATCACACAGTGAGTTCCGGTGACTTTTGGGGACTCAGGATCAAATGTTGAAATCTAGATCAACACCCTCACATAGCTGGACCGTCATCTGTGCACACACCACAAACCTTTCCCCAAGAGATCTTATGCTCTTCAGAAATGAACCAATTTTCTCAAATACATCAGGTGCAGCAGTTATGGTTTGCAGAAAAGAAACATCTTCAGAGTTGCCATCACATAAACCAGTAGCTGAACGGTGTGCAACATCTGTAGACTCATCAAGCTAGATAGTAAATATTGGAAGTAGAACAGATTTAATTTCCTGGATTACCTGATCAAGAATATTAGTAGATATGTCTTCTAGTTTTCTGTGGACAATGTCGTTAAATAAGGAAATTGAACTCAATTGTGTAACAAGTTCATCTCCAATCATAACTCAAACATGTCTTCGACTGCTGGCAACAGAAAATCCCCAGCAAAGGTGTGAGGTTTCATGGCTCCAGCAATTCTGAATGACACCAAATATGAAGTTTTCAATGGCTGCTCTGCTTTGTTTGTGGTACCTGCCATCAAGTCTATCTTTCTTGAGTCCATCAGTTTTGCTTTTAAAATAGTTGGTATCCTTGCCGGCAAAGCTCACATGCTTGCTATCAAAATGGTGTTTCCATTTGTTTGGCTTCATGGATCCAGCTGATAGAAATTTACAACAAATAGCACATGTGGCTCCTCAATGCTGAAATTGAGGTAGAACCATACTGTGAAAAAATCTTCACTTTTTATTTTCTTAATGTTCTTCTCTGCACTATCCATTGTCATTGGATGGTTTTTCTGATGAAAGTAATATATAACAATAGCTTTAATAATACAAAGGAGATAATGCATGGTTCATATGTCTATGCAAATGTTCATATGTATGTTCATAGTTCATGCATAATTCAGTCAATCCAGTTTATTAAAGGTTCCTATGATTTGCCATTCTGGGTTTTTTTTTTTTAATATACCTGTTATTGTCCCAAGGAAGCAGCAGTATTCACATTAACCACAGCTAAATATAAAAAGACCGATCAGCATCCAGTTAAAGTTCCCATGGTACAGACTTTTTTGGGGGGGGGGCAGTAGTTGATTTTACAGTGCATGATTTTATTTTACATTTACCCAGTAATTATAATTCATGAAGTGTTTTACCTCCAATACTGCTGCTTTCAACATGGTAGCTGCTCGCTACAGGTGTGTGACTGGTCCACATAAGTACATTATGGTGCCAACCCCCACTATATGCACCTAATTTGTTCCCAGTGTATGTGATGGGGCTGGCACCATGATGTCATCACACCAGCTACGTGTAGGTGGGTGTATCTGCATGTGGGCAGACCCATCTGGAGACAGACAGAGAAGCAGAGTCTCAGTTCATAAGACCATCAGAAGTGTTTTTTCCAATGAATTTAGGCGACCCTTGTGGAAGGGGTTGCAACACACAGGTTGAGAACCTCTGATCTAAGAGAATGATAGCCAAGTAGACACATTAGGTCACTTTTAAATCGTCTTGTCATATCACATTTTCAAATAGTCACTTGGCTGTCATCAAGCTTCTACAAGGTTTAAAAATAAAAAACCTGAATGCATACATACAGGTAACATTCTATGGACTGAGCAGGTTTAATTTAGGATCATACATGTATACACATACACACGCAGTAACAATGGAAGCAGAGACGGGGAAGTTGAGGTAGAGTAGGGAGGGGTGTATGGAAGGGTTTGGAGGGAGGAAGGGGGGGGAGAAATGTAACTACAATCTCAAACTTTTTTAAAAGTAAAAAGCAAACAACCACAAAATCTCACAGAAACCTAGGGCTCCAGAAACAGCTAGCAGCTAGTGAAGAGTACCTATTGTTCTCCTAAGGACTCAGGTTCAGTTCCCAGCACCCATATCAGGTGGCTTCACAACTGTCTGTAACTCCAGCTCCAAAGGACACAGCCAACCCTGTCTTCTGGCATCACAGGGTACTAACACACATGTAGCATGCACACAAAAAACAAGTCCTAAAAACAAAGAACAGAAAACTGGGGCTGGAGAGACGGCTCAGTGGCTAAGAATAGTTGTTCTTGCAAAGGACCCAGATTCAATTCCCAACACCCACATGGTGACTCACAACCATCTGTAACTCCAATTTCAGAATATACAACTCTCTCTTCTGAGGGCATAACACACACATGGTACATATACATACATGAAGGTAAAAACAATCATACAAAAAAAATCAAGCTAAAAAACAAAACCGAAACCTAACTAATGGTGTCCAACTAATTCTAGAATTGGTGTTGCCCCAAAATCTATGTCTTGTTTCTTTATTCCCAGTGTGGTAGCTTTTGGAGGTCAGGCCTTTAAGAAGTTTTTAGGTCATGTGGGCAAAGCTCTTGTGAATGGGATTTGTATCCCTATAACAGATCATGCTGGTACCTGATCTCAGACTTCCACCCTCCAGAACTATAACAAATCTCTCATTTTTAAGTGGCTCAGTCTATAGTATTTATAACAGTAGCTTGAGCTGACTAAGACAGACAGATTCAATTTTCCCTAAGTCCTTGGTTTCCAGTAACTCAAAGTAACTTAATAATGGGTAGTGCTGAGCTTTGGTATTTTTCAGCCAAGGCTCTCCCACCTGCAGAAATGCCTGGTCCTATGTATTTTTTGTACTCTCCCTGCTAGAATCTGCAGGACTTCCAAATCATTGGGATAGGGATACTGTTCAGAAGGTAAAATGCTTGCCATGCAAGCCTGAGAACCTGAATTCTGATCTCCAGCACCCAGGTCTGACTGGCTGATTGGCTGGTTGATTGATTGATTCATTCATTGAATGTTAATAGCCAGATGTTTTCTAAGATATCTCCAGACTGATTTCCATAGTGGTTGTACAAGTTTGCACTCCCACCAGCAATGGAGGAGTGTTCCCCTTTCTCCACAACCTCACCAGCATGTGCTGTGTCATTTGAGTTTTTGATCTTAGCCATTCTGACAGGTGTGAGATGGAATCTCAGAGTCTTCTTGAGTTGCATTTCTCTGATGATTAAGGATGCTGAGCATTTCTTCAAGTGTCTCTAAGCCATTAGGGATTCCTCCTTTGTGAATTCTCTGTATAGCTCTGTTCCCCATTTTTTGATTGGATTATTTGGGTTTTTTGGCATTTAGCTTCTTGAGTTCTTTGTAAATTTTGGATATTAGCCCTCTGTCAGATGTGGGGTTGGTGAAGATCTCTTCCCAATCTGTAGGTTGCCGTTTTGTTCAAATGACAGTATCTTTTGCCTTACAGAAGCTTTTCAGTTTCATGAGGAGATATTTAGAAAACTTGAAATAGCTCTATCTCAAGACCCAGCCATAACCCTTGTGGGTATACACCCAAAAAATTTCTCACCAAACCACACAGACATTTCCTCAATATGTTCATAGAAGCCTTATTTGTAATAGCTAGAAACTGGAAACAACTCAGATGTCCCTCATCAGAGGAAAGGATAAAAAAAAAAAAAAAAAAAAACAACTGTGGTACATCTACACAATGGAATACTAATCAGCCATCAGAAACTAAATCATGCAATTTGCAGCCAAATGGATGGAACTAGAAAAGCTCATCCTGAATGAGCTAACCCAAGCTCAGAAGGATCCACATGGCATCTAGTCACTTAAAATTGGATTTTAGCCATATAGTACAGCATAACTATACTACAGCTAATGCACCAAAGGGAACAGGAACATAGATTTTTTTACCTGTCCATGAGACACTTTGCCCTAGGGGGTGCTGCCTTGTAGGCCCCCAGTGTATGAGGAGGCTCTTGGCCCTCATATGACAGCTGAACTGGGGTGGGAGACTGATATGTAGGGACACTCCACTCTGGAGGAGTGGGATGGAAGGGATAGGGGGTAGAGAGTGGGAGGGCAGAACTGGCGGGGTGGAAAGATGGTGCTATAATGGACATGTAACCTGAAGTAATAAATAAACATAAAAAAGAGTTTTAAATTAATTAATTTTAAAAAGCCAGATGTGGTGGCAAGTGCCTGTAACCCTAGCCCTGGGAGGTGGGGACAGAAAGATCCCAGAGGTTCCCTGGTCAGGCAGACTGGCCAACCAGGAAACTCAAGGTTCAGTGCAAGACCCTGTCTCAAACAAGATACAAAGTAACTGAGAAAGACATTTGACATTAGCCTTAAAGGCCCAATCTTTATCCTCCTGAAATCAGACACATTGTTCACCATGGTCTCTCTGCAACACACAGACTGGTTCTGGTGGAGACAGGCATCCCAGTCCTGAGGGAACTTCCCCATGGCCAGTTCCTCTGACATCTGAACTTCTTTGAGGGTTTCTCCAAGATACGTCCATTGTCATCCACCAGGACAGGGAGTTTAGAGGCTGCCTCACCCCTCAAAACACAGACACACAAAACAAACAAACAAAGCCCACCTTTCCTCTAACCTCTTGCTTCTGTCTCCATTTTTGCCAAGTTTTCTTAATCATAAATTCTGTACATCTCAGAAGCTGTCGGAGGCCACAAGGGAAGAAGAAAGAGCCATCGTGGGTCATTTTGCCTTTTGTAGTTTAGCCTGATTCCTAAAAGAAAATCACATTTCACTTTCTCAGTCCAGGACCCCAGAGCAGGAGAACCCAGCACCCAGAAATGTACCTGACAGCTGTTGCCCAGTAGCTGAGAAAGACGCAGAGAGCATTGGAACCCAGGGGGCTCGTGGGGTCACATCCATTCCCAGTGCATGCCAGCTGGCAGCCTTCCCTCTCTCTTCCTGACTTCACTTTGCATGACCTGTCAGCCAACTCACCTTGTGCACTCTCCTTGGAGATACCTATGGGAGGGAGGAGCCGGGAGCCTAGAGCAGCTACTGAGATGCTTTGAAACTGACTCTTTCTAGCAGGACCTGCCTCCTAGCTACAACTGTGGATCCAAGGGGCAAAAGACATTAGGTATCTCTTCTATTCAGGGCCAGCAGGGGTTTGGCAACCCTTTGCAAGGGTAGGACCATTATCAATAATTACTACCCACCCACGTAGGAGTCATTTCCAAAAAGCAATGTCCCTTAGGCTGGTAACCTCCAAACCTCCTTCATCTGTCTGTAGTTGGTCTCCTCAGGAACTTGGTGGCCAAGTTTTCTACCTTTTTCCCTGTGAAAGCTCTCTGCTCACCCATCATCCTTTCTCGAAAACTCTCTCTCTCATCCTATCTGCACTAGAACAAAAGTGTAGAACTCAGTAAATTCCCATTACTTCAGCATCTTCTCCCAAAATTCGTCCACTTAAACATTCCTACAGAGGTCCCTCTACCCTTTCCAATCTTAAATTTTACCTGTCTCGGAGGAGACTGTTGTGAAAACTTGCCATATTTGATACAAAAAGAACTCAGGCCTGGAGACCCCCAATTTCTCCAGACCTCAGCCACTGGATATTGGTTCTCACCTGGATGCAGGTGCCTTGCTTCACTTCTGTTCATCTTTGGAGGGGAGGGGTTCAAGATTCCCTTCTTCACATGTAGGTTGCTCAGGATGAAAGGAAACTCTGTAGTACTATGCTGAAGTGACTTTTCCATGACTCAACAATGTACTATGGTCCCTTCATGATGCTCACCCACGAATGAGGGCTGCCTTTCTCAGTGGCCCACAAGGTCTCTCCTCATTGACTTGTCGCTCTTCGAAGAGTAGATTTATCTAAGAGTTATAAAGAATTTACTTTCCTAGCATAAAAGGTCTTGGGTCCTGTCCTTGGCCAGCTTCCATCTTTAGGTGCAGAGGGTACAGTTAACTTCCAGGCAGTTGACAGAATAAGCTGACTTGGAGGGTGGTAACTTTATAAAGGAGATGTGGGCACTTCCTGTGGCAATCTCTTCCCTCAGATCATGATTTTCTCTTTCCAAGTGAAAAAATCATGCAGTGAGTCTCCCTATTTTTTCCCCTGTTGCACCGACCTTGACTGAAGGCTTCTTGAATTACCCACTGGACCACCTTCTATCTTAAGAGTTGAACTCTATGCCAGAGTCACCAGATCCGTCGCTGTGAATATCCTGTAGCTAAAGTCCTCTTTTCTTCTAGGTGCCAACCTTACTCAACAGGATAACCATATGAAGAAATCTACAGCAGTCGCTGAGGAGGAAAGGTTTCTGGGGGGACTCACTCTTTAGGCCCTTCTTCATAGAATCCATAAGAGGAACTTCCACAATTTCAGACTTTTAGAGCCCTTAATCACTAAAGTTCAATGTCTCCAACTGGCCACTTAGAAGGTACAATTCTAAAAGTTCATGTTCTTGTTCAACTAATAGCTGTCTATGAATGGATCGAGTTCATTCTGAATCCATGAATTGGCATTCCTTAAGACTGGACAACAGTGAGGCCCAGGTACAGCATAGCAAACTGGAGGGATTAAGGCCCAATACTTTCAACAGTCTCTTGCTTGCTGTTCCAGGGACAAATGGCCCAAAGCTCTGGAGAATTTCCTCTCCTGCAGAGACATCAGTTAGAATTCACATAAACTCTTGAGGTCAAGTTTCCTCAAGTATTGATAGTGAATGATGGTGCTGACACTGCAGTGACTACTGAGAGCTTCCCTTATAGTACGAGAATGCTTCCCACCAAAAGTTGTACATGTCCCTTTTCCTCAGGTCTGTGAGTGCATTGTGCATCAAGGGGAATCATGACTGTGACTGCCAGAACTGGAAGAAAGTAACGTCCAACCATTTAAGTCCATCATAATTTGCTCTGGTGAACATAAACAAATGGTAATCTTCCTTAGGGAACTATTTCACCTCCCTCAAAGAATCCCCTCCAGGAAGGAGGAGAGAGGCTCATAAGACCAGAAAGGTAAAGAAGGCTCAGGAAATTCAGAAAATTTAGAAGGCTCAGGAAGCTCACAAGTTATGAAGCCCACAACACCCTTCCCAAGGTTGTAAAAGCAGTGTGGGTGCTGCAGGATGAAGACTTTCTCCACCGGAGGTCACCCAGGTTGCCTTCATAACTCTGCATCCATGCTGGTGTGGGCTTTTGGGTGAGGCAGCTGCCTTTAAGTAAGCTTCTCTAAGTAACCCCAATAAACTCATTGGTTCACCAAGCTAGACTTGAGTAGAATAGTCTTAGTTTTGATGCTCTGACAGTGGCAAATATAGTATGTGCGCTCACATCTGCCAAGGGATAATCACACATCTCTCCATCCATTCTACAACCTCCCACCAGCATTAATGCTTCTCACCCATCTCTCCATCTCCTCTGACTCTGAGACACGGAGCCCTTGCTACCAAACCATGGACTGAGAATCGTCATTATCAAATATTTGTATGCAGTTAAGAAAACAGACCCCTGATGTTCTCTGTTTACAGGGAACTAGCTGTTTGGAAAGTCCAGGCATTCTAAGTGAAACTGTGATTCCAATATTCTTACATCCCAGCCACTGAGTGGCTACCCAGAGATACAAAGCCAAATGGAGCTCATCCTTCCCCTCAAGGAATCCACTGTCCAGTTGGAAAAGGAAACACAGAGATACCAGGAATCCTTGTGTCAGAAGTGAGGCTGGAATTGAAGTAACCTAGCCTACTTGTGTTAGTGACACCTACTTCAACCTTGTACCTATGGAACAATGACAGCAGACCAGCTGTCAGCTCACCTGGGTGTGAGATTTTTACTCTAATGAGTATTTGAGTCACAGCAAGAATATGGAGTTATTGAAAGATCTTTTCATGTTCTGCTTTGTGTTACACATTCTTTGTACTTTTGTTTTAGGAAAGCTCTAGTAATAGGAAGCAGTGGGGGGTCAGGGTATGAGAGCTTAAGTGTAGAATGGCCAACAATGTGCCCTTGGCCTCAAGCTTCCTCTCTCCTTGAGTCTCAAAACATTTCAAATTCTTGTGTATTCTTTATGCAGATGGCTAGGACAAACTTGTACTCAAGTTGTTCCCTTTGTTTTACTGTTTAACTTGAACAAGTTGCCACTAGGACCTGGAGACAAATATATAGACTTATTGACAGGAAAATTCACCTACATCCCTCCTCTTGTATAGAACACTGACTGCTGAAATGCACAAATGACAAGAGATCATCAGGCAAATGTTGTTTTAGATGCCATAACCAATAAAATATAATTTTTAATGGAGTTCAGGGTTGCCTGTTTCTACCATAAGCTAGCAAGGTGAAATGTAAAGTTCTATCTAGTTGACAAGATCAAAACAATCATATAAGCTATCCATAAACTGTTTGGGGAGACAAGCAGTTTTACCTGAGTGTTTTCCTTAGCAACCATTGCCAATCATAAAACTATTGCCAAGACCTGGCAAGGAAGGGCTCTGGTAACACCAAAGATTTCAAAATCATTGCACTTATTAAGAGCTAGCAACAAGCACTAAGAACAATCATGAGAAAAAATGTCGTGTTGGGCCAGGGATGTAGCACCTGCTCAGCACATGCCAGGGCCCTGGGCTTGATCTCAACACTGCAAGCTCTTAGAGCATCTTTCAGAGCTGATATTGAAAGGTGTTGATGTCCTTCAGCTTATTATTCCTCCCCTTCCACCTCCTCGGTCTGTCTACCAGTGTTGCTAAGGATCTTATGGGGATGGACAGAGGTTCCCACACACACTTTTCCTACCACACCCAATGTCTCTTGGCTTCCAGTTGCATATAATTCAGGACTATGGACCCCAGAAAGTATAACAAACAGGCTTTAGGTAAAATGTTGACCCTATTTGGAGCATCACTCCAAATGAGGAGTGGGGCAAAGTATGTATTCAGTCCGCATTCAGAGCAGCTTACAGATATTCTCCTGAGAAAGACATAACACAGGCATTCAAGGAAAGCATCTAAGCAGCAGGCAGAGCGCGGATAGGAAGTCCATGATATAGACGCAAATTCCACAATGCAGGAGACCACGTACCTGGAGGGTGTGTGTGCAAAAGCATAGACATCGTTGGGACCAGACTATGGTGGCTCTCCCAAAACTGAGTTAGACAGATAGGACTTTATTCTGTCAACAGTGGGGAACCATTAGAGGCTTTGGTAGCAAGTGTGAAATGTTCCTGCTAAGTGAGGTCTGAGAAAAACAACGGCAGAATCTGTGGGATAAGTGGCCAGATGCAAACGTCTGAAGGCAGAAAGATTACAGAGGCCTAATAGCAACCCCTCAACAAAAAAAAAATCCATGTCGGGAGATCTAAGATGGCGCCGACCATAGAGCAGTGCATCTGAGTAGTAAGTGAATGAGATTAGTCACTGTGGAGTGAATGTGAGGTCCCCTAGCCTACAGTGAAACACAGACGGTGTCTGAATTCCCACAGCGAACACTGAGACTGGTCACCAGGTAAAACAGCCCATGCAGTTCCCGGGAACACAACCGTGAGATCAGCCAGCTCCGTCACCGGTCTAGAAAGGAGCTCTGACTAGAGATCTAGCCCAGGAGCAGATCCAGCCCACGGCTCCAGCCACAGACCAGCAGCCCCGCCTGTCTGCCTGATATCCAGCCTGCACTCGGACCTGTACACCCAAGAGGGAAAAACAGCCACACCACAAGAGCAAAGGTAAGTGAGATTATTTTTTTCCGGAGTTTCCAACACGGCGGCACAGTGTGCACTGTAGCGCAGAGGCAGAGACCTAACCCAGTCACAGCAAAGCAATTAGGAGCCAAGACTGCCTGCAAACAGAGCCCGCGACAGTGTGTTCTCCACAAATGCTGGGGCGGGTGGGTCACTCACCCTAGCACCCAAGCATCTGAGGCAGTCAGCAACAGGCACACTGAGGCTGGCATCTGTTGTGGGTGGAGCTCCCTGCGTGCATAGTCAGCCCAGCTGGGGAGCCAGAATGACTGGGTCAGTGAGAGGAGAACACAGACCCAACCACAGCTCTACTTGCCTTTCTGAGGAGACCTGTCAGCTCCCAGGTCCTCAGAGGCTAGCCCTCTCCCCACTCC
>CAJQZJ010009840.1:7786842-7798670 GCA_907164525.1 Lophiomys imhausi
TGTGGAGAAAGGGGAACACTCCCCCATTGCTGGTGGGACTGCAAACTTGTGCAACCACTTTGGAAATCAATCTGGAGATATCTTAGAAAATTGGGAATAAATCTACCTCAAGACCCAGCCATACCCCTCTTGGGCATATATCCAAAAGATCTGAAAAGAAACCAAAAGGACATTGCCTCAACAATGTTCATAGCAGCTTTATTTGTAATAGCCAGAAACTGGAAACAACCCAGATGTCCTTCAACTGAAGAATGGATAAAAAAACTGTGGTACATATACACAATGGAATACTACACAGCTATCAGAAATGAGAAAATCATGCAATTCAAAACCAAATGGATGGAACTAGAAAAGCTCATCCTAAGTGAGCTGACGCAGTCCCAGAAAGATAAACATGGTATGTATTCCCTTACAAATGGATATTAACCATACATCAGAGGATAACTATCCTACAACCCACACACCCAAATAGACAGGAACCTAGCATATCTATCCTAGGAAAAATTCTACCCACCAGTGAGTCATGGAATCTGCTGCAGGTTAGTGGAACCCCACACCCTAGATGGTGTGCCTTATCAAGCTCCAGTACGAGTGTAAGCTCTTGGGCCTCACATGACGCAAGATCTGAGGGAGTATGATATGTGAGGACCCACCTCATCTGAGGAGAAGGAGAGTACCAAGTAGAAGAACAAGGAGGGAGGGAGGGAGGAAGGGAGGGAGGGAGGGAAGGAGAGAGGGAGGGAAGGAGAGATGAAGGGAGGGGCCAAGAGGGGAGGAGGGAGGAAACTATGTTCTAGAAATAAATAATACTATTTTAAGAAAAGAATTAATAAGCTTAAAAATATAATAAAAATACAATATAAAATTTTCAAACTATAATTTACCTTACTGGCATGAAAAGAAAATGGCCTTAATTTCAGATTAGAATGTTAGACTGCAGGTGGCTACAGAGATTACACAAACTTGATAGCAGCTTAAAAGTTTTTTTTTGTTTTTTGGTTTTTTTTTTGTAGAGGTATAGGCTATTTCCATGGTTTGGCATTAAAAAGCAGGTAACAGGTTTAAAACACTGTAAATAAATTAAAGGTGACAGCTGTTCAACCTGGTTTTACAAACCTCCAAGAGTTGAAAAAACTTAGAGCTAAGGTAAAATAATGCATGGTGTAGCCCATGCCTTTACCTCCAGTAGAGACAGGAGGATCACTATAGAGTTAGTTGTCTTATAAATTCTAGAGTTACAAGAAACAGGGTGGTGATGGTGCACACCCTTAGTCACATCATTGGGGAAGTATACACCCTTAATCCCAACATACTAGAGACAGAAACAGGCAGATCTCAGAGCTCAAGGCCACCTGATACAAAACAAACTCTCAACAGAGAAAAACTTTGATCCAGGGGTGGAGGAGCACATCTTTAATCCCATCAGTTGGAAACCACATGTCTTTGATCCCAAAATTTAGAATGCAGAGACAGGCACATAGGATTTGGAAAGATTTAAGTTTAAAAGCTACTTACAAAAGGCAGGCTGCAATTCAAACAAATTGTCCTTTGAGATCTCAAAATATATACACTAAAGGTTTGTTTAGCTCCAAAATATCAAATAATTTCTTCTTTAATCCGGATTGAAAGGTAATACTTTATATATTGTCAAAAAAACAAATTTGCTCCAGGAAAAATATTACCTGACCCCCGCCCCCCAAAAAAAGGTAATTGTCCCAGAGTTAGGATTAGGGCAGGGCTCTGTTCTTATCTTTCCAGATTTAAAGCATCCATTCAAGGAATCCAGGGACAACTGGACAACGGAAACCTCAGCAGAAAACAGATCAGACACCAAAGAAGACGAGTGGCCCAGATGACCCAGCCTTGCAGACTTCTTCAATAGCAGTTTCTCCTCAAAAGTCTACAACCACAACAACTCAAAATTGCTAAGATCGTTCAGCTCCACATACTACTCCAGCCAGATCTTCAGTAAAGCTCTGAAGATCATCTTCTGTCTATGAACTTCTTAGGACATCTAAATGCTGAGCACAAAAGGACTGAACATCAAATGATTCTATTAACATTTTTAACCATTTTTCCATTCTTATTTGGGCCCCAAACAGGTTTACTACGTCCCAAATCAGCAGGAAGTCATTTTAAGAGAACAACGTCCCATCCCCAGAAGGTGGGGAGGGTGCTCCCCCCACTTTGGTTATTTGATAGATAATAGAAAATTTTGTTATTTAGGGGAAAAGACTACAAGCTGTTAAATGGTCTTGTTAAATGGGTTTTGGAGGTTAGACCCAGGGACTTCTTTTTCTTTTCTGTATCCTTCTTTCTCTCCTATATAGGAGTGAACAGACTTGAGAAAAATGGGACATAGACATAGTATAGGGAAGATCAAGAAAAAAGGACAGATTATTGAATATGGCCTTATACCTTTGTATATTGATACAAAATTAATATTATATTTGGCTAAATTGGTATTGACCATTGTATATTAATGCAAAGTTAAGATTGTATTGGGCTACATTGGTATTTATCTTTGTATATTGATACAAAATTAAGATTATATTTGGCTACAATGGTAAAAAAAAAAAAAAATCCATGTCCCCCCAGAGGCCCAAACTTGGTTTTTATTGGGAAACTGGGACGTTACAGTTAAATTAGCTAAATGGAGAAGGCATCTGGATTAGGTTGGGCTCTAAATGTCCTTGTGAAAGGCATGCAAAGACAAATACAGAGAGTGGAGAGTACTGTGTGAAGTAGGGGCAGATTAAAGCAATGCATCCACAGAAGAGGGACCCAAGGACTGCCAGCAGGCACTAGAAACTAAGAAAAGAGATTTGGCGTGTACTTTCCCCCAAAAAATCCCAGAAGGCACCGGGTCCTGCCAGTACCTTGATTTGGATTTCTGGTCTCCAGAACTAGGAAAGAAGAATTATGCTGTCTGGGGCTTCTCATTTTGTAGAAACCTGTTGACAGGAAACCTAGGATACTCATACAGAAGCAAATAACCAAGCTGGAGTTCAGGGCCTGGAAATGATACCTGAGACAAATCTGTATTTTAAGTCCTAGAAAGAGCAATGTTTGAAAATTGGGAATAAGTGGAGATCAAGCCAACTGTCCCAGCAAGCTACAACTCACAAATTCAACTATAATGCACAAATTCTCATTTCATTCTGAACCCAGTGAGCCGAAAGGACATTATGTCCCCTTGAGCAAGCTCATGAAGAAGCAGGAAGGAGCTTGGCCTCCCATACTTGGGTCTGCAAACATCCCAGAGATCCCTAGCAATGTTAACCCAGAAAAGAAATTTCATGTTACAAGCCCAGACATTCTGTTTCTCTTTTCTTGTCACACATTCTTTAGGACATGATATTCTCCCTTGCAAATAGCCCATAGAGCAGAAAAGCCAAAAGGAAGCTCCCCCACCAACCAGCCAGCTATACACAGGAATTTTTTAAGAGTAACCCAAAGGGAAGATGAATGCAGAGGGAAAAAAAAAATCTGTCCCTACCAATGCTCAAGCTCCCGTGAAAATAAGAGTGGCATCTTCCTATGGCTCCCACTTCGCCCTCTCAGAGCGGCAAGAGGAAGTAGCCCTTGGCTTCTCTTCTGCCATCAGGGCTCAAGCAATCCTACATCAGGGCAGTGGGGCACATGCTCCCACCACCAGAGACTGAACAGGGGACAAAGTCTATATAACAGTTGGCGTCACCTACCTAGAGCAACCTCCCACCCCACCCCCCACCTCTGTACTCCTTTGGGAAAACTCTACAGCATCCGAGGAAAACAGCATCGAGAGGAAAAACCCACAAACAATTCACTCTGCAAGCCAGCGGTAGTCCTTCCCTTTGCACCCCGGGTTAGTGTTTCCTGATGGCTCTGTTGCCTCATCTGTGCTTTCACAGGGAAGTGGTGCTGTCTTGAGTCAGCACTGACAATCTCCCATTCCTGCCCCCAAAAGATGCCACTTACAATCATCTGAAAGACAGCTTACACTGAGGATTAGAGGTACTTGCTGGCATCTCCCTTCTCCCCCACCCCACCCCCATCCCAAGTAAGTTGGGGATCTTTAAAGGAAGTGATTTTGATAACAAAGGGCAGGATCCAGGTATGAGCAACCCTTGCACATCACTCTGAGTGTGCCATTTATAAACTTCCTCAGAAGGAAAATATGACCTTGGAAGTTTTCTATTCCAGGAACGCTGCTTCTAGGAACGTGATCTGTCCTTCTGCCCTAGAAATGCTGCTTCTAGAAACGTCTTTTGAGAAATGAGTTGTGTGCGCCAAGATTTGACTAGGATGATAATTGTAGCAGTCTCATATACAATAGAAAATAAGGCTTTAGTGTCTAAATATGCAGCATAGTGGGTTGTTTTTAGTCATTTCTGGATTACTTGTATACTAGGACTTTCTCTTCTAAAAAGTTACAGCCTGGAAAAGAAGCCTAGTGACTCAGAAGCAGGAGCTGAGAGGACATTTCCCAGAATGTTCTTTGGAAGCTATTACATTTTGAACCATTTGGATCTTAGGTAAGAAGGAGATGGGTAAAATTTAAGGAATGTTATAGAATACAGAAACATTTTCAAGAAATCAAGTGAGAAAAAGGTTGTGAAATAAGGTACTCAGTGAAGCTGTTCCTACTACGCGCGCACACACACACACACACACACACACACACACACACACACACAAAACAAAACCAAAAAAAAACAAAAACAAATTGTGAGGAAAGGAAAAAAAGGCCTGGAAAGAAATTAAGACTTAATATAGTATCGGATGTGTCCCAACATGCCACCCAAGGGCCACATGAGTCCCAGAATATGAGTGCAGCCTAACACCATGGCTGGGATTACAGGCAATTTCTCATTAGGTACTTCTCTACCTTTTCTACAAGAAACATCCAATGTTTCAGGGAGATGGGGCAGTCAATTAACATCCATTTTCATTCTTTAAAAGTGCTCCAACCTCAAGGTGTTAGCTCTCTGCTCTCCCTGTCTTGGGTAAACTTCTACAAGAAGCAGAGATGACTGTCTTCTCTGACCCCACCATACTCAGTTCTGCCCCAAGTCCTGCCTCCTCCCTCTAACTAACCCATTCTTCTCCCAAAACCGATCTGATGGGTGGCCCAGCGTCCCATCCCACCATTGCCAAATCCATCAGGGTTCTCAGGCCTACCCCTCCTTTCCACCTTCTCTGTTACATCTGTGTTCAGACATTAATTTAGCAACCACTGTGTGTAAGAGACATACTGTTAGGCATCTTGGGAGACAAGGAGCTTGTTCACACATTGGCAGGAGAGAGTGGATCCTTCTGAGGCATACGGAGGATTAGTTTAGTTCTCTTATGAAGGACCATGTTCTCCTGGATTCCCCACCAAGCTACCCACCTCCCACCTTCCCTCTGCATCTGGTCTTGAAACTGCCCCGCCAAACACATCTCCCCAGGAATCTGTCCTTGACCTTGTCCTCTCGTTAGGGTAGCCCCTGGATACAGAGGTCCACGCAAACCCAGCCTGGCTGAAGAGAGCAATGCCTCACCTGCCAACTCAGTTCCTAATTTTTTAGATGATGGCAACTTTTCTTACCTCCCTCCACATACACACAACCTCTCCTTCAGGTAAAACCCTCCTGCTTACTCCACTACCAAAGCCTTCTCCTTTGTCCCCAATCCTGACCTCACTTAAATCTATCCCCTGCAGACCAGGGCCAATGAATTGCATTCGACATGCTCACCTAAACTTTTCCATCTGCCCAGTTGCTCACCAGAGTCTACGGGATAAAATCCAGAGTAAAGCAACCCCTTTCCCTCCCCTCCTAGTTTCCTCTGCAAGCACCTTCTCCCTTGCTTCCCAGATTCTGAAACCTCTGCAAACTCACATCTCTGTACCTAAGTCCAAGCCAGGCTCCCTAGTCTAGCTGGTGAGCCCTTTCTACACAGCCCCCCTGGCCTGGCTAGTGTCCTTCTCCAGGATCTGGCTTAGGATGAACACAGGCCCTGCGTACATGGCCTTCTGTCACAGTCAGGGTAGAGTGATCAGTTATATTGAAGTGACAAACCACCCCTGGTCTGGGGGTGATTTTTTTTCCAAATCAACCCGCTGGGCTGGGGGTGGGGGAGTCAGCCGTTCTGAGCAGACAGTAGTTGCAGCCTGGACTCTTAGAATAAGGCTTGGCCTGTGCAGGTACTTCATGCCATGAACCAATAGCCATTATCTCCAAAATAGGAACACTGCAAAGAAAGATCGCTGGTAAAGCTCTTTTTTAGGCCTGAACACATTGCAGACCTGGGTGGAAAGCTTCTGTAGAAGTTTCTTTGCTCGTGTTATAACTGTGCAGATGACAGTCTCTCAGGAGACAGCTGCTCCTGTGTGTCCCTTTGCATGCAGTTAATTCCAAGGCAGCAAAGAGACCTAGTCCCCAAAGTCACAAAATAGTCTGTAAGGTCTTGATCTACCACAGAGAGAGGAGGTTAGCCTCTGGCAGGAGACCCCCTCCAAAAGTGCCCAGACCTGAAATGTGAGAGGAGTGACTACAGGTAAGCCCTATGTCCTGAACCTCATTCCCAGAGCGCCGCGAGCCAAAGGCTTTTTCATAAATTCAATCTCCAAATCAGGCCTTACGAAGCCATTGTATTTTTATGTGTGCTTTTTAAAAAGAAGGGCCTCTGTCTCTAAGATGTCCTCTGTGAGTCTTATGATATAGGGTAGATGGTATTGCAGAGGCTTCTGGTGATGTCAAAGGCCATGGCAGCCTCTTTTCCACCTCTCCCTATGACCCTCCCCACACCAGAATTCACAAGAGTGAAGCATTAAGGTTAAGAAGCCAGCAGCCCTGCAAGGCAGAGCCAAGATCTGGCCAGTGGCCAGCTCCCGGGGGGGGGGGGTATGGGCACCTCAGTTTCTGGGACATTAGTCTCTTTACTTTGTCACTGAGCAAAAAGCAACACATTTATTAAACCAGCGTGGAAATCCCATAGAGCTCTACCCCTTCTCTGCAGGCAGCAAAGCATTCAGCTGTCTATCTGTAAGTACATGAGCCATAACAAAGAGTGAACAAGATCAGGGGTGGGGGAAGGGTTGGGTCAAGGCTAACATCCCAAAGCCACAGACCTCCATCCACTGCCTGGCACACTGGGATTCCCATATCAAATTTTTCTTCAGCTAGACTTTTTGATAAGGCAATGACCACAGGGTCTCACCTGGAGCTGAAACCATCCTAAAACCCGTGATGGGAATTGTCATTAAGTGGATTGAGCATTTCCAGTGATGCAACTGCTAGGGTCCCACTATGATCTGGATCACAGCCCTTGGGATCTAAGATTCCACCTGGCTATAGAACCAGGGTGCCAACTGCTGAGAATTTTGAGAACATTCCAATGGCAGTTGAAAACAACTGTCACACAGCCAAGCTCCAAGATAGCAAAACCTACAGTCCTTGGCAAAGTACACGTGTGCATTCAAGGAAAAGTGGTGGAGAGAAGGAGACAGACAGGTATTGACCTGGCCCCAGGGGCCTACAAGAAAGAAGGGGTCAAAAAAAAAAAAACAGAAGGTGGTGAGTCCATTGTTTTCTCATGGACTCAGAGGCAAATCTGGCTTATCATCCATTACACAAACCAGCTCTCTTATAACCCAACAGACAAGCTTTATAAAAACTGTCTCTGGAGACAAATTATAAGTGAATACTGTAAATCAAGATGACGTTCATGCCAAGCCTGCAAATTTTTTGTTTTAATCAGAGACGAGTTAACAATGGTGGGTTCAAAGAAGCTGAGCAAAAAGACTGAGGGGAAAGGACAGACATGGCTATATGCCCATCCCACTGTGTATATGCTGATGGTATATACTAGATGCAAGAGTTTGTGCCAACAGTGTTGGTTCAAACTACTGTCCCAGGTAGGCTTGCCTACATGCCTCCAGGCTAAAGAAAATAGTTGGCGGTTCCTTCAGTAGGTCCATATGACTGAATTTAGGAGTTAACACTGACGTCCATTTGACATTTTGTTATTCTGTGGCCCTCCTGTGAGTTTAGAGCACCTCATCACAGAATTTAAGGATGCTAAAACATTGACTGGGACTCATGGGGCACAAGGTGTCTCTCAGGACCAAAGTCACCAGGGTGACAGCACATATGATGTCTCAAACCTTTGTAAATCAAGATGTGTTTTTATAAAGAGCAGTTGTGTTGGCAACATGGATTCTGAGTCAGTTGCTTTATTTCTCCAGCTCAATAACCCTTGCCCTCTCCAGGAAAAAAGAAAATGTCCATATGGAGTAGCTTAGTCAACTAAAGGCCACAGTGAACATAGAAGTGCCTGGGTGGGGGGGGGGGGGGATGTGACACTTTCTCCAAAGGCCTCAGCATTTCTCCCGGTGCTGAAAAGTTCTCCCTGTCTTCAAGCAATGACAGAAGTGAAATCCTGTTGCAGATGCTTCTGTGTGATCTCATTGTAGCCATTATTCTATTCTGTGTTTGTCTTTTCCTGACAACACAGACCATGCTAGAGGCCAAAAGCTCAGGTCTCCATTAGTCTCATATTCCCTAACTTGGGGACAATGCTGACCAGGTGTTCCACAGATACCTGTGGGGAGAGGCATGGGAAAGAAGCAGTGCCCAAGAAGTCCCTGCTATTGCATGAGCTCAGTAATGAATCTCTTGCTTGGGATCACTTCTTTTTTTTCCCAAATGGGAGTGAACTAAAGGTCAAGTCTGGAAAGTAGCCAAGACTGCCAACTTAGAAGTAGGGACAAAAATCAAACATGTGTACCTTCTCCTTGCCTGGTTCATTTTTCTGCCCTCTGTGTGTACTGAATGCCAGGGAGACTGTAGTCCTGAAGCAGGAAGTCAAAGATAGTGGGGAAACATGGGGAGAGGGAATTAGAGAAAGGAAGTTTTGAAAGAAGCAAAAAACAGGGAACTCTGATGTGAGTTTCAGTAGTTGGAGTTTCTCCTTAAGAGTCCCAAATTCAGTTATAATTAAATGCTGCTTACACCTAGGGGCATCTCTGAATAGCCCTCTGGTATCCACCATAACTCACAAACATAATTCTGTATCTTTGCTAAAGTCAATCTTCTGGCTAAAGTAGTAACCATGTGTGGCAATATTCAAATCGGGGTTTAAGATTCTTGGCAACTTTAGTGAAGCATGTCACCTCTCCGTGTCACATCTCTACATACTTGACTCAGAAATTTCTGTGAGCTATCCCAGGCAAATGCTCTCACCACCCAGTGTCACATGTATACACACCACAACTGTATTCCTTCTCACTCAGCTGCTTCACACTAACCTTGGGATTCGCAGCACATTCCTGCAATAAATGACATGGTATTTCTCTGCTTTCTCAGACACAGCTCATAGCTAGCAGAGGCTACTGCTTTGATCACAGAATCCTGGGGGGTCTACTCCCTTTCTCAGCCCCTTGGGTTTATTGTAATGGCCTTTATCTTGGGCACATTGACTTTATTCTGCTGGAAGAGGCTCAAACCTCGGTGCCTCTGACTCCACTGGGTGCTCTTGGGTTTCATGCTTTCAAAAGGGACTGTTACCTTTTCAGCCCACCTGCTGTCTCTCTAGCCCAACCCCACAATCAACATCAGTATGTCACAGCACGCCACAGACGTTCTCTAAAACCTGTCATTCTGCTTCATCATTCTTTGGTTCCCCTTGGCTCCCTTTTTCCAGCCTGTATATCTCTGAAGCTAACATAAAACACACAGCACACACACACACACACACACACACACACACACACACACACACACACACACACACACACACACACATCCAAAGCAAGGAAGAGCCACAGATTATAGACAGAGTCCTCTGAGGCAGCTTCCTGAATCAGTCCTGTCCACAGACCCATTGAAGGTGGTCACCTGACTCTAGGAAGGACCTCACAGTGTGTTATTTGGTTCCATGAGACTAAAACAGGTCCTAGAACTCACTTTTCTGACTTCACCCTCGGTGCTTGTTCCTCCTGCTCACTCCTCCCAAACCAGCTGAGTTCAGAAGACAGCATCTTACTCTGGCTAGAATGTTTTGTTTGTTTTTTAATTTTTTTAAAGAAGAGTTGATAGATAGATAGCACAAGAGAAAGAGGGGTACCCAAGAAGAAAGACATGCCCAGAGCACAAGTATGGACCTCTATAAGAGGAATGACCTCAAGCTTTTTGGGTTTTTTTGTTTTTTTTTTTTTTTAGACAAAAACATATAAACTTATCATTGCCACCCATGCAGGTACTTGGTTCAATACAGGTATGTGTGTGAGTGTACACACAGGTAGGTAATTCGCCTGTGCGGAGCGGGGGAGGGGGGGGTTGGGATAGGCATTCTAAAGCTTTTTGCAATACCGAAGTCTTCGTCGTCATTTCCCAATGCTGGCTGTAAACCACTAAATTGATTTCACAACCCACTAATGGTTCGTGCCCTACAGTATAAACAACACTGCTGTATGAGAGAGTTTGTGATGTGCTTTACTGGGTCCTGCACTCCAGGCAGCCTTTTTATTCTCCAAGGGAAATGGGGAAAGTTCCGAACCCCGAAATGATCCAAGAGACCTTCTCGTCACTTTAGGGCCTTTGTGAGGGGTGCCTTGTCATCAGAGGATTCTTGCCCCCAACAAAGTCTCACAGAGAGCACAGGCTGCATCCTCTCTCTTCTCTCTCTTTCTCTCTTTCCCTCTCTCTCCATGGCTGTCTTCTCTCCTCCTTGATCCTGATCCTCCCCATCCTACTCTTCCCACTGATGGAAGTTAGAAGGTAGGACTAGGGTCTGAGCACAGGGTACCCACAGCAGTTCTGGTAGAAAGAGAGCAGGTAGGCAGAAGACTCATCTTTCAGATAACATACCACTTTTTTTTTTTCCACCCAGAAAACTCTCTTGAGCAAAAAGGACCATCCTTGGCCCTGAGAATTCAGTGAGAGGTGGGCTGCCACCTGCACTCCAAATGACTGAACTTAATTATAGCCACTGGGAATCACTTATACAGGGAAACTTGTCCTCGTTCTGGTCTGCCCTAGCACCCTGCTGCCATCTAAGTTAGCAGAACAGGAGACTCATGCTCTCCCTCTGCCTCTGCCTCCACTTCCCAAAGTTGTCCAGGGGCTAAGGCACACACATGGTTTCTTCCCTCTGTCTTGCCCTGGAGAATGGAAGTTCCTGTATTAGCTGTGGCAGTCACTCCACTTAAATGCATGGCACTTGCCATGTGTGTCGTCCCTGCCTCTTTCCCTGCTGGCCTGCAGCTGGGTGCTCTGGCCCCTCAGGATGGCCTGAAAACTGGGCTTGATGATGCAGTAGCAGTGGCTGAGGCCACCCTGTGGCTGGGATCCATACACTGATATTCCTTGATCTTTGGGTACAGAGGTTCCCATGCTCCACTCGGAACAAAACGGTGTGCTCCTCCATGATCTTCTCTCTCTTTGCATGTCTGTGCTCACATCTTCCCAGTCAGCTCTTTCTCCAGTCCAGAGGTAACATGTGTGTGGAGTGTGCCTTGACTGATATGCTTCCCTGCCCAGGTCTGTGCCTGGAGGTCATGGGAGACTCTAAAACCTACCAACTAGTGGCAGGCACAGGCTCTAAGCCCTTTGTTCAAAACTAAAGCTTCAAGGGACCATGAAACATAATCCATGCCCACAAGGAATTTACATTGTCTTTGGAGAGAAGGGTGTAGGGGTTAGATAAATTAGATTTAGAAAATATATAGGAGTTTCTGATACTGTCTCTTAATTCGGGGCCTGAAGAGCATTATCAACATGAAGTCAACAAAAACAACAAAGACTTAATAGACTAAAAAACAAGGTTGAAGTCAGGAAAAACAGGAAAGACTTAATAGACTG
>CAJQZJ010009840.1:7799070-7838180 GCA_907164525.1 Lophiomys imhausi
CTCTCTCTCTCTCTCTCTCTCTCTCTCTCTCTCTCTCTCTCTCTCTCGGCAGAAAGCCTACTGGCTTTACTTCTCTAGGTTTGGCTTGAACTCTTTTTTGGTAAGCACACTTGGCGACAGCAGCAAAGATGGCTGTAAAAAAAAAAAAACTGTATGTCTGAGGGATCTTGACATTTCTCTGGGTACCTAAGCACAACCCTTGCCCCTGGGGTTCAAATTTTTTTGTTGTTGTTGTTCACAAAAGAGGTTCTTTTTTTACCTCTCCTCTTTGATGTTTTCAGGGGTTCCCCAGGACCCTTTTTCTTCTGGAATGGTACCCAAGCTAAGCCACAAGAATTCCTGTCCAGCAGTTTGGCCCATGGTGTGCCTCTGGAGGAATAGGCTTTGTGGTCCCCTGCAAGTATGAGAGCATATGAAATGAAATGACTGTAGAGAACAATCCTAGAGAAATGTAGCTTGGCCACTGGAGCTCTCCATCACTCAGGATAGCAGAGTGGGAGGCAAAGCAGCCTGGAGTAAGCCCTTGTATGTCTTGGCTTTTGTTTGGTCTTGATAGCCATCCTCAAACCATAACACTTCACTTCCCTGTTGTTGATACTATGATTCAACTCCCTTCTACACACGACTTCTCTGTTGAAATAATCTCTTGTTCCAGAAAGGGTCCGGAAGCTGCTGTAGGCTAAGACAACTTGGGCCCAGGGATCAACACTGGGTACACATGTTCACTGGACCTGATCTCAGAATGGCAGAGGCACAGGGGATGAAATGCACATGTCCCTATAACCTTCAGCTGCCTAGGATTTAAAATTGTGATCTTTGGACCGGGTGGGCTGCAGGTGACTCTCCAGCTCAGGTGAGCCACCATTGGGATCTCTGTCAGCTTTTTCTTCTTGCATCATTTGTCCCATCATTTGTCCTAGGCCTTAAATGTCAAGACTCATTGTCACCTAGCTCTAGCATCCCCAGTGGGGATGAGGGCACACGCTTAGTCCTTTCTATCTCCTAAGCATTGGCTCAGTGCTTCTAATGGGTATATTCTACTGACAAAATGCACAAACCTGCAGGTCCCACAGCCAGGCACAGTACAGTTGGAAAGATGGGCACAAAAGCAGCTGCCTAAAGTATGTGGTATTCCCTCATGGCATGGAGGCAAGTCCAGACCCATGCTTTTTTCCCTCATCAGCATAAACCAATAGCCACTTGAATCTACCCTCAAACTCAATGTGGAAAGAAAAATAATGTCCTGGCTCAACTCCATCTTGTCCTCTGTTAACTCTCAATTGCTGTGACAAAATGCCTGAGGAAAAATAGCTTAAAATAAAAGAGTTCATTGGCTCATGGTTTCCAACGTTTTGGTCCATGGTCACCATGGTCACTTGGCTCCATCACTGTATGCTCATGTTAAGGCAGAATGTTATGGCACACAACATGTGTGGTAGAGCAAAGATGCTCAATTCACAGCATCCAGGGAGCAGAGGAGGAGGAGCAGCTTAGGGCCAAGACAGGTACTTTCCCCGGGCATGCGCTCAAGTACCTACCCATTTTGAACTCAGTCCCGCCATCCACGTTCCCTTCTCTCAAGCGCTCATCGTCTATGAACCTCTCAGTGGAGTAATCCACCTAGTCAGAACCCAAAAGCCCATCAGTTTCTTACCAAGCCTGCACATGGCTTTCGAGGGACACTTTACTTCCAAACCCTAACACACCACACCCTTCTGGCTTGCACTGATTGCTCTATAGATTCCTCTGAGTTGTTTTTTTTTTTTTAATTTGAGGTGCTTGGGGACCATACTCAGGAAGTTTACAGGGCACTCTGTTTTATGATGGACGTTGGACATGAACTCCAACCTCATTTGAGCATCTCTCCCTAGCAGTGTTTAACAGTGAGACACACTCCACACGTGAGAACTGGGGGAAGACCAGAGAGGTATCAGAAGTGTCCATTTATTGTGCTGGCCCTCACCCAGGGTCTCCTGGAGGGTATCAACCTCCCAAACTTTTCTCTTTGCCCTTCTCATCCAACTCCCATCCCAGATACATAAAGACTCATATCTTCAGGTGGCCTTTATAAGTCACAGTAACTGTCCTCTCACCCAACTTTGCTCACCCAAGGCTCAGGCAACCCTCAATTCCCTTCCCTCCCCATCCACCTGAACCAATCAAGCCATGACAAAGGAGATATGGAAACAGGGTAAAAGCAGCCAGGAATGTGTGTCTTAGCCCAGGGTGGGTAGAAGCTTCCAGAAATGGGACCCTACACACATTTTATTTCTGACTTGAGTTTGCCTCAGAGTCCCTTTCCACTGGGTATGGGCACAAGGGGGGGGGGGGGGGTTAAGTCCTTCCAAAGAGTTACATACTGTGTGTTTCTACTTGGCAATTGGAACATCTCTTACCCCTTCCTTGTGATTTCAACTAAAAATAGTCAAGCAATTGTTGGCTAGGTACACCTAGAGTAGGTCTAAGTGGTATTTGGCCCCAGGTTACCCCCAGACAAATCTGGCCCTGCAAGCAAGCACCCACCTCTCAGGGTGCACAAACTGTACCTCTGGGCACATCTCTGGCTTTGTGCTGAACACACCTTCCCCAGGGAGAGTTCTTAAGAAGTCCCTCATTTGACCACAAAGTTTGACTGCCTGGAGTTTAATCCAAACAAGCCTCACTTTGGTTGGGTTCCTCTTTGTGAGGACTGAGGTTCAAATGTCCAGGAGAGAATTGGATTCTGACAGTCTCTCTCTTGCTGTTGGGCCTTGATATGCCACATGCCAGCACTGTTGAGCGCTGGTCAGGCCCTGGTCCCCTCTTACTTTACTTTCATAAAAAGACAGGCCTGTGCTCCCAGAGGAACAAACCCAGGGAGTGCTCCACACACAGTTGCAGAGCCTACACAAGATGCATACCTGTGAGGCTGGGCCAGGAGCTGCTTTCTACCTGCTCCCTTTCCTGTCCAGGAGTCTCACCCATTCTTACACTCCACTCTGGCTCACTCCCTCCTCTCATGGAGCACATCTTCTGGTGCCGCTGTGTGTCTTAATTTGGTCTACCCTTACTCATCCCAAAAAAACTAAGTTGATCACTGACAGCAGTCGAATACTTTCCCGAGAAAACCCCAACTCCTGTGCCAGTAGGCTCCCTCCTGCATTTATGTACTTGGTTTGGCTTTCAGGCAACTTGAGGTAGGTCAGACTAGGTTCTAGAACATTCTCCACAGATTTTAAATGAGCAATCACACACTGCTGCTGCATTGCTAATAGGAGTGGGCTGTATAAGGGAATAGGTTAGCTTCTCACAATATTTAAAACCTGAAGCCAACTGTATTTCTTCCTTCTGTGTTTGGGCTATGATGCCTGCTTGGGGGATCTTCAGTTTAGCCTGTATAGCTCACTGAGGGGTTATCAAACAAAATCTAACCAAACATCTCTGAGTTTTTACCATATGCCATGGAGCCCTCTATGTTTGGAACTGGAAAGAATTCAGAGTGCAAGTCTGGAAGATGCTAACCTCATTTCTACCTTGGGGCCAGGATCATGCAGATCATGTCAAATTTGCCTCTGATCACCACACATCCTTTCATGTGTGTAGTATGTGAGTGGGGTGGTGAGAAGCCTAGATATGTGTCACATGTTCTTTTGTGGCAGACCATCAACCCAATCTCCAGACCTGTTGTCTAGCTGTCTTAACAAGCCATTGGTCCTTCTAATTGCATGTCTTATGGCTGGCTTCTGGAGAAATTGTTGAGTACCAGTCTTCAGCCAAAAGAAAAAAGGGTTCTCAGTTAAAGGTCATGTCTAATCAGATTATTTATAAATTTCTCTTGGCCATAAAAACAAATATTTGTTTAAGAATTAAAGTTTATTGCATTAGACCTGGGTAGACAGTAATTTGCGGAGAGAACAAAGGATAGTGTGTTAGCCAGTAAAGCTTTCATGGTTCAATATATATATATTTATTTATACATTTGACATAAACTGTTATTTTCATATTTTTATAATTCTTGAATTTTTAAATTTTTGATAAATGTCATTTTTTGGTTACATTTAAACAGAGCCATCTTGACTGATGTCATACACTGGAAACCAGAATTTAACATCATAGTCCAAAGAGAAGCTTTTGGGAATACCATCAGGTTGGCTTGCTTCTATTGATTGTTAATAGCCAAGCATACTTTGAAATATGCTAAATGCAATCAATTCAGAGCCTTCTATCAATGTGGTGGGAGGTCTCTACTTTGCCAACAAAACTAGGCACACAGGCCCTGTCTTTTATCAGATAAGAATACCTACCAGAGGCAAAGGTGAGTTTGATAGCCATTCACATCTGCTTACAATTTGGAAAAGACAAAGCAGGAACACAGAGACTTGAGTACCTTCTGACATGCTCCAAGATTCCCAGTGATGCCTGAAAAATGGAAATGGTATCAAACCTTAAGTTTACTGTGTATTTCTTACACATACAATAAACTCTAGCTTGAGCAAGGCATAGTAAGAGATTAACAATGATTTTTACAAGGTCAGGATCGTTAGCCCCACACCTCTAGGCTGTCATTAACATGAGATACCTGAACTCAAACAATAAGCTGTCATCATAGCTTATTATAATGATTGTGGATCTGAAGAACAAGATGCAGTACTAAGGGACTAGTAGTAGGAGGGACAAAGTGGTGATTGACAGCCTGGACGGCAATAGTACAAGATGTTGTTACATACAGAGCAACACATAATGAACTTTTCATAAATTTCTCATGTACAGTTTTAGGATTGCCAGTTGACCTCAAAGAGTTGGAGCACATGGAAAGGAAAATCATAAGTAGAGGGAACTAGATAACACGACTTCACTGCTGCAAGTTAAGACTACGGGAATGGGCAGGCAACCCTACTTCTAAAAGTTATGTTACTCAACTGCTACCCCATACGGCGAGTCAGTGGTTATTTACTGGGGTGATATTTTGAAAATATGTAATTTTTTGAAGGACAACAGGAAATGACTTTTCAGGGTGACTTTCAGATGTAAGCTAGGGGAACATTTGGCTATGACAGTTTTTCAGATAATTCAGGCTAGCAGAAAGAGAATAGTCAGCAAGTATGGGCTTTGGGGTTTTGGGTTTTTTTTGTTTTTTTTTTATCTTTTTAGTCATTGTACTAGATTTGGAGGGATTTGGTGAAAATTTTAAGTATAGGTTTTATGTATTCATGAGGTACATGGTGCCACCAATGTTTGTATATTGTTGATTGAAACTGAACTACATCCACTTCAAAATTAGACAAGACCAGGTAAGGGAGCAAATGACTAGAATGGAGTGCCACAGCACATCAATGGCTAGCTGGCCTGTCCTTGGAGAAGTTCCAGACCAGTTGAGACTACACAGGAAGACACTGTCTCAAAAAAAAAAAAAAAGACTGCTTTCACAGTACATTTTTAATTGCAGAAATTCAAACATCCCCAAAGAACATATTTTTATAATTCTGTGTCATATTTCTATATACTGGAGAATTGTTCCATAATCCATTTACATCACTCTGCTCAAAGAAAGTTTTTAATCTTGACTTTGTTGAAATACTTGTTCATTTGCCCATGGGACACTGTTCTCGAGGCACTGGAGACCTCTAGATCTCTTAAAAGTAATTTAAATCTTTCAAGTGAGGATCTCAAGGGAAGGAACATGACTCATGGTCCTGCTTTTTTTGCCTCTGTGCTTCCTATTTTCAGCTACTAAGTCTGTCCTAGAACAAAAACAAGTATGACCAAAAGAATGAGTGGGAATTATGCAGCTGACACTGAGCCCCCAAGAGGTCGATCCTGAGGATGCTCAGAGCGTCCCTGGACTGTCCAACCTGATATCAGCAGGCTTTGCTTTAAAGGTAATTGCTTTTAAATGCTCAAGATGTTTAAAGAGATTCCCCTCCCCTTTTTGAGCCCTTCAAATGTCTCAAGAGTTGATGCCCACAAGAGCTAGGAAACATCTCCTAGATGAAAGGCACTGTGACAAGGACTTTGAAAAGCTGTACAAGGGTTTGTTTATAGTGGTTTCCTGTAGAGGTTCCAGAAGTACCAGCTCTACACCTCTCCATGTATGCTTTCCTCTGCCTCCAGCTCTTGAAACCCCCATTTTTCCTGCTATTCCAATTGAACCTCCTGCTCAAGCATCATGCAATAAAGGCACTATGGAATGACTGTACTCAGCTACCATGTACTCACTGAGCTCAGAAAAGTAGGGAAATGCTCCTGAAATGTAGGTCATTCTATTTATCTGATGCTCCAAGGTGACAGTGTGCAAAGTTACTCAAACTTACTCAAATTAGAGAAATATTTTTAAAAAGCATGAAGTCCTCTAAAACTGTTTGGAATTTCCAAGTTCAACCCAACAACTTAAAAAGGATTGAGGAAATGGGACCACATAACTTGTTTTGAAATTCTATGAGAAAAAAAGTATTTGGTATCTGTAGGCTATGGCTATGCATCATCAAGATGCTACACGTTAGCAGACAAGCAGGATAAATAAGGAATTGTAAGCTAAGCATAGAGGCTCATGTCTGTCATCACTTAGATGGCAGAAACAGGAGGCAGCCTGGCTATGGAGAAAGACTCTTGTCTGAGATGGAAGGAAGGAAGGAAAAATAAAAGGAGGTGGAACAAGTGAGAAAAAGAGAAGGGGGAGAGAGAATTAGGGATAGGAACAAAATAGACATCAAAATCAGTATTTTAATTATATATATATGCATTCCATATATATATACATATATATATATATATTCAATCTACTCAGTCGGTATAATGTAACTATATGCATATGATTTCAGGCCTGACCACTTGGTATTGATTGGATACCAATTGGGGTTCATTCCCTTGAGGAATACTATTTCTTCCAATCTCGTCCTTAGTTGCCTGTAGCTCTTTGTGTCTAGGGTTGGGGCCATTATATCTGTTGGTACTGTCCTCGTGTGGGTCTTGTTTAGGTAGCTATGTTTGTAAGTGCGGCTTCTCTAATATTTCTAGGAGGCACAGTCTCACAGCAAATTCCATGACTTTCTGGCTCTTACAGTCTCTCTGTACCCTCTTCCTTGAGGATCCCTGAGCTTAGGGTGCATGAGTCATAGTGTAGATTTATCAGTTGGGACTAGGCACTGGTTTTGTTTCTGTTGCTGTGATAAAATACCGTAACAAAAGAAACGGGAGAAGGGGTTTATTTTTGACTCACAGTTCGAGGGTAAAGTCCATCACAGTAGGAAGTCCTGGTGACCAGAGTTTGAGATGGCTGTTCACACTGCTTCTGCAGTCAGGAAGCAGACAGCAATGGATGCTGCAGGTGCCCAGCTAGCTTCCTCATTTTATGCAGTCTAGGGCCCAAGCCCAGAGAATGATGCTGCCCTCCTTTTTGGGTAGGTTTTACCACTTATTTAATCAAAATAATTTCTCTTGGGGCCTGCCCAGAGGATAACCTAATCTAAATCATCCCTCCTAAATGATGCTATATCCTGTCAAATTGAAAAGCCACACTAGCCATCACTATCTTGAAGTGTTTTCAGAGTTTTGGAAGTAAAAACATGTCATAGCTAATAATTAGGTATTCATTGTTGACCAGGTAAAGTGGGATGGCCACTGGGGAGAAAGAATGCATTCCTTTTTTTTTTTTTTAATGTTTATTACTTCAAGTTACATCTCCATCCCAGTGCCCTCTTTCTTTTTCTTTTTCTTTTTTTTTTTTTTTTGGTTTTTGGAGACAGGGTTTCTCTGTATAACAGCTCTGGCTGTCCTGGACTCGCTTTTAGACCAGGCTGGCCTCAAACTCACAGAGATCCGCCTGCCTCTGCCTCCCAAGTGCTGGGATTAAAGGCATGCGCCACCACCGCCTGGCCCAGTGCCCTCTTTCTACCCTTCCCAGTCCCACCCAAACATGTTCCTTTTAGAAGGTTCTCCTTCTAGAGAACCTGGCCCAGAGAAGCAGACTTGTCCAACATCTCCAGCCAAGCTTCAGCAAGTCCTAAACCAGCCCGTTCTCACTCCACCAAGAATTACTATCATGGAAAGTGTTGCTCTGGAGACTCACCATACCATACTCAACATTTAGAATCACACAGCTGTGGAAAGTTTCCCCATCCCATCCTTTCCTCTGGACTCTCATCTGGATCTCTCACTAGCATGTCCCCTACATCCATCTCCTCTGACAGTGAGGTACAGCCATGCTCAAAGGCTGCCAGTGGGGATAGAAAAGAGCAAACCATTTGGAAATCTATAAATAATTGAATGATACTCCATCATTCATTAGACCATTTATGTGGTCTTGGAAGAGCCTCAGTTAGGAAAACACATGTATTACAATCTTAAGGAGATAGTGAAAGACAAGAACACATCAACAGCATGGAATCAATTTTTTTAAACTATCAAATACAATAGATGCAGACATAGAAAGAGCAGAAGTCCCATCAAGGTACATAAGATGGCTGGCTCTCTCCTTCAATAGAATAATGTGTTTATTTTCTCTTATTTTTCATGTTTTCTGCAAAAAGAAAAATATACATTATTTCCTCCTTGGATGATGAAAAAGGAAAAAAAAACATTAAGCCATAATCTATTGCTATAAGAGGCAGCAATACAGAGAAAGCCCAGTGTAGAAAGAGATCACCTTAATGAGTTGGGAAGAGGACAGAGCTGTCCCCAACTGGGTTGGAGAGGAGCAATGTGGTTAGGTGAGAGGAGAGGTCATGCCCATCATCAGGAAGTGGATATGCACAGGGCATGAGCTGAAGAGCCAGCAAGAAGGGCCATGAGAAAAGTCACAGAGAACAGAGAATACTGACATCAGAAGAGTGTTGAACCCCACGACCACACCACAGTCCATGAGAAATTGTGACACCCCACCATGACTACCACCTCACCCAGAGAAATACTTACACCCCTTACCAGCCAGTACTTTAGATCTTAATGGCCCTGTAGCATTGGCCTTCCCACACACACCTCTGCCAGAGATCTTCATTGGCTAAGAGTCCCAGCAAACACAACTATAGCCAACAGCACCATCCCCCAACCCTTGTGATCCAGAAAAGGCAGGTGTCCCTGAAAGTAGCTACTTCTATGGATTTGTGGCTCTTTTCTCTTGAGCCATCTATTTTCCTATTTTAAAGGACTATTTTGGAAAGGTCCCATTTGCTTGGAGTATACACCAGGAAAGTGATAGATATATACCAAATACTCAGCAATGCTCAGGTGCCCACTACATTTGGAGACATAGAAACCATGAGAAATATCTTGATGTGGGGATGGGGGTGACAGCTGTGACAGATGGGACCTTTCAGGGAAGTCTGTATGGTGCATGCTCACCTTACTCCAATATTCTCAAGCAGGAGAGGAACCTGTCCCTCCCCATCAGTTCTCCTTACTGTGAACTAGAGAGACCTCTGCTAACTCAAGGATGGACACAAAGGAAACAATCTCCTTCCCTGCTCTTGAAAAGTTGGAAGAAAGTACATTTGGACATTACCCAGGGTACATGTACCTTATGGTTTTGGGAAATTTTGACTTTCCAAAGATGTTGCCATTGGAAACATTACAATGACACCCTGGAACCTGGGTGCTAGGAGTCCGGTGTACTGCTGTTCAACTCCTAGGGATTCCAGAAAAGGCCATCTCCTTGAAAATGTACATATATTCACATGCCTTTCCTTTTTACTTCTGTATCTTAGAGGTGAATCGCACCTGCCACTCTTGGACAAGAGTCACATGAAGGCACGTGACTCAAGCTGCTGTTCCAGAGGATGCCTCCACTCCTTCAAGAAACACCAACCAGCCCCACTGTGGGGCAATGTCCCCTTTGTAAAGCCTTCTGGCTATTGAAGAGTTGACCTGCCCAGAAGGGCATCAGAGATTCTGGGTGCTCTCTCACCTTCCTTCCCAAAGGCTGCCCAACCCAATCCCCCTCACATCTTGAGTGCTTGAAGGTGAAGGGAAAGCAGCCTGGGAAGGCAAGGAGTTGGAAACATGATGAATGGCACAAGTACTCATTCATCTTCCTTCTGCATAACTACAGCAGGCACAGCTTCTACCTGTCTATACATCTAGGGAATCCTCAGAGATCTTGAGAGTGAAGGCAGTCTTGGGCAAGTTATTCACACTTTTATAGATATCTCCCCAAAGGGCAGCCTTCTCAGGTACCTTTGATAGGGCCTTCTGCAAAAATAGGTCAAAACACATAGGTCAACTCTGGAACCTAAAATCTTGGTCAAAGAAGCTCAGCCTTCAAGGGGCTGAGGAAGCCATCTACATCCAGTAGAGGCAGAGACAAAAAGGTTCAGTATTTTGTTTGGGACCCTTCCTCCTACCTCATCCAACATCATTCCAGGACTACTTAGTACCTGCTAGATGCTCTGGTAGAATCACCCAACTTTTTAAAATTGAGAATCATTAATTAACTAATTAATTAAATGTGCCCTGTTTGAATACATCATGTACCCTTGCATGCCTAGAGATGAAAGTCATTTGGCCTACTCTATGCATTATCATCCCAGCATTGTTCAAGACCCACTGAATTATGTGACAACTCCTGGGGGCAGTTTCCAAAGCTCACCTGTAGAAGGTCCTGAGTGGTGGCCTTGGGTGACCCAGCATCCTGACAGCCTCTTGTTAGGGGTTCAAAGTCATCTGAGGTGGCACATCCTCAGGAAGGACTTTCCTCCAGCTGGTTCTCTGTGGTGGGTCATAACAAACACCCAGAACTCTGGCAGAGGCCCATCCAGTGAGCCAAACCTTGGATAACCTTCTGCTGGTATGTAGACTGTAAGACAGGCCCCTGCTAAGAGGCCGAGGCTAAGAGGCTGCAGCAGAGCCTACCCTACAGGTGTCATTCCAGAGTGTCATCCATGACTCCCTACCACTCACCCCTGCATACTTTCTGTCACTTTTTAGGTAGAGAGGCCAAATGTTAAGGTCTCTGGGAAAGAAGCATGAGCAGTGATGTCCATGGGGAAGATATTAAGAGAGGATGAGTTTCCAGGATAAATTTTTGTGGGAAAAGCAGACACTTTTCTCATTCGTGGGTCTCATCTAGGCCCAAAGACAAACTGCCCAGTAGGAACTGTACTCTTTAAACCTTTCCTATGCACCCCTTTCTCCTCTTGCTGAAGAAACATGTTTTATACCCCCATTGGACATTCACTTAAGGAGATCTGGGATCCCATAGATCACTGCATTTCAAATAGAGAGCTTGCTGGGCACTTCTGTGAGGGGCAATCCTTTCAAGTTTACCCAGCTTGCAGAGGGTAAAATTGAGTCCGTCTGATACTCAAGAATTAGAGGACTCCCCTACCTGACCCACCTTCTACTTTTTCCAAGATAAGAAGTCTTATCTAGAAATTTCTGAAGCCATGAAGATGTACGACTTAGGGGAAGTGGCCTGAAGCCCTTCATTTGCCTTTGCCTCCCCTTGTTATCTTGAGAATGCTGTTTTTCTATTGACTGAGCTGAGTATTTCCAGGGATATGACCACAGCTCCTAGCACCCTGGCATTGCCAGACTCTGGTTGGTTCAGGCACTACTGGTTCATTGTAGCTAATAAGTCACAGAGAGGTTTGGAGCCCTTCCTTGTTCTCTCCTTTTCCTCGGTTTCCACTCTTGTTCCAAGCTCTCTGGGACACATCCAGGAGATGGATTTTTATCAGTCTTTACTAACCAATCAATACACTCATCCACATGGTAGGCTCAAGACTCCACAGTCTCCTGGGCTTTCTCGGGGCCACCATCCTCTACAGATGTGTTCAGGTCAGGCTGGGGAAAACAAACCCAAGCATGAGAAAAAGGTACCAGACATTTTCCACTGTGTACACAAGCCCCCAGTGTCTCATTGGGGAGACATGATTTGTGTTGGGGAAAATATATACAACTACAAAAATGTATACAAAATATATACAAAACATATACAACTTATGAGCAATGCACAAGTGCCTTCAAGTAGGCAAGATAGGGTGGGACAATGGGAATACTCTACACAGACAGATGGAAGTGGTAGGAGTATTCAATTCAAAGAGGACCAAAGATACCAGAATATCAGGACAGAAGGACTTGGGCAAGAAATGGAAAGGGGAGATATGAGGAAGATGGTTCAGTCAAACTAGGGGAAAAGACAATTCATGAAATAAGCAATTATGATTTGTGGAGGCCTCTAAAACATCTATAGATCAATGTTGGCTTTTCTCCAAAAATCACACACTCACGCACGCACGCACGCACACACACACACATGCACTCGTGTTAACAGATAACAGATAATTCTTCTAGAAATGCAAACATTACAAGCAGCAATCAGAATGTGAATGGTGGCAGTGGAATTTGAGAGATCCTGTGACATCGTTGGTGAAGGGGCACAGCTTCATTAGGCTGAGAACAATAAAGGCCTGAAGATGGCAACATTTCTGCCTGCAGTCACAGGAACCAGACAGCCAGCACCTGCCTCTGCACTCCCTTCCACCTGTGTCTTTCACCTTTGTCAAGCAGTACAGAATATGTTTAGAAGAGAAGGGCCTGATGTTCATTCCTTTCCCAAATGAAAGAGACAGCTGAGATCCCCAGGGGGCAAGAAGTGCATGGAGCAGGAAACTCAGCACCTACTATTTGTTGAACCTGAGGAGACACCTAAGCTCTCTCCCACGTCCAAGGCCTGCAAGTCTCCCTCTTCTGGCTCAAGTCTGTCTTCTACTTCCAAAGCTTCTAAATGTGTGCTTAACCCACTACTAACCATTTTCATTTAGTGGTAGAATGCAACTACATAATGAGGTGAATAGGAGAGGTTCATGCCATTTCTAGGTAACCATAAAGCCATGTGCTTCCATATATGTCCTATGGAATGATGGTGACAGTAATCTCACCCACCTTGAAAGCCAGTTGTTGAATGTGGCAGAGCCATAACAGCCCAGTCCCTGACAGCCAACATGGGACAGTGTTTTTTCCCATGCCTGCGCTCTAACAAATTAGAGCAGCTCCCTGAACTGTGCTTTGAGGAAGAAATAATCATCTAGTGTGTCTGAATTAATATTTGTGTCTATTTGCTACATCAGCTTGGCCTGTCCTAACATGATCTCAAAACACCCGACCATTCGACAGCATGACTAGTTACCCAACAGTCTACAGCTCCAACCTGTGGAACTTGAGAACTAGGTGGACAAGGATTACATAGTCACAAAGGTTTGGAGGTGTCCTGCTCAGCTAGCCCTCCATTTGTAATTAAAGGCTGATATGGAAATGCACTCTGTGGAAGGATCTGAGTGAAGCTGGCCTTGCAAGGACCATCTGAGAATCTCCCAGATAGACTACTAAAAATGAAACTGGATTCAAAATAAAAGGTGAACCTGTTCTTGTCCTGGAGCATGGAGCCTGCGTGAGCTAGAGAGCTAGCAAACAGTGGACTACAGAACACTCCCCTTTTATCCTGAGCTGCTCAGTTGTGGCTGAGCTCTCCAGCACCCCATTAGTTCTGACTGAAGTTATCAGAAACTCGCTGGGCTTGGGACAAGGTTTCTGGGTGCTCAGCCTTGAGTAGTCCTTGATGGTGTCCTTGGCAAAGAGCCCAGTGTGTGCTTCAAGCAACCTTCTAGGAACAACAGCATTCTGAATATGGCTTTTCAAAGTGGTCGGGGGTGGCCATTCAATTCAGTGACTAAACAAATTCTTGCCCGCCAAGCTGCTTGGGAAATGGTGATGTAATACTACTGTGATTTGTGAGAGAGCAAAACTCAGAGAAGGGACAATGATGCTTTCTTCCACCCTTAAAGTCATCTTCTAGAGCTCAAAGTCCCTTCCAGGATAAATTTTTTTATCTTCCAGATAGACCAACTACTAACTCTGTCTGGTCTTAACTAGGGGGAAATGACAGAAGTCTCTGAGTAAAATGCTAGGAAGAACCTAGACTGGGAGAGACTGATCCTCAGCCAGTCACAAACACACTCTCATGAATCCTCAAAGATGTCCTCAACGATTCCACTGCAACATACATGTAGAGTGCATGTTGGCATGTTGTACATGTGGCACCTCTCCCCAGTTCCCAATTAAGTTTCCCATGAGACGCCCCCTTTCCAATAACCTTGATTGACTGCTTTCCTCTTGGTGGCCAACAGAGAAGCATGAACCTTGAAACACAAGAGCTGCCTTCCTCTAATGAGACAGCTTGCCTAATAAAAACAAGGGACTATTACTGCCCCCCCTCCAAACTATCCCCAACTCTGTGACACAGGAGCTTCACCAGACCAAAGGAGGGATCTCCCTTTTTCCTGGAAATTGTCTTCAGTGGCAACAGGATAGTGGTCATGCCTCATCCTCACCAAGGCTGTCTCCAACTGAGGGATCCACTATTCTTGGACTCCATGGCCAGGCTTAGTAGGCAACTAGGCATGGCTAGGAAACATTGAAATGATATTCAAGATCTAAGGGTATAAAAAGGTCACCCTGGCAGCTTTCTGTTCCCCCCACCCCCGCCATGTTCTAATCACCACTTTATTTTCCCAGGAGGGTAGGTTTGATGAATTTTAAGTACCCTGACTTTGCTGAGCATCAGTGGTGATTCAGGTGTGCAAACTTAAGACAGAGGCCTGTGTTGGTCTTCCTAACAAAGGAGAGAACTCTAGTGAGGGAGAGGGATGAAATAAGGCAGTGGTAGTATTCAGAAGAGGGACACAGATAACATTTTGTCATATGGGCCTACACACGCACAGAGAGGGGGAGAGAGAGAAAAAAGAGAGTTGAAACAAAAAGAGTAAAGCATAGAATCTTTTTGTTTTGTTTTGTTTTTTGTTTTTCAAGACCAGGTTTTTCTGTGTAGACCTGGATATCCTGGAACTCACTTTGTAGACCAGGCTGGCCTTGAACTCACAGAGATATGACTGCCTCTGCCTCCTGAATGCTGGGATTAAAGGTGTGCGCCACCACTACGCCCAGCAGCAGAATCCAATATTTTATGTGATTGGGGTATTTGGGGAGAAGATGTGGGGCTGTGTTTCTCAATTCTAACCAAACATACCCGGAATTCAAGCAGAAGGCTAAGGCCAGGGGACAGTATGAGCCCCTTTCTTTAAAGGCCCAGAATCCAAAGGTGTGCTTTGGCATTTGAAGATCTGTAACCTGGAACAAAGTGATAATGTGGTTAACCGGCCTCAGAAGACAAGTGCTGGGACTGGTGCAGGGGACTGCCAGTGTCCTAGGCAGCAGCTTCGCTGATGACATGTGTGGGCTCAACCACATAGATATTTTGAGAAGTGCTAAGTTGCAATGATGCCAATACATTCATAGCACATAGCACTTGTGCGTCCATATACTGGAAATGAGATATAAATACATGTCCAGAAAAGATACAGAGGCTGAACGAAGTCTCAGTGTCTGCACTCCGGTGAAGTCAGACATCTGAGGCCTGCAAGGTTGTCATCTGGTCTCTCAGCTTCTAACAGTCGAGCTAAATGAACTTCTGCTGCACCTAGACTTCCCAGGCAATAAGCCAATCTGCCTCTGCCTATCTTGTCTGGCAGCCTACCTCGTCAACACTACACGGCATCCTTGATGAAAGGTGGCACTGATTCCCATGCAACCTGTTCTATCCTGCAGGTTTAAACTAGGTAGAAGGAGCAACTTCCAGCTCTGAAGGCTAGTGATAAAAGCTAAAGAAATCCCAGACATCCTGATCTGTTAGCAAATACTGGAGAGAATCATTCTTGCCTAAGAACAAGTAAAGTGTTGGGGGAAAGGTGGTCTGTAACACAAAGAGAACAAAAGTCTACCTCAATGATATGTAGGAGGAAACACTCCCAAAGCTATCCTCACACAAGGAAAAAGAAGCATGGGAATGTGAAATCCACATGAGCAGGGCTTTTATATGTTTATATTTGTCTGTTTGGGGGAGGGAGGTTAGTATGTCCCTAGTGTCCCAGCATCGGAGCTGGCATATAGTAGGTGCTCAATATTTGTAAAATGAATGAATGAATGGATAGATAGAGAAGCTTCTTAAAAACTGAAAGTTGACCTGTGGAATTATGGAGATGAGGAGTGTCCATGCTAGCAGAGCTACCCAGGCCAATTCACCCCAAAAGTCAGCCAGCTCATTTCCAAAGGGTAAACTTTCCCTAGGAGAGGCATGAGGTCTCCATCCAGCATTCCCAATGGCAGAAGCCTGGATTTTTCTCCACATCAAAAACTGATGAAAGGCCAAGGCCAAGGACGTCTTTAGACAAAAAAAGAAAGACCTCAATGCCAGGGGCCATGAGTCAGGAAGATCTACCTTCTTGGATCTTCTTAGGTCTGCTAGAGTTTTCAGGCCCCTTCAGCACAAATAACTCTTCTCACCTGGGCTGACCCCACCCACAAGGTGATTGAAAGCTCTCTTGGATGGTAACCAGTGTGCCATTCTCTGCTCTCAGCTCAGGGCCCAGAGCCCCTGCTATCTGCCATTTACCTGAGTTCTGCTGCACTTTCCCAGCTTGTGGATCTTGGAAGCTGGTGAGAAACCCCTAAGCTAGGCTGGACCAGGAGAAGGTGATAATAAGACTGGTCCTTCTAGAAACGGCCTACAAGGCAAGTGAAACCATCTGTTGGAGCCAATGAGGAAAAGAGGGTTAGACATTTTTTTTTTAAAAGTCGTCTTAAAGACATCAAAGAGATGACAAGGTGGTTGTGGGCAAAGGCAGTCACAGAGAAGAGAAGCCAGAAGAATAAAGCCAGTTCTCAAGGCTTCTTTGTGCCTCAAGGGTACAGGTAGATCCAGGTGGATTGGCTTAGAACCTGAGCTCAGCTTCTGATTGGCTCAGAGACAAGAATCATAATCCAGGAAGGGTCACTCTTTCAGAATAAATAAGGGCGAAGCAAAGTTGATTAAACCAATCCTTGATGGGCTTGTATTTCACCTTCACACTGCCTGAGAAAATATCAGGTGGTAAAGGTGTATTGTGGGATGGTCCTGCCATCCTATAACTATTTGTCAGAACAGAGAAATACCTTGTCTGAGAGAAGACAGCATCATCCAAAGCCTTAAATGATTCCTACAGAGAGTCAGCCACCCTACAAGCCCTTCCTCATCAGGAACTTTTAGTACATTTCTAGTACAAAATGCTTCTTTTTTTTTTTATTAAATACTTTATTTTTTTTTCTTCAAGTTACATCTCAGTCACAAACCCTTCCCTATTCCCCCTTCCTGTCCCACCCTTCCACCCTCTTCCCCCCAACAGCTTCCCCTTTCAGTCCAACAAATGGTTCCTTCTCTAATAACAGTAAATACTATACAAAACAACAGAAATAAATATGCCACATTTATGAGAGTTAAATGGCCCAGTATACCTTCCCAATGTCCAGTTCATACATATTTGGCCCCTGACTTTAACATTCTACCATCTAACCATCTCCATGAGTTTAAAGTTCTATAACTGACTTAGCTTTCATACTAACTTGCATCACTATTATAACCATCTTCTTAGATCTAGAACACCCTAAATAACTCAAAATTTAACTATGAGACTCTAGCTGTCTATTCTTCAACTACCTCAGAGACCTGAGAGGGATAAATATATCTGATTATATAGAAAGTGCAGGGCCTGCAGCTTTCAATACTAAGAAATGACAAACCAGTGACTGCCTGGACAGTTTCCCTTTTCTCTCCACACATTCCAGCATCAGTCTTCAGCCTTTTGGTCCTGTTTCTCTGACAGACATTGATTGTAAAGCAGGAATTATGAAGGACTTACCTAACCTGTGTTGGCAGAGCTAGGCTGTCGACTTCCCTGCTACCAAGTTTTGTCCTTTTTGGACAGCAGTCTGTCTGCAGTTGGAGCAAGGAGTTTTTTCATGCCAAGAGATAGGCTTGCCACTAATTCAACCATCTCACACTGGAGATTCTTCGATGCTTATCTTCTACTTGGAGTGGAATAGGGGGTGCTGTCAGGAGCTGATATGTCTCGATATCCAAAAAAATCTTAATTTAAGATAACATCTTTGAATGCCATATTCTGCAGATCTCTTGGGGTTTTGAAGATGCCCTATCCATCTCTTGTATTTAGATAAGCAAATGTTGCTTGTCTCTTAACAACTTGATTACTGAGTAGTTTAGAGAATATCTGTGATAGACTGTCATAGTAGCTAACAAAGTGACATGTTTGCATGACTAGGAGTTTGTTTTTCTTAACTATCCTAAACAGTTTAAGACGGTTGGTATCAAGAGGCCAGAGCTTCACATTTCAATTTTTAGTATCTCTAGGTACGATACCATTAGGAAGCGTTACCTTTAATTTTGTATCAATATACAAAGATCTATTCAAATGTGGCTAAATATACTCTTAATTTTGTATCAATATACAAAGATCAATGCCTATGTGGCCCAATACAATCTTAATATTGTGTCCATATACAAGGGTCAATACCATTGTGGCCAACTATAATCTTAATTTTGTATCAATATACAAATATCAATACCGACGTAGTCCAATACAATCTTATTTTTGCACAATAAACAATGGCCAATACCACTTTAGCCAAATATACTACTAATTTTGTATCAATATACAAAGGTATAAGGGCATATTCAATAATATCACCCTTCTTCTTGGTTCTTCCTGTGCTATGTCTATGTCTCAATTTTTCTCAAGTCCGTGCATTCCTACATAGGAGATAAAGAAGGATACAGAAAAGGGAAAGAAGGAATACCCTGGGTCTAACCTCCAAAACCCATTAAACAGGACCATTTAACAACTTGTAATCTCTTCCCCTAAATAACAGAGTTTTCAGTTGTCCTTCAAATAACCAAAAAGCGGGGGGGGGGAGAAACACCCTCCCCACCCTCTGGGTATGGGACTCGCTCTCTTAAAATGACTTCCTGCTGATTTGGGTCGTAGTAAACCTGCTTGGGGCCCGAACCAAAATGGAAAAGTGGTTAAAAATGTTAGTACAATCCTTTAAGTTCAGTCCTTCTGTTCTCAGCTGTTTAGATGTCCTAAGGAGTTTGTAGGCAGAAGCTGATCTTCCAGGCTTTACTGGGGCATTGTGTATAGCTGAACGGTCTTAGTGATATTTAGTTGTTGTGGTTGTAGGCTTTTGATGGAGACAGCTATTGAGGGAGTCTGTCAGGCTGAATTAACTGGTCACTCGTCTTCTTTGATGTCTGATTCTGTTTTCTGCTGAGGTTTCCGTTGTCCAGTTGTCCCTGGGTTCCTTGAATGGATGCTTTGATTCTCCTGGAAAGATAAGATCAGAGCTGTACTACAGAGCAATAGTAATAAAAACAGCATGGTACTGGTATAGAAACAGACCAGTGGATCAATGGAATCGAATTGAAGACCCAAACATGAACCCACACACCTATGGCCAACTAATCTTTGACAAAGAAGCCAAACCGCACAATGGAAGAAGGACAGCATCTTCAACAAATGGTGCTGGTCCAACTGGATGTCTACTTGCAAAAGAATGCTTCTTAAAAAAAAAATCACAAAAGTTGTCCCACAGGGATGCTGATGCTGTTTGGACTATAGGATAAACTCTCTAAACTCTGGCTGGCCCTCACTCTCCACTTTTCTGGGATGGACCTGGATCCAGATGAAGACTGTGGAATCAGTTGTCTGCCCTAGAGGCTGCTGTTTGCTAAGTGAAGTAAATAAGAATTATTCTAGTTGGACCCATTCAAACCCCACCCCCCACACAGACACACACTTTTCATTGTAAGGACTATAATGCTCCCTTAGCCTCTGAGTGAACACTGGAAAACTTGCCCCCCCCCCCACCCCCGTGATGTACTCAGACCATGTCCTATGTCTTAGTCAACTTTCTGAGCTGTGCTCGGGCACCCCCTAGTGCAGCATTTGTCCCTCTGTCTCCTCTAGTTAGCTTCAAGGCTGACCACCTCTTGAGATTGTGTTCTAGAACTCTCAGCACAACCACAGATTTTGAAGTTTTATTTATTTGTTCTTAGCGGTTTTAAGGTCTGCGTTTTGCTTAGCAAAATGCCCACAAAAGCAGAAACTAGGACTTGCTTCATGTTCTCAGTTTCTAGAACAATGCCTAACATGGAGTCCACCTCCAGGGAATGGATGCGATCATATCCCCTCCCTTGCTTTTCTGGCAGTGTTTGTTGCCTCTTGTTCCTTCGAGAGTGCTGGGGCCCCTCTCCTTGCTTCATTTTCCTCTTCTTTTGTCTGCTCCCTTGGTACAAGACTTCCTGTAGTACAGCAAAGCAGTAAATAACTAGACTTGATCATCTCTCTAAAAGTATTCCCAAAGTCCCATCAAGGCAAACCTCTCACCATAACTGTCACCATTACCAACAAAAATGAGCCTTGGCTTGCTGCTCAAGTGTAGAATCCAGGCAGAAAAAAAAATAAGTAAATAGAGTGCATTCCATAAGAAACACACTAAAACAATGTTGAGGAGGGGCTAGTGTTCCTTTTAGTCTAAAATGCCTCCTCACGTGTTCACTTCTTAAAGCTTATGTGTTCACATATGTCTGGCTAGTGATGGACACCTGACACTCAAAAAGTGGCAAGTCTCAGCATCACCTTAAAAGACAGGACAGATGGGGAGAGGGCCACATGCTGATTACAGAAACATGCTGATCACGACAACGCACAATTGAAAAGTATGTAACATGGGCGACAGTGTTAGAAATGTAACAAAACAAATTTGATATTAATCTCTTCCTAAAAAGCTAAGATAGGAATTACTTCCTATCTTATTAAAACAAAACCTGGTTTGCTGGACGGACAGGATGCTGGTTTTACAAACTGTGCTTGAAACAGCTGTAAATGCAGGGAATCTAGGTGAGGCTTTACTGAGCTACAATGTGCCAAGAATTTGTAAATACTTGTTTACTGAATCATCATGCTGGGACTGATACCATCCTCAAATGCCTCTTAAGATTCAGAATAGTCGCCAGATGGGCTTAAGACTTACTGAATTGCATCCAAGTAACAACAAAAGTCAATCGTATAAGAAGAAAACGTAAAAGTGAAACTTTTCTAAAAATTATCGCTTGAAATTTATTCCCACAAAGTGGAAGAAATAAACACATCTGTAGCTAGTACTCACTTTGGCAGGAAAAGTCCTGCTGAAGAAAATTTACAGCCTCCCAAGTGAAAGGTCGAAAAAAGTACATGTCACTAGGTTTTACTGACCCATTTACTTCATGTTTATGTTTGGGCCTGGGCTTTTGCAAACTATCCATTGTGGAGGTCTAGGATATAAAAGATTCCCTCCTCATTACTTAGGATTTATTTTGTGTCTATAAAGGGAGGATTAAGTCTATCACCTACATTTCTATTATTTTGGTCTCCTGGTCATTGGCAGGAAGGTGGTACAATACTTTTGTCCAGTTGGAAATGACATTTCCATTTGAATGTTGCTAGAACATGTTTTTATACCCGTTGTCTTGCTCCAGGGTCTCAATTTTCAATGAAGTCTGAATGTGGTGCTTATTTAAGTACAATTTTTTTGTGCTACACATACACATTGGATAAGATTTTGCTTGCTGACAGCCCAGCAGGCTTACTGGAGAGCTGAAGAGGTGAAAGTTGTTAATGGTCCCCAGGTCCCCCACTTTAGACAGCAGGTACCTCTAGAGAGAAACTCCCCTCCCTGTTCTACACTTGATGGCTTTTTTTTTTTCTTTATTTTTTTTTCCAGACTGAGTTTCTCTGTGCAGCCCTGGCTGTCCTAGAACTTGCTCTAAAGACCAGGCTGGCCTTGAACTCAGAGCTCTGCCTGCCTCTGCCTCCCGAGCGCTGGGATTAAAGGCGTGCACCACCACCAGGCATATCACTTGACTTTTTAGTAGTTGGTTGAGATGTACTCTCATAAACACTAATGAACTTACCTCAAAGTTAGGATGCTTCTGATTTGCAAACCACTGGAAAATCTTCTCAATCTTTGGAATCCCAGAGGCAATTGCATCTTTTCTTAAGCCGGATCCATTATGGAAAAACTTGGAGACACTGTCATTCAGAGTTTCTTTTGTTAAGCTCCTTCCATAGTGCTGGTTTTGTGTCTCAGAGATAAGCCCTCATGCTGAGCAGCACCTGGGACCCTGTCCTCTCCATCAGCAGGTGCAAAGGAATCCTAACTCTTCTGCCTTATCTGTTTTAAGGGCTTATTAAACGTGTGAGTCACATCTTTCAATTTTAGGTGCTCGTTGTTTGGTGCCACCAGAGGGAACCCAGCTCAGTAGTATTTGGGCAGGTGTTTTCACAACTTCAAGGGAACACCACCAGCACAGTCGGTGGTGTAAACCATTAAAAAAACAACCCTCCAGCCTTCTCGAGCTGGCAGTGGCTGCTGTAACTGCTTCAGAACTGTGTCATCTGGATGTTGGAGTATATCTAGTCTGTCCTTGCCTCAATATGCAGCTAGCCACCTTACCGGAAGGCAGCACACAGCCTCTGGGCAGGTGCAGAGTGGCAGGCTTGGTAGCCATCAGAGTGGCACAGCTACTGGGCCATATTTGGCACCAGGCATCAGAGTTGGCTTTCTTGACCTTCCCAATGCTCTTCTGAAATGCTAGCTTTCTCCTTCTGGGCTTGGGCTAACAGAAGAATCTTGTCTGGTTTGGATACAGAGGCATGGCACCTGTGTCCAGCAGACATTCAGGAGCCCTGATTTAAACCCCACCCCCACCCGTCCTATCCCCCTGTGAGGGAGCCTCTGCCTAGCCACAACCACTACACTTTGCTGGCTCTTTGCTGGCTCTTCCAGGTTCACCCTCCTGCTGTCTTTGTTCTGTTCGGATTCTACCAGCGTCCTAACTCCTATTTTCCTCTGGACCAGTTACAAAAGCAGCCCTTTGGCAGTTTAATTGCTATCCCATGAGCAAGAATCTGAAGCTCCTGGCACATTTTGATTTCCCCAACACACACACACACCGTCCGTCACCACCCTTTTGCACTAGCCTCATAATTCTTCACCTCAACTTGGAAAGCCTGAACTTGTTAGTTTTTGATATCGAAGTTGAATGCTTCTCTTTCTCTCCTCTGCATCTATTTCTTCCTGGGAGTCACTGCTTGGCTAGTTTCCAAATGCTTTCCTGTGTTTGTTTTCTCTAGACAGTGAGTGACACTGGGTCCCACTTTCTCAAACCCAAGCTGAACTCTCCCCTCATAGCACCAGCCTAGAGCTTTTAAACACACCTTGACGAACTAACTTTTCCATCTTTCCCTGCCAAGCCTGGTCATGGCAAACCAAGTCATGGGGAACCCATCAGTGAGCTGTTCTCCTTGTGACTTACCCCAGGCCTACCTAGATCACACTTAGTGGGAAGGACTCTAAGGCAAGTTCCTTCTCACCAAAATCACCTGCCAAGGCAAGTTGGCCCCACAGAGGTACATGGCCTTCTCCAAGGTCTAGAGACACCACCCCTTTTCTTAAGTCTTCCCTACCTGTACGGTGGGGTGAAGGAAAAGAAAATCTGTAGTACCTTTTGAAGTCTTTTCTACTCACCAGAAAAGCCCAGCTAAACATCTGCATGACAGGGGAGGGGTTGACATCTGCATGGCAGGGGAGGGGTTAACTGGCATCCTACCAGGTTAGTTGACCCTTGCTCAGATGTCAGGACTATATTCTGAAAATCCAGTTCCTCAAGACAGGGCGGGTCTCCCGAGACAAGGGTAGGATCTGTTCTCCACTCCCAGTGCAGTGGCTCTCCAAGGTGGATGGTATACTTCAACAGGTCTTCTGGCTTTGGGTCTCTGGGATGGTATTTGGAGTAACATGTGTGACTCTCCAGCCATGACATCTTTGTCTGGTCCCGATGATTTTGATTTCAGGAAGTGTCATGGTATCTGAGAGTGCCAGGGACTCTCTGTGTGGGGTGTGTGTGTGTGTGTGTGTGTGTGCGTGTGTGTGTGTGTGTGTGTGTGTTGGGGACTGGGTAATTAGTGATAGCAGGGTTGTAGCCCTTGCTTGCAAGTATAGCACAGAAAGGAAAGAAGCAGTGTTGAAACACGGTGTTGGAGAAAAGACAACCTAAAATGTTCCCTGTCAAGATGGGTGGCCCTTGGACCAAAACCACCAGGGCCTCCTGCGAGTCTGATAGAATTCTGTCTTTGGGAATGCACACATGTTGAAACAGCATACCACATGACAGGGAAGGCTCCGGTGGTTAGTGCTGAGGAATCTTCCCATGCTGTGTGGCCTTGGACTCTGGAACCCATGGGGAAGGGGTTCCTAGAAGCCCCACTAAACTGAATGTTGTCCATGGACCTAGCTCCTCTCCCAGTGGCCTCTCATACCCACTCACTGGATATATGACACGGCAGCCTCTTCTCCCAGCTCCAGAGTGCCTTCCCAGGCTCCCCAGACTGAGAAACGTCACAGAAGCCTCCCACCCTTAACTCCAGCAGAAGCTGCAGTTGGCCTGACCATTTGGGGTCAACTTCCCCACCACAAACAATGTTCCCTGACCTCTAAAGGGGTGAAGATTGAGGCTTTCAGACTCCTGGGATTCTTGGTCACTGGGCCAAATTTAGTTTCATTCATTTAAAAAGTTCACTGTGTTGTGAACTAAAAGATTTTTCTCCCTGTGAACCTGAACCCGTTTTCCTTCCTGATGCAAGAAGTTCATCAGGTGCTCTTTCAGCCAGAGAACAGATGAGTGGCTGCTGACCCACTTCATACCCTCCTCTGTATCAGGGGAGGGGACCCCTAAGACCCAGGTACCCAGGGAGAGTCAAGAGGAGCATAGGCTCCCAGGCGAGGCTTACTCAGATCCGCAGTCCAGGTGGCTCAGGTACAGAGAGCGTTTTCTTTCCTGGGGTGGAAATTCTCCGAGCCCCGGTGTCCACGGGGACGGAATGAGTACACAAAACTCGGCAGGCTCCGCAGCACCTATATCTCAAACACCTACACTACAAATTCCCCGAATGTCATGCTGCCCAGCAGAGCCCAGTCCTCAGGTAGACATTGCAAAGTGGACCTTTCTGAGTTGTAGGACCTCACCCCAAGGAGAATTGTTGCCATGTTAGAGAAAAGATACAGCAGCCTGAAACACAAAAACTCTGATAGAATGTAGTCTATGACCACAAATTTTGGATAGACACCTGGGCACAAACCAAATTGGATCCAAAGCTCACATGACAGCTGTTTCAGGAGCATCGGAGTTACCAAGGGGCTGGGGTTGGTAGCCCCAGTGCCATGAGCAAGAAACCCCAGTCCCCCTCTCCTCTTGGAGTCACCATCTGACAGGTTCCACATGGGCAGCATCCGCCTCTCATGGGCTTTGCCCAAGGTCAAAGTACAGTCACCGAGCTGCTCTCTGCCAGGGGAGGAGAGAGGACAGTTTCAGAGCTGGCTCACTGCTCCATCCCGATGGCTGGGCTTGGGGAAGAGCCTACTTTTCCCCGTTGTGTGAACATAAAGGTAGATCAATGTCCTGCACATATCATATCTCCTTCATTTTTCAAACTGGAATTTATAAAGAGGGGGGAATAAAAGTAGACTATTCAGCATGAGCTCTTCTTGGGAGCCATACCCTAGGTCCACAGCCACTCTTACTTCCACTCTTACTCTTACCCTTAGCTTTTGGTGACAAGGGTTAGACCTGGCCTACAAAGTACAGTTGGAAGGCTCCCCTTTAAATGTTTATAGACATGGAAGAATGAACTCTATATGAGGTAGAGAGGGGGAAAAAACAGGTCATATCACCCAATTCTCAAGAGAAAAAGATGCCAAGCCAAAAATACAAAAGCCCGAAAGGGCATTTGGTTCAGTAGAGATGGTCACTCGCTGGTCAGGCCCTGAAGCCACCCTGTCTCTATCCTAGCACTTTATTCTCTGTTGTCTCTGGCAGGAAATCTTTGGTGTGTCTTCTCCACTTCCTCCCACCACCATCACCACTTCCCCAGCCCAAATCAGCTCCTTGGACCTGCCCATTGGAATGGCGTGGCCTGACACAAGTAAACATTCCATAGGTGTTTTAAAATGATGGGTAGGAGGAAGATAAAGACACAACCTCAGAGGAAAAAATACCCAAATATCAGTGAGCATTGTTACTGTCCGAACAACTTTTTTGCCTTCTTTATATATCATTCATTGTCCAAAATTTGGTCAAAAAAGGGGGGGATGACTTTTATCAGAACTTTTTGACCAAAGATCTACTATGTAAAAGAGCCTCAAATGTTTTCTCCTAACTTCAAGCTGACTTCTATGTTACTGATCCATGACTCGATGGTGTCTGCAATAGTGGTCACTACACAACTTCCAGCACAACGCTGGGACACACTGCCTGATAAGTCTTTGAACATTCATTTAAAAAATATGAAGGCTGAATGCTTGAAATGCTGGTGCCTCTCAAATCCAATCAGGATTCCCACATCTAATTCCCTCCCTTCTGTGGGAAGAAGATGGCAAAGCTGGTGACATGGGCTGTTTCCCCACAAAGGCAGTATTCTGAGAATGCCTACAATATGGAGAATAGGAGACATGTGCAAGAGAAAGACACTTGATCTGTGTGCAATGTTCCTTCCAACCCAGATTTGCTCCTCAAGGACTGAGCCCACTCTGCTGCTTCTAGAGGCAGGATGTAAAATACAGCATCCTCTCAACCTCCAGCCCCCCACTTGGCTTTTACCCAGGGCCACCATTCTCCCAAGCAGCATTCACTACCAGCTTCAAACTTCTTGCTCCACAGAAAGAGAACTGCCTCAGAAGAATGCCCCTACTTACCCAGCATTCTCTGCACCTCTGGAGTCGTTCCATGGACCTGGTTGAGATAATCAGCCACCCCTCTGTACGTCTGGATCCTGGTCTTGGACAGAAACTGGTCCTGGGCAGGGACAAGAAACTGCATAGCACCCAGGCCTTCAAAGACAGGCATCTAACTCTGCTAGCAGGAGATCTGGACAAACTCATTACCAAAGCCCAGGCTTTCTCACTTGAAAGTAGAAATGATAATACAGACACTACTTTGTAGCTGCTGCCATACTCAATAATGCATTAAGTACCTGGTAGTGTCATGAAGTACCTTAAAAGTCATTAACATATCCAGTTCACATTGCCCGGGAAGGACAAACTCTGGCTCTGTCACAGACAAGGAGGGAGGCTGACAGAGGTTAAGAGATGCACCTAAGGTCGCACTGGAGACCAAGCAAGCCTTAGAGCCTGGAAGTCTTGCCCAGGGAGTCTGACTTCACAGTTCCTGGCTCAGCCTGCTGTGCAAATGAGTCTCTTCCTATATTGCGTGAAACACAGAAGAAGATAAATAAATAGATGCTGGTATATGCCAAGATGCAGGTGCCTGAGTAAAGCAGACACAAGTCAAGACAGGGCTCTTGTGTGGAGCTCATTCCCCTCCAACTCCAATGGCCTTTAATCCAGGTATGAATGCACTGTCCATCTGGAGAGCTCAGGAAGCCCCCACACTGTACCTGTAGTCCCATGAACGCCTGTAGGATTGATGGAGGAAAAAAACAAAAACAACACATCTCATTTGTTAATTACCCTGCCTCCCACCACATGGCCAGTCACCCCTCCCTGCCTTGTGAGAACAGAACAAAGTGTAGGGTAAACAGTCCAGAGGGGGATTCCATGCCCCTAGCTCGACTTCCAACTGAAAAGAAAATTATTCCATTTCATTGGCTGCTTTATGCAGTGCTTTTACAGGGTGGCTGTTCTTCACTTTCATTTCCACAACATTTCCAGTAATTATTTTCCATGCTTAATGGTTCCAGCTAAAGTAAGGTGAGAGGAGGGTACGGGTGCTTACAAAGGCCTTGAGGGAACGAGGAGGGAGAACACCACCAGATAATGGCATAGATGCCAAAGTAGGCGGGATCAATAACATTCTCCATCTCTTATAACATGGAGAAATTGTCACTATGAAGGAAAGAATGCAATCTTGAAGCAGCAGCAATCCCAGCATTCATCCACACACCCTCAAGAGGAGAAAAAGAAGATAAAGACAAGTCCCACAAACCAGACTCCTCTGATTGGGCAAAAGACCACATCTCAAGCACCAAGGCGGCTTATTTTAACCCAACATAACGGGTTTGCATCTTGGTGAGTGCAAAGCCAAAATAAACACAGTCAAGGCATGAAAGAGTAGAGAAAAACGTATTGCCTGTAGTGGGCAAGGAGAGCACAGGAATGATATCAAAAGTCACACCTTCCCCCAAACAGAGGAATTTATTGTGGAGGGGATTTAGATATATATATATACATTCATATAGGGGTCAGCCCATTCTTGAGTGTGCTCAGTTTAAAAATCAAGTTTTTAAAATAAAAGTAGACAAACATCTGGAGGCATGCTTAGCTCAAAGTCATGGAGTACATACAGTACATATGTTAAAAAATACATTGTCAGGGATGTCTGTGGGCATACTCAGCTTGCACCATAAAGTTTTGTTATGGTTTTTCAGTAGGTCCCAGACCTTAAAACAACTGACATCATAATGAAAGTATCGTTTGGGCCATGGAACCCAGCACATAAACAGCAATACCTACCAAAACAAGAACAAAAACCCAATTTATCAAAGAATCTCATAGTTCTGGGAAAGTCTCTAAATGTACTAACCTTGCTTTTTTGGCTTCTGTAGTTCCACTTCTGGCTGTTCTTGCTGAGGGGTGTCAACCTAGGATATGGTTTTTGTGCTTTAAAATGGCTACTCTTTGAGTAGCCGCTGGCCAGCTGAGTGACTTTCTGTTGGTTTAAACCTGTATCCGAGTGGTCTTCTCTGGTGGATATCCCACAAGAGTTTCACAGTACTTTGTTTCAGCTGATTTCCCTTTTGAAATTATATCGCTCCCCTCTTCCCTTTCCTTTTTCCAACCCCTCTCATGTATTCCCCCTCCTCAAAATTCATGACCTCTTAATTGTGTGTGCGTGTGTGTAGTGCGTGTGTGTAGTGTGTGTGTGTGTGTGTGTGTGTGTGTGTGTGTGTGTGTGCGCGCGCCTAAATATATGAATATATCCTGCTCAGTTCATATAATGTTACTTGTATGCATATGATTTCAGGGCTGAATTGAATGAACAATTGGGGGGACTGTAACAATCCTCAGTTATCTGCAGTTCTTCTTCTAGTGAGGCCCCCTAAGATGTTAAGAGTGTCTATGGTTGCTGTCCTTGTTTGGGTCTGGTTTAGGCAGCCATATTGATGAAGCTTGATGAGTACAGCTCTTCTGCGATTTCTAGGAGACACAGTCTCATGGTAACTCCCTCATCCTCTGGCCCTTACAGTCTTTCCATCTCCTATTCCAGGAGGATCCCTGAGCCTTAAATGCAGGAATTGTCATAGACCTATCAGTTTGAGCTGAGCTCCACACAACCTCTTCTCTGAATTTTGATCAGTCGTGACTGTAAGAGTCTATTGCAAAGGGAAGTTTCCTTGATAAGGAGTGAGAACTACATTTACCTTGTGGACATAAGTATACATATTTAGAATGCATCTAGTGATTATGCTGGTTTAGTGGTGGTTGTAGATTCTCCTCCAAGATCCAAGATGACTTTTCTAGCCCCAGATAGTTGGCTCGGTTTCCTGTATCAGGCACATTTTTTCCCTCTTGCTGAATGAGCCTTAAGTCCAGGTGGAGAACTTTTGGTTACAATCAAGGTATGCATACCACTGTTGCATCTTTAAGGTTATCATGCCACACTGGTCATTGTTGTGGTTTATAGGCATAATAGCTAGGTAGAACTACTGACTGTTTCCCTTCCTTGGAAAATTGTATGCTTCACACTTTCATGCCAGACCCCTAGTCTGGTCCTCTGGGTCCTGTGTTTGAAGCTCATAGTGTCTTCAGTGACAGGGCTTACCTTCTAACTTTGGGGGATGACCAAAGGCAACAGCAATGTTTTGGGAGTCTCTTGGAGAGCCCTGACCTAAAACTCAATAGGGGGGTTTCTCATGCATGCTGTTGGGTTTTTGGCTAGTCTATGGATTTGGGGGAAGCATTGTCAGCCCACATCTAGAAAGAAATGATGTTCTGATGGCGTTAGCCAGGAATCTTCCCCTGAAGATGCTTGTCTTGCTTACTCATTAACACCATGATGAGATCAGAAATAAAAGGGAACTGTTTCCCCAGAGCCCAGTCCAAGACAGGTCATGATCCACCAGCTACTCCTAATATTTGCTGTATACAAGGCCTGGCCCAATATCTCACCATAGATGGATTACACCATTCAGTTAACCTTCTACCTCCTATATACTCCACAGCACATGCAGCTGGGACAAAATTACATAGAAATGACACAGCTGCACACAGCTCAGAGAGGAGGAGGCAGGAGAAAGTGACTATAATCTAAGGTGAGGATCTAAAGACTTTGCCAACACTTCCTTCGATATAGGAATATCAACAACTCCGGTCTTCGGCAGATCTCCTGTGGTTAGTCAAGAGCCGTTCTGACTTATGTAGTAATGGCCATGCTTCCCCAACAACAGAGACATGCAGGTGTTCCTAGAGAGGACAATCCCAGCATAGCCCTGAACCCAGCCTGGTGCATCTGGACAGGGTACTCCAAGCCCCAGGTGCCCTGGTAGAATTTAAAAAGGAAAGACCAAGGGCTCTTGGGCATACAGACTTCTTGTTCTGAAAACAGACCCTTTTACCCCATCAGGGGGGTGATACCACCTACGTAGGGTGCCTCTTTGGATATGTGACCTTAATTCCCATTGTCCCATTGGCCTAGATGTGGCTAGCTGTCGTCCATTTCTCCCCTCCAAGCAAACATGTTGGAGGGGGTAACAAGTTCTCAGTTCAAGAACTACACCTACAAACCTGTGAGCCTGTGTGGTAACTGACTTTCCTAGACGAGTTCCCATGCAAACAAAGTGTAAGCAATTGCCAACACTCTATCGTGTGGTGCTGGGACTCAGAGAATGTTAAAATGCCAAACAAGCAGGAAGCTGACTTTCTGATGGAGAGCTATGGAGAGGGGCATAATTGAGAGGAACAGATCCTAGTCCGTGGAAATGATCACAGGGATAATACTAAAAGGCTAACTGAGAAACTGCTAAGAAATTATATGCCAAGGCTCCAGGTACATGGAAGGACCCCAAAAGTTCTTGATAATGGTGGCCATTCCTAGACAACTGTATGCTATACTCCAATTCTATCTTTTCTCTCTCTTTTTGGTCCCTGCCTATGCTGAGTCCAAACATGTGGCCTTCTCCCCCACCCCACCGGCCAGCCCAATGACCCAAGCTTGTCTCTGTCATTAAGTCAGTCACTCCCCAGTGACCCGAGCTTGTCTCTGTCATTAAGTCAATCACTCCCAAGCATGGGCCTATGCTGTGCTTTGGCCCCACATCAACCATGCGTGGAGTCTTGGTGATCTTTTTGATGACTTTGTGTCTGGTGAGGTACCTGGGACTGTGGAAACTCTCAAGCACTCTTGTCTGGCACCTAAAGCTTCTGCAATCTGATGGAGAAGCCTGGGACGACTGGTTCTGACGCCAGCAGCTAAAAATGACTTTCAGGTGGAAGCTACGAGGTCTTAAAAGGGAAGTTCTGTGGTTTGGTGTCTGGCAGAGAGATACTAGTCACTGAGCAACACTGAACTAGATTTAACTTTTAAATGACCACAATGGCTAGTAGAGGAAGCTTATCCCCCGTTACTATGAGTGGCAAGACAGGAATCACACCAGGTCTCTGTCTTTTGCTTCTTTCCGCCACACCCAGCACCACTTGGCTGGCTGGCTGCAAACTGTTTTCACAATGGTCTTAACCTACTCACACGGCATGGGTGTCAGATGGACCATTCAAACATTTAAATTAGAGATTGTGGGATATCTGCTTTGCTAACAGATACATGTAAATTCATTACGGTCCCTCCACATCAAACAGCCCATCTCCAGGAAGGTGGAGTGTGCTAACAGATAGTCAAAAAAATCTGAGGCAATTGCCAAAGGGAAAGATAGTCTGCAAGCCAAATACTCAGGCCACATCTCTTCCTTACTGGACTCTGGTAGCTCTTACAGGGCACATGGGGGAGAGCTTTCTTTGTAAAGAAGGGGCCAGGATTTACATGGAATCCCCACAAGTGAACCCCTAAAACTAAAGAAGCTGCACTCAAAGCCAGTTCTCCACCTGAAGGGGCACAGCTGGGATGAGAGTACCTCTTTCCTTCTCAGGCTGGTTCATCCCAGGATGTCAGGAGGAACAAGATTGGCAGGAAAGTGCTTGACCACAAAGAAGACTACTGAACTACTGACAGAGTCAAGTAGACCACACCCATCAAGTTCTTGGTGATGTCCAATGCAGCATGCTCAAGGGAATGTAAGTAAGCCTTTCTCTCTGGCTTTTATCCACTAAGGGACTCATCTAGCCTGGACACACTTAACTCACATGTATAGAAATTTGGGGGTGGTCTTCTGTTTGTTGAGACAAAGTCTTGCTCTGTATCCCAGGCTGACCTCTCCAGTGCTGGGATGGCAGTTGTCTGCCCTCACACTTGGTGGTCATAGAAATCTTATGCTGAACTAGGTATGAGGCAAGGAGAAGACAGCAGAGTTGACATGATGAGCTTTACATCGCCTAGACACATCAAGAGTCTCCAAACAAATGACGGCTCTATACTTCCCAACCTTAAACAGTTTCTAGAAGAACAACAAATGAAAGAGGGCAGGGGCATGCTTCCCTAGCTCCACTTCATGTGTCTCTTTCTAAACCACTAGAATATGGACACCCCCCAGAAGCCCCAGCTCACCCCTATGTTCACATCCCTAACTACCGAGAGCCATCTCACCTGCTTCATTAGAAAATACCCGAACCCAACACACAACTCAATCTAAAGGTTATTTTTGTTTTGTTTTGTTTTAAGGATCTTTATTTAAGTGCCTGTGGTGTTGAAGTTTTGTCAAGGACTTGGAAGGTCATTGTCCCCACCATTCTTGCCAGTCAGTGAGGAGTGGCTGGCAGCTGGATCTATGGTGTTCATATATAAGGCAGGAGAATCCAGCTTTTCCAGACGGTTCAGTTGCAGTCATGGGAGCCTTGAATGGGAGGCAGCAGTTCCAGCTCCAAGGCTGAGAGAATGTACAGCTTCAAGGTGGCCAGCTTCCTAGAATCACCACTGTGTTTGTGAGTACATGGTGAGGGAAGAAGGCCATCGGCTCTGGTTCCAGCCCCACCCCCTCTGGCTAACAGGGCAGAAGGACAAGAGAAGTCAACTGAGAAGACAATATAAAAGGAGCCCAGGAGAACAGCACATATCATGATGGGTTAGGGCTGCAAAGCACCGGTGCCCAGCCAGGCTCCAGAGCCAGGGTGGCCCTTCCCACCTCCTGCCACCACCACAACCCCAGTCAGGAACTGGAGAGCCTGATGATGGAGTGGAGCTGGCCAAGGTGGGAGTTTTCATCCAAAGCAGTGGAGTAGGACATTGAACAGACAAACACACAAACCCTAGGACAAAAACAGAAAGGAAAAGAGGGGATAACAAGAGCCACCTTTCCAGACACAATACAGTCACGGGGTCCTAAGGCACTGCTATTGGATTTGCAGAGAAGCATATCAGCTACTGCAACATGGGAGGCGGCCATGTGGGATGCCTCCATTAACCTGAGTGGTGAGTCCAGGGTCTGTTTCCTCCGGGCATCCCTAGGTACCCAACTCCCAGGCTCAGTGTCCACTTGAGCCCCTCATGGACAGCAATGGGTCCAGGAGGGTTTCCAGTCCAGTCCAGTCCAGTCCAACCTAGCCTGGACTGACTTCCAACAGAGTCCCCAAAAGTGTCCTTTTTTTCTTCTTACTCTTTTTCAGCCAGCCAAACTACCATTCCTTTAAATTCTATTCCTAAGACAGACAACACAGTCTTGAGGTGGGGTGGAGAAAGGTTTTTACAGCACATACACGAGAAAAATCACTGAAAGCTGCCTCACACTTTCCATTCCCATGAGAAGAAAAATTACTTGATAGGTATATACACACCCATCCATCCACACACACACCCATGTGGGCTGATCCCTAACAACTTGCAATTCTTTTGTGGAGTGGCCGTGCCTACTATGCTGAACCTCTTAGAAGGAGTGGGTACAGTAGGGAACTTATACATCCACTCTGAAATATACTCAAATCTCCCCCAAATAAAGCCAGACTTCATGAAGCTGGAAAGATTTAGGGAACAAAATGTCAGAATTCTCCCAGATATATCTGAAGATCCTTCAGGGTTTTGAGGTTGTGTGTATGGTGTGTGTGTTGGTTGTTAAACATGTGTGCAGAGGCCACAAATGAACCTTGAGCATTGCCCCTCTGGAGCCAACCAGCTTCTCTATGAACAAGTATCTCCCTTGGACCTCGTTCTTTAGGCTAGGCTGGCTGAGGAGCCAGCCCCAGGGATCCACCTGTCTCCCAGTGCTGGGATTAGAGGTGTGGGCCAAAATACTAGTTTTGTTTTAATGTGAGTGCTAGGAAGCAAGCTCATGTCCCCACTTGTAAGGTAATCAGGTTATGAGCTCAGCTACCTCCCCAGACCTGCTTTTTAAAACTCTTGACCCTCCTAATTGCAGCTTTACTATTATCTTCAGTTGTTCTAGAAAAATTCTTTGAAATCGATGTTTCCATCTTCGTCTCTTAGGAAGGTAGAAAACCCCTCAAGAAAGGAGTGGAAAGCACATTTCAGAGGGCATCCGGGGTAGTCAAGGTGACTCTCATTTAGCAATTGGGAACAAGTTTGACGGTGACACTCTAAGCAGATGCTGAACATGTAGGCTGGAGCCAGAGTTTCATAAATAATATTGGTTTGGGTTTCAACATGTCAGGTGAGTGGTGGTGCCCAGACCTTCATATCCCAAGCTGCAGCTGACCAGCTTCCCACAGGATGCTGATGTGCCGGAAAAGTTTTACCTGCAAGGAAGGAAGGAGGAGAATCATCACTTGTGGCAGACCACTGAAGCCATCCAGCCCCTCCCAGGCAGCTTCTACCCCTTGGGTCACACTGTCCCACTCTCCATCCCTTTTCCTGTTCCTGCTGTGTGAACAGTCTCCATCATCACTGTCATTGGCTTCTACAACCCTTGGCATGCTCCTCGACCATGCGGCTTTTGAATGTGCTGTCTGAAAGGCACATTCCACTCTTTGATGTAACTCTGTCCTTCGGCTAACGCGCAGGACTCCCGGGGTCCCTCCCTGTACACACAGTCTCCAACACCCTTGGAAGACAAGCTCTTTTCTCCTCAAACCCCTCCTTCCTATTCCGACAGGTTTTCCACGGGTAACTGTTTTAGACTTTGCAGATCCTGCAGTCTCTTTGTCAACTATGACAAAAAAGCAGCCAGAGACCGCACAGAACACCTGGGGATGACTGTGTTCTGATAAAACCTTATGAGCACTGAAATCTGAACTGCAATCAACTTTGATGTATCCTGAAATAATATTCTTTTGATTCTTTTTCAAACATTAAAATGTAGAAATCAGGGCTGAGTGTGTTGACACAGACCTATAATCCCGGCAGCTGGAAGGTGGAGGCAAGAAGACCGGGAGTTTGAAAAAAGCTGGGGCTGCACAGTTGAGACCTGGACGCACAGAAGCAAACAGTTGAACTCATACTTGGTTTGAGAGCTACTGTTACAGTTTGGGATCCATGTCTCCCCTCAGGGATTGGCAGTGTTGTGGGGTAACAGACCTCAGCAGTGAGGGCCAATGGAAGGCCTCCAGGTCACTAGGGACACCTCATGAGCAGGAATTATAGGACACCAATCTCTTCAACCCCAGCCCCTGCTTTTGTTCCCTAGCTCATGATGTGTTGAGAGGCTTTGCTCTACCACACCTGCTGAGATGTGTAGCCTCACCACAGGGCAAAACAACCACAGACTGAAACCTCCGATTCTGTGATCCAAAATAAACCTTTTATGTTGTCCCAGGTGGTTATACTAATGTAGACCTGAAGAGTGCAAAAAGAATTTGGCCCACTGGCCACAGTTTGATGAGTTGGGCCTATGTAAGCACATGGCCAAGTGTCAGTCTCCTGCTAAGACTGGGTGTTTGAACAGGCATGATCCATGTATGAGCCTGCTCACATTCAAAGTCCAGCTCTAACACAGTGTAGACAACACCAGGGGGTACAAGAAATATTCTTTCCATGAGTGAAAGTTTATGAGCCACATCAAAGGAGCTTAGGAAAGGGGGAATATAGATCCATTAGAGCTGCTTCCTCCATTAGTATTGAGTTACAGACCTTGCATAACCATCCATGAAAAAACAAAAGGGTAATATTTAAGGCCTGGTGATGGTTTCAGAGACCTAAGAATCAAGGCCAACCTCCAGAGCTACACCAAAACATCTACAAATGACAGCCAATGACAGTGCCTGCTGATGGCAGGAAGAGCTGGAGAAAGGGAGCACTGCAGCCCAGGGATACACCCTGAACAAGCAGCACCATCTTCTTCCCCGGCTGCTCAAGTTCAGTTGCCCAGGTGACCCATCATCTCACAAAGGTCCCAGAAGCACCTGGAAGGAACCTCTGGCAGGTTCTGTACCTTCATCCCATGATCTGTTTACATCCAACCCCCATGCCTGTATGAATAAACAGCCACATGTATACACAGGAGAGCTACAGAGCAGAGAGGAATCCCAGCTCTCATGAGAGCCTCATTAGCTCCTTCCACGGCAGAACTAAACCCTGGGGATGCTGGGGTCGTTACCCCCCAGCAGGTTTGGGTGATGGAGCAAAGGGCTGGACCAGCTGGCCCTCACTCGGGGGCTGAGCAAGATGAGTGTCGATGACTCAGTGTCCCCCTATCACCCCCAAGGGAGGACACACTGAGGAGACACATCGAGGCAGGATCTCATTTTTATTGTTCAGGGAGTTTCTTTTATAGGGTAGGAGAGGGGGGCAGGATGAAAGTGTAGTGTGAGGTTACGTACGCAGTGAGGTTAAGAGATAAGATATAGAGAGGGCCAATAAAGTAAATGAGCATGGCTGCAGTCAGGCAGGGTTAACACAAGAATGACATAGTGCAGAAGGGTCTGGACTTCCACATTTTTGAGATATGTCTCCAAAATCGAGTCTGGCTTGGGCAGGCACTTTAGGCCCCAATATGGCTGATTTAGGCACTTAGGCCCAACATGGGGACATGGGGCAGACAGAGGAGGCCACCGAACCCACCCATCCCAAGCTCCTTAGGAAGGAAAAAGCAGGCATGAGATGTTGCCACTGGGAAAGTATTTAGCGCCTTCAATTAAGAAGCACCCAGTTGCTGACTTCAACAATGGATGAGGGAATCAGCTCTGCTTCCTCTCCAGACCAACTCATCCTCCAGAGGTCTGACTGCTCTGAAGCTTAGAGTAGGCATGGTCTCCTATGCTGTGGTGATGTCACTGGCATCTAATATTCCTACAGGAATCTCTATCCACAAAAGGAGGCCAAACAAGCCTGCTTAGAAGGCTGGCCTACACCCTGGAGGAGCCACAGTTTCCACACATATGGAGCCCATCTCAGCAGGAGGCAGGGCTAGTAGGGACAGTGGCAGCCCTGTATCTTGGTTGCTTTTCTCAGCAGCTGGGTATCAGGCTGCCTGGCATACAAGCAGAAATGCTCATGTGTACCAGGCCCCCAGGGATGCCTAAAGGTTCTAACAAAAGTCTCCTATGATAAATTAGGGATTTTGCAGAGACCCAAAACACTGTGACTATGCACCAGGCTAACCAAGCTCAAAACACAAGTGCAATCCAAATGCCTCCTAAAATATGGAACCATTCCAAAACTCCAAGGCTCTCAAACCAGAGCATCTCAGCTGTGTGAAACAAAGAAGGCTGTTCAGGTGGGGGTGTAGCTCAGCGGTACAGGGCTTAGCCTAGCATGCGTGAGGTCCTACGTTTGATACCCAGCATTGGGATTGGGGGCGCTGCCCCCTGAAGCCTCCCTGACCTCTTCTCTACCTGACTGGAAACATGGGGGAAACAAGCCTGGCTTATCCACATGGGCTCCAGCTCTTGAGATGTGATCAGAGAGTTACATAGATGATAAGAGGAATCGGACCCACTTCACTACCCTGGTGCCAAGCACAATGTTCCTCTTTGCACTCCATCATAAAATAACCCAATCCACATCCGGTTTCAATGTGTGTGCTTCCTGGAGAGAACCAGAAACATTTGGTGGACAGGAAAAACAAGTCTCTCTGAATAGGTTATCAGTGTGCAGGCGAGTTCTCAAAAACACTACATGGAATAGAAAGGTGACCTTAAAAACCTTCATTCTTTCATACTTATTGACATAGAAAGCTGTTCACAATATGCCATTCAGGGGGAAAAGTGTCCCAAATCAGCCTTTGTAACATGGGCCTATTTCAAAAGAGAACACAAACCTCACAGACGTGTTCTCACACACTCTCTACTGGGTACTGCCAAGTAGTGAGATGACAGCCATTTCACCCCCAACCCCTGCTTCTCATCCGCAGCTCCTATACACCTGTACATTAGGGAAAGCTACTTAGCCTCCCAGCAGTCAGCCTTCTCTGGATTGGAGTGGCCTTGTGTCCAAGTCCCCATCTCACTTCAACCACAAACAGCAGGAGCTTCTGGGGGGAACTCCCTGAAGTTCAGATCTTCAGGGCACGAGGGGAGGCAGGACAGGGCCCCAGCAACAGTCCTGAATGTCAGCAGGAGGCTCTGACACAGGCTGCCACAGAACAAATGCCAAGTCCAGCAGGGAAGGCCGACAAAGACTAAAGGGGCCACATATTCAGTGGAAGAAGTGGCAGAAATAGAATGCACTCAAAGAAAGCTGAGTGATGGCATACAGCCAGCAACTGAGAACTGATCATCACAGAGGGGATCAAAGAAGCCCAAGGAGGACTCTACCTGTAGGGTGATACAATGAAACTCCCTGCAAGACTGAGCAAGGGGGAAAAAGAAAAAATAATAGTAAACATTAAATAATAATACAAAAGAATGAGGCATGGTGGCACACACATTTAATCCCAGCACTTGGGAGGAAGAGGCAAGTGGATCTCCTTGAGCTCAAGGTCAGCCTGGTCTACATAGCAAGTTCCAGGCCAGCCAGGGCTGCACAAAGAGCCTGTCTTTCAAAAAAGAAAAGAAAGAGCCGGGCGGTGGTGGCGCACGCCTTTAATCCCAGCACTTGGGAGGCAGAGGCAGGCGGATCTTTGCGAGTTCGAGGCCAGCCTGGTCTACAAAGCGAGTCCAGGACAGCCAGAGCTGTTAAACAGAGAAACCCTGTCTCGAAAAACCAAAAA
>CAJQZJ010009840.1:7838280-7865596 GCA_907164525.1 Lophiomys imhausi
AAAAAAAAAAAAAAAAAAAAAAAAAAAAAAAAAAAAGAAAAGAAAGGTCATAGCTACTCACGTTACAAACACAGGACTACAGAAGAATGTTGGGAACAGCTATAGGACAACAGGTTTGTAAACTATAAATGAAAAGGACAAAATGCCCCAAAACAACTTCTGACTGAAACTGACCCAGGAAGGAATAAAGAATGAATAGTCTTAGAACTATTCAAGAAAATGAATGTCGCTGATCCTAAAACTTGCACACAGACTGTCTCAGGTCCAGCCAGTTTTTAATATGCTCTACTAAACATTTAGAAGACAAATAATTCCAATCTGAATCAAACTAGTCCAGAGAAGGAAAATAAGGAAACACGCCCTATTCGTTTTACCAGGCCAGTGTAACTTTTACCAGAGCCTGACGAACAGACTAATAACAAAACAGAAAAACAACAGACCAGTCAACACCCCCTGGAGAAAAAGAAAGCCTTGTACAATACAGTGCACACTGAAAGTTAACACATGACCCAGCTCTCTTATCTCCAGATTCCTAAACTGATTATATATTAGGTAAAAAATATAGATCCGCCACCTTAATAGGTTAAAGGAGAAGGTATGACCTGTTCAACAGAGCTAGAGAAAGAAATAAAAGTCAAAGGTAAACATAGAAATAGAGGAAAACTCCATGCAGCAGACTCCACTCAGTGGTCAGATACTGAATGCATTTAAGTATCTTAACCCTTTAAGACCAGAAGTAAGGCAGCAAGGCTGCTACCATTGCTTCTGATCTGCAAAAAGAGGCAGGAAGAGAGCTGACTGCCCCTGAAAAGAGCTGACTGGGCATGGTATGGACTTTTGGAACCTCAAAGGCAACCCCCAGTGACACACCTGCTCCAGCAAGGCCACACCTTCTCATCCTTCCCAAACAGTTCCACCAACTGGAGACCAAGTATTCACACATATGAACCTATGGGGTTCATTCTCATTCAAACCAAACAAACTTACATAGGACAATGAGAGAACTGACTCCTGCAAGTTGTCATACCATGAAACTGCAATTGAATTATCAATTATGTTTATTAATAAGTATAAACTGTAAGATTAGGGCGGCAGAGCAGCTGGAGGCCTGGAGGGAATATCAGCCGGTGACCTGGCCTGCCTTAACTGGAGGCCTAACTTGTCCTGAGGAAAAAGCCCTGCACCAAGGGTGACCTACACCACCGGTAACCTAAACTCTGTTAACTAATATAAGTTGTTATATTAGGCTGGTAGAATTGCTGGTGGCTTGGTGGGAGATTCGACGGAGTTCAGTGGGAGGCCAATGGCCCTGTATTACTTGGACTGATGGCTTATAAGCCATCTCTGTTCTTTCCCCAATAATTAAATACACCAAGACCTTTTAATGTTTCAACACTTAACCATTAGCTGGGCAGACTCTCGATTAGCTACTCTAAATTAAACCGGACCACCTAATTCCAAACTGCCATGTGCCTGTTATTACCTTCCAGAGTTCTCAAACACATTTATCTGCTTCCATGTCTCCCAGCAGAAAGAGCAATTCCTCTGTGTAAAATGCAGGGTTCCTGTTTTAATCTTAGGAAGACCCACCTTCCTATACTCTTTCTGCCCAACTCATTGGCCATCAGTGACTTTTATTAACCAATCAAGAGAATGCTTCAGAAGGGGCAGTAACCAGATCTCAGTATTGAAATCAGCCTATCAGAAGCAATATTATTACACCTTCCCCAACCATACCACCTCCACATACATGCCACAGTATGGATGCATACATGCTCCTATTCATGCATGATTGTGTATACACATACACAAATAATTTTTAAATAAAATAAGGCTATCAGAGATAAGGTTGCAAATGAAGTGACCACAGTTTATATAGGAACCTAGTTTTGAGTCTGTCCCCAAAGTGAAAACAGAGAAAATCAGCCTGTCTAAAAGCAGATACTCAGCATAGAGACTGAGCACATGGGACCAAGGCTCACTATGCCTGATAGCTTAGAGTACAGGATTAATACAAGTGGATTTGCTGGGTCCTGAGTTTCTGCCTAGAATAGGAGAAATAAAGGACATCAAGGGACTGGAGGGAGCAAACCCATATCCTGCATCTGACATCACCAGATGCAAAGGGGCTCCATGCCACTTCTGTGCCAGTGAAGGGGAGTGCCTGTGAAATTCCAGTATGTGGGTACCTGGTTTCTCTCATCCTTGAGTCTCACTCATGCATCAGCCATGGATGGAAACGTGGCACTTCAAAAAACAGGAATATTTCTACTACTTGAATACCAACACAGTGGTTCACTTTTATCATTTGCTTTCGGTGCTTGATGAGTTTCAGAGCTAGCACCCATGCCAGTCCAGGACTGACAATCATCCCAAAAAGGAAACTCATTCCAGTTTGAAGAACTGAGACAAGCGTGGAAGTCTTGTAGGCTATGTCAATGCTGTCATGCAGGTCTACAGAGAATAGACCCCTTTCCCATCCTGTGTTCTACACAGAATTTCTAAAAACCTCTACCCCACTTCAGTCTCCTGAGTGTTGGAGCTGCAGGCATGGGCTTCCACATCCAGATTAGGGACTTTTCTCATTCAATGGCATTTGAAAATAGAAAAAACAAAACAAAAACCAGACCATTCTATCATGACTCTCCCAGAATCAGTTCAGTCGCCTGGTGTATTAACTACGTTCTCTTTGTTGTGATGATGAGAAAACCCTTAGTGAAAGCATCTATGCTGGCTAGTTATCACCTTGACCCAAACTAAAGTCATGTGGGAAGAGAACTCTCAATTGAGGAAATGCCCGCACCAGACTGGCCTTTGGGCAAGCCTGTGGTACAACCCTCTCAATGATCATTGATGATTGGTATCAGAGGGCCCAGCTCACTGCAGGAAGTGCTACCTCTGGACTGTGGAGGGTGGGGCTGGGTGTTATAAGAAAGCAGGCTAAGCAAACCATAAAGAGCAAGCAATTAAGCAACACCCCTTCCTGATTTCTGACTTCTTTAAATAGTGAGCTATATGCTGTGAAATGAAATAAACCCTTTCTTCCTCAAGGTTGTTTTTAGTCAGTGTTTTATCACAGCAATGGAAACCCTAATGGAGACAGCAAGTTAAGGAAGAAAGAGTTGCTTTGATTCACAGTTTGGAGGTACAGTCCATCATGGCAGAGACGGCATAACAGTAGGACAGTGAGGCATTCATAGTCAGGAAGCAGAGAGACAAATGCTGGTACACAGGTTACTTTCCTCTTTTTATCATTGAAGTACCCCTGCCCTTGGGATGGTGCTGAGCACATGTAAGGTAGGTCTTCTTATAACTCAATCTAGAATTTCCCTCACAGACTGGGCGAGAGGTTTCTTTCCTAGGTGGTTCTAGATCCTGCCAAGTTAACAATCAATAGAAACAACCACACCTAGTATGATCAAGATTCTAGTAGTGGCTCTGGATCAATAGTACAGGGGCTGGCAAGATGGCTCAGTCAAGCCTGACAAACTGAGTTTGATTCCCAGAATCCACATGGTGGAAGGAGGGAATTGACTCCAGAAAGTTGTTCTCTGCCTCCAAATATGTACAGTGGCATGTGACTGTGTGCAGGCACACATACATGCATGCATGCATACGAAGTGTATACACACACACACACGCATATATACACATGAGTCATACAACTGATCCACTTCATTAAGGTTCTATGTTGTACAATGTGCCACAGGCCTGCAGAAGAACACAGACCCTTTTTATCGTGACTAAGAATGAAACCTGAGAAGCACAGTATGGTGGTGCTTGTGAGCAATTCCAACAACTCAGGAGGCAAGAGAACTGCCATGAGTTTAACATAAAGTCCCAGGTCAGCCCAGGTTATGAGATCCTGTCTCAAACAAATAACATGACAAAATTAATTAATTAAAGTAAGGACTGGCAAGACAGCCTAGCAGAGGTAGAGGAGCTTGCTAAGCCCAATGACCTGAGTTTGATTCACAAAGCTCATATAAGGCATAAGGAGAAAACAACTCTACAAAATTGTCCACTGACCTCTACACATGTTCTGTTAACATATGTATGCACACACACACATATCTATATACATTTTGAAGGAGACATGATTTTCTTCACACTATATTTTGTGTCTATGTACTGAATGTGAGACAGACAAAATGGCTTAGCAATAAAACCAATACGATCACTGATAATGCTATGTATTATTGTGTGGTATGACTGAATATTGTTAGATTTCCTTCTTTTCCTGATGAAATGCAGATCATGTGTTTCCTCCTACCTCTGGTATCTAGAATCAGTCCGTTTCAATGTGTGGTTGTTCTTCATAAAACTTAAGTGTTCCAGGTGCGGTGGCATACACTTTTAATTCCAGCATTTGGGAGACAGAGGCAGGAAGAACTCTGAGTTCAAGGACATCCTGGTCTATAAAACAAGTTCCAAGACAGAGCTATACAGAGAAACCTTTCTCAAAAAGTAAAAAAAAAAAAAGTAAATAAAATTTAAGTGTGATTCATTAACAAACTGTTTCTAAAGCTAATATGACAGAAAGCAACCAAGATAGTGTAGACTTTTTTTTTTTCTTTTTCCTTCTCCCCATCCCCAAGTAAGCATTTACCTACCAGCCCTGCTTTTCTGGATTCCTGAGTACTGTTACCAAGATAGTGATGAGAACAGATCCCACCATGATAAGAATAAGAGAACAAGAGCACTGACCCATCCTAATACTCAGCCCAGGAGGAAGCCTCTGTCCCCAGCCCACACCTATATTTGATGTCAAATACTGTGGCATCCTCATCCTCATCGTCCTCTTCATTGAGTGGTGCCATTTCTACACGCTCAGCAGGGGTGGTGATGATGTCATACTTGCGGGTCTTCTTCAATCTCTTTCCCAACCTACAGGAGGAGAAGCACATGCATGAGACCATGCCCAGGAGAGATAATGATGAGGCCAAGCCTCCACATAGATGGAGTAGTTTGGGCCACGTTAAGTTCACTTCCTGACATCTTCAAAGTTTGCTACCATCTCCAGTCAGGATGCTGCAGCTGTACCCAGAAGACTTGGTACCTGGAAGCTGAGGGCTGGAGAGATAACTTAGGCAAAAGCATTTGTCATGCAAGCAGGAAGACTGGAGTTTGAATCTCCAGCACTCATCCTCAGCCCCAAGAGAAAAATCAAATCCTAAATGTAATTTCAGCATTCAGAAAATAGAGACAGGGGAATCCCTGGAGCAAGACAGCTAGCTAGACTAGCCCAATAGGTAAGCTTCCAGTTCAGCAAGAAACTCTGCCTCATAAACTAGAACGCAATTGAGGAAGAACCCACAACAGACATTCATGTGCACACACACACACACACATACACACACACACACAGAGGGGGACCCCAGGAGGCCATAGGACTGAGTTACCAACTTCCAAATCCTTTCCATCTTCCCAAGGCAAAGCCATCTGAGCACCAACAACTCAATAAGTGAAAGAGATGACACTCAAATGCAGCAGTTCAGTGAGATAAAATGCATGCGAAACAATGCACATGAACAAAAGATTAAATCCTCCTCTGAGAACAAGACAAGGACAGCCTAGCTAAAGGAGCAAGTACCTCCCTGTGGGATCTGGGTCAAAGTGTAGCCAAAGTCTACTTAAGTGAGGTTCCCTCAGTTTCCTCACAAATAAAACATGATAGGAACAGTCTTCCTTGAAGGTGAGGGATGATCGCTGAGGGGACTGATGCCTTTGACAAGCCTGAATACATGGGGCTCTTGGCAGAAGTCACTGTGAGTTGATAACAAATCCAGAAATCACACTTGCTCTAGCCTCTCTCCTAAGACTAGGGCTTGTGAAAATGAGTCAGTATTTGTTTCCATGGTGGGGGTTACAGTACTGTTACCTATGACACGGTAGAGGGACACTGTGCGCCACAGGAAAAGAGCTGACACAAGCCCCTAACATATGTCTCCTGAGTGGAGATTGCAATATCTCTCAGGGGATGCCTGGAAAATGCACAATGCCACCCAAGGAAAGGCCTCTTCCTATGACCACTGATGCTCTCTGAGCCTGTCCCTCTGTAATCTTGGATCTGTTCCTAATCACTTTGTATTCTCTGCCAGCCTCCTCTTAAGGAAACTGAGTGCTCTCTATGAAAAAAGCAGCCAATCCAAAACATCCGAAGTGCGGCAGTGAAGAGCCTTCCTGCAGACAGCAAGCTGCTCCCCTGAGACCGCGTGACAAAGATACCAGCAGGACTTTTTGTCTCTTACCAAGAGACACTCTCAAGTTCTCGAGAAGTATCAAAACAGAACTTCACTTTTAGGTCCTCTAAAAATGTCTTAGAAACAGCAAAATGTTCTTGGCTTACTGACTATAAACTACCAAAAATAGGATTCACCAAACTGTCGTGTCCTTTACATAGCAAATTTAAGCACTACAATCTATAGCGCCTGCTAATCCAGGTCTTTCAGGTATGAAGCTTGTTTTCTCTAGATTGAAACATTTCTTAAGGAGGGAAGGAGAAAGGCTCAGGACACTCACAAGCTACAGGAGAATAAAAAGACTCCTAAGGCCCCCTTCCCAAAATTACACAAGCAGTAAACAATTGTTGGAGGTAGGGGACACTTCTGTGGTGTTGATGCCTACAAGCTGTAGTGAACACCAGTCAAGCATAGTGGAATGGGCCCTTTCTACTTTCTTCATGGTGCAGCTGTGTGGCGGCTGAACAAATTTGGCCCCCCATAGACTCATGTGTTTCAATGCTTGACCCATTTCGAGTAGCACTATTAGGAGGTGTGGCCTGGTTGGAGTAGGTGTGGTCTTGTTAGAAGATGTGCGTCACTGTGGGGGCCAGCTTTGGGGTCTCCTATGCTCAAGCTACAGTGTGGTACACAGTCTCCTTCTGCTGCCTGCAGATAAAGATGTAGAACTCTCTGCTCCTTCTCCAGCACCATGTCTCTGCTTTGCATGCCACCGGGATGATAATGGACTAAACCTCTGAAACTGTAAGCCAGCCCAATTAAATGTTTTCCTTCATGAGAGTTGCTGTGATCATGGTGTCTCTTCACAGTAATGGAAACCCTAAGACAAGCTGCCTTTGAGTCACTCAAGCCCCTATAAGTAACTCTAGCAAAGTCACTGGTCACCAAGGTAGACTTACATGAAATCATACCTTTGGTCTGTTGCTGGGGCCCTATCTGGGCTGAACAGGAAAGCATTTGTCTGTGTCTCCTCCTCCCAAGAAGTCATGCAACAGCACAGACAAAGGGAAGACTGTGGCAAATTAGAACCCTGTAACAAAATCTGAAGCCTCATTGCAGAGTAATTTCTCCTCTGTTCTGTCCTTACAGGGATGCTCACAGGCACAGGTGTGAGTCTACCTGGATTCCCAAATCAGGATGAAGAATTATGTGAATGTCAAGCCTGTTGGTAAGACACTTAACCAAAGGGACACAACTAGCCACCTTGTCTGTCACAAATGACAAATGACAGAGGTTTATAAGCTGGACTTGCAAAGCCACCAGCTTATAGCTTCAGCCCCCAGAACTAGGGGTTTATGACTCCAGGAGTTCAAAGCCACAGGCTTACAGATGCAGGTGTTCTGATTTGGCTTTCATTAGCAGCAGCCTAGTTTCCACCAGCTGGTGTTACCACTCCAGGGTATCAAGGGTTAATACCTTCAGCTTTTAACCCTGGATAGCTCTCAGGGGAAGCAGGATTCTCAGCCTTCATATCTTCTCAACTTCAGTAGCCTTGGCTTTCTAGTGTCTGCCCCTAGAAGAGGCCACCCTCTGGAATTCCACAACTGCCTTTTAGGTGCCTCTGGGTAGGTAGGTTAACCAGCCCAACCCACTCTAGCCATGACATATATCACAGATAGGCAATAAGAGACCATTTGAGAGTAGCCTAAGGTTTTAATGTGATAGAGGCATACAAGAGAAAAACTCCTAGACAGTCCCAAATGCAGTGGGAAACAGCCTGCTCACACAGTCAGAAGAAAAGTATGGCATGCTTGTGCACAGATTTTAATTCCTCCAGTCTTTATATTACTGATCACAGACCTCAGATGCTCACCACAAGCTTCTCACCACAGGAATTGCAGACTTCTGGCTGAACGGCTAAGAGGAAACTTCCCCTCCTACCTGGAGTGAGAGGAACTGCAAGGTGAGCAGCAGCACCCAGAGTCCATCCAGGATTTTCTTGCGGGGGTGGGGGGTGGGAGGGGGTGCGGAGGGCTCTTCCAAACATGATGCATAGTGCCCAGAATGGTCTCAGCTGGAGGAAGGCCTCCGCAGCCAGAGCTCTGTGGCTTCAGCAGCAGCAGCCTTTCTTGCAGATGGACTGCCATTTCTTCAAGGTACTCAAAGCAGCTGGGTTATCATGAAGACAGCCCACAGAAAGGCTGCTCCAGCCATAATCCCAACATTCAGGAGGCAGAAGCAGATGGATAAGGACCTCAAGGCCAGCCTTGGCTACACAAGTCAAAGGTTAGCCTGTACTATTTAAGACCTTAACTCAAAGACGGTGGAGGTAGGAGGAGCCTACTCCAACAGCAGTTCCTTGATCAAGGCAGCCGGGCACGAGGGAAGATTCTGACAGATATCCCTCTAAGGTAGTGGTTCTTAATTTTCCTAGTGCTACAATCCTTTAATACAGTTCCTCGTGTTGTTGGAAACACCCCCCCACACACACACACACACCATAAAATTTTCATTGCTACTTCATAACTAATTTTTTAATGTTATGAATCCTAATATAAATATCTGATAATATGCAGGTTATCTCAGATGCGACCCCTATGAATGGGTCATTCAATGACCCTCCCAAAGGAATCAAGACCCAAAGTTTGAGAACTTCAGCTCTAAGGGTACCATAGGGCTGGTTCTCAGTGGTTTAGTTTATTTGAAGAAAAAAAATAAACACTAAATGGTGCTTATATAATGACATTAACAGTCTTATTAGTACTTAACACCACTAACTCCCAGGCAAATACCTTTAGGGAAAGCTGTGTTCTCCTGTGTGACTCAATCTTACCAGTGACTGGAAGCAGACTGTTAAACAAAAGTGCTCACTGTATCAACACTGTTGGCCCCACATTCTCTCCAACAAGACTCTAATCTCTCCACCTTCCCTATCCAAAAGGAAGATAATCTTTGCATTCTGTTCTAAATGATTCTTTGTCCATGCCAACTACAGTTCCAGTACCAGACAGGGAAATTTAAGCTCGCCGAAGGCTCCAAATGCCACGAGCCATCCAAGGCCAACTCACAAGGGAGGCCACCCTTCCTGCAAGCCCTTGGAATGAAGGTCTAAGTCAGTCCACACAGACCCACACACCTTTCTCAGGAAGCCAAGCCAGCATTTCCCCCTAGCTGATTCACGGCTGTTTGGGGGTTACACTTGACTTTGAGAATCAGTGAAGGCCCCTTGCTCTGATCCCTGTGACGGGTGCCTGGGGTGAAGAAACATCTGAAACGTCCTTGAACCTGAGGTCTTGAGACAGCCACCTGTATACCCTCAAAATGGCCATCCCCAGAAGGCTTCTGGGTGAGGGGGTCACAGTTCTGTCTTTTTCAGGTGTCATGAACTCTGCAAAGTGCAGAGTCTGATCTACAAACTTCTGTGTGCATGTGGTGTACCGTTAGTTATCGACCCTAGAGCAAAAGGAAGCACTGGCTCTGAGAGGAAGAGTCTGAAGGCTCTGACCTCACTCCCATGTTCTGGTGGCTCATCTCCAACACCTACTAGCTTGCTTTCCTTCTTCCTAATTGTTTATGTTGAGAAAATTAGCCTGCCAGGCTAAAATAAGGGCCTTACATTTTTACCCAAGGAAGATTCAGGAAAACAATACCAACCTTAAGATGCCCATGGCCTGTGAGGCTTTAGTACCAGCCTCTCAACTACACAAACTCAGAAAAGAATCATGAATGCCAAGATGATACCAAGGATGTAACAGGGAACACTATGTGTAAAATGACGGGGCTATGGACACCCAGACACATGACCACACATTAGCCTGGGTGTTTCTGTATGGGCTTAACATCTGAAGTAGGTAGAATAAGTAAAGCCAACTGTCCTCCCCAGCATGGGTGGGCCTCATGCACTCAGGTGAATGCCTGAGTGGAACAAAAGGCTGACTCTCCCTTGAAGAATAAAGAGAAGTCTTCCTACCCATTGGACATCAGTTTTGGGGGTCGGGTCGTTTCTTCATTTGTTTTATTATTTTGTGGGTTTTGAGGCAGTCTTGCTATGTATCCCAGACTTGCCTCAATACTCACATCCTCCTGCCTCAGACCAGAACCTAGGGGCTAGAGATATGGCTCAGTGGTTAACAGCACTGGCTGCTCCTCCAGAGGACCCAGGTTCAATGGTTCAATTCCCAGCACCCACAAGCCAGCTCAAAACTGTCTGTAACTTCAGTCCCAGGGAATCCGACACTCTCACACAGATATAAATACAGGCAAAACACCAATGCACCTGAGAGAAGAGGTCCACCACCATGTGGGGTGGATAGGCCAGTGCTACTACAATGAATACATGGTGGAGAAATGAGGGAGAAGGAGAAGCAGAGTGGTCTGTGCACTATGAAGAGGTGGAACTGGGGACGCTACAGTGGTGAGGAACAGTCTGATGTTAGTACCCTGCACTGCCACCAGAAGCCATGGTGATGTCTGGGCCTGTGCTGCAGGGTCTGTGTCAATATCCATGGCCCATGTTGCCACCAAAGGCCATGCAGATGTCCAGTGGTCTGGGCTGCCTGGAGGTCATATTGATCCCCCAGGGCTAAGCCGAGGCATGCAGGAGAGCTGGCTTAGGCATAGGAGAACTGGTATGCTGATCAACTCAGCTAGCACTCAGGCCCAGATCCAGGGCTTTCAGTTGACCCACCCCAATATCTACCCCATCTATGAACTGTTGAAGCACGTGAAGGGGCCAATACTGCAGAATCAAAGCTTCAGGATCACCATGACTCAGGGCAACAACAGGATATCCAAGAGGAGTCCCGGTGAGGATCCAGTATTGACAGTGCAACAGAAGCCAGAGGCCTCAAACCAGACCAATGATTCATTGCAATGAACATCTGCAAGCAAAGCTGTTTGGATAAAAGGGTACACTGTGACACACCATGACACACCGCGGCTTCCATGGCAAGATGTTTTTGGTTTGGTTTGGGTTTTTTTTTGGGGGGGGGCGGGGGGAGAAGTTGCAAGACCAGAGGTCAGATATGGTGGGACTGGAAGATGAGTAGGACTGGGGTGCATGATGTGAAATTCACAAAGCATAAATAAAAAAAAATTTTAAGGACAAAACCTACACCATCAGATCTTCATGAGCAACTTCCTATAAGTAAATGACCCACCTCTCTCACCCTCCTTCTCTCAAACACAAACACACATACACACACACACACACACACACACACACACACACACACACACACACACTGAGAGAGAGAGAGAGAGAGAGAGAGAGAGCTCTGCTGTTTCTGTGGAGAAACCTCACAATACATAAGGCCATCAGTAAGGGTCCTCATGTGTACTTCAAACGCCAGCTCTGATATTATGAGCTAAAGAAGCTGAATTTCAAAACAATCAACTCTCTGACACAGAATACCCCTTGCCAGGGAAGTGCAAGCCTTGCTGTTTTATTGTCAGGCATGTCAATCAGACAGAGCTGAGACCTGAGAAAAGCTGATACACTTGGGTCGATTCACATCACACCATTCTTGGAAAAAGACACCCACCAATAGGAGTGACACTGCGCAGGGTACTGGCAGAGTGGGCAGAGAGTAGAAGTCTCACACTGCTTCCAAGGAGGACCTTTCCTTTACCAACTATGCACCAGGAAGAAGCAGGAAATCTTATAAGTAGAAGGGATCAGTGTTTCTCACAGACCTTCAGGTTCTGGAGTCTAACTGTCCTGGGTGCAGAGAACCATGGCATCCTCTATCAACAAGAGGGAATGTGAAAAAACTTGGAAACAGCAGTCCTAGAAGTTGAGGTTGCGTGCAATGATGCTAAGTAACTCACAGGTGTGTTCACATGTGCAACTTCCTTTTCTTGCATTTGTGTGTGTGGTATGTGTTCACGTGTATGCAGGTAAATAGGCACTGTGTGCACTGTTTGTGAGCATCTTCTATCCCTCCACCCTAGGTTTTGAGATGGAATTTCTCACACAACCTGGAGCTCACTGATTGGCTAGACTGGTTGGCCAGGGATCCAATTTTCTCTACAGTACTCAGCTAGCTTTATTATTGTTATCATCATCATCATCATCATCATGAAATGAATATTTTACATGTATGGGTGATTTGCCTACAGGTATGTGTGCACCATGTATACACCTGGTGTCAGTGGAGGCCAGAAGAGGGTGCTGCATCCCCTGGAGGTAGAGGCACCTCTGAGCTGCCATGTATGCGGAGGGAATTGAACCCCAGTTCTCTGGAAGAGCATCCAGTGCCCTTAATTCTTGAACAATCTCTCCTCTCCAGCCCCACACCTGGCTTTTCATGTGGCTACTAGGGGTCCAAACTCAGGTTCTCATGCTTTCATGACAGACACTTTACTGACCAGCCCATCTCCCTAGCTCCCATGGGCTTGTCTAAATAGTCTATAAAGCAATGTCACTGATAATTCTGTCTTCTGGGTAAGGAAACTGAGGTCCAGAGGTGTCACCTGGCCTACAATAACGTAGCTACTTAGAAGAAGGGTTGGGTTTGAAGGTCAAATGACCAAAGATCTCAGAACTGCACTGCTTCCTCCTCCCCCACAAGGTACTTGAAACGACACAAAGAAAGAAGAGTGGGGAACACAAGAACACACACTGCAGATCAGCTCAGGAAGGTCTCAGAACACAGTGAGCATCTACCTGTTCCAGAAGGACAAAGGCTGCCTTGATGCTGACATCCCCAGGAAGTCACCTTGAACCACCCACCAGTCTACACAGCAGTGCCTTCCACTCCCACTGAAGAACCTCACTACACACACACACAACCACTTTACCTCCCCTTGACTTCAATAACCAAAACCTCTCTGTTCTTTCACTTTCTAGAAGGTATCATTGAACACAACTCACACATTCCTACTTCACAAGGATCCAGACAAACCTCTAACAAACGCTTTCTGAAATGAGACTTCCCTAGGACATGTACTGCTTTGAGACAGGCCAGCATCCACCACTGACCTCCTTTTGGCTTCTCCATCCTCCACATCCGGCCACACCTCCACCTCCAAGAGTGAACATGCAGAATTAAGCATGAACCCAGTTAATACATAGCAATCCTCTAGCCAGCAGGTATCAAGGCAGAGAGAAGGAAGGCACGACCAATCAGCACTGACTGCTAAGTGCCCTGCTCACTAGTCCCTGAGACACAGATGATATAAGCTGTCTTACCACCTCACAGAAGAGAGGCTGACGAGAGAGAGGAAGAGAACAGAGGGAATGGAATCAAGTCTTAAATCTGCTTTGAAGCCAGCTCTCCATGAACACTACAGCGCAGCTCTCTCAACAGTACTGGTTTGGCCTGGGTTTTCTGTCCCATGTGATTTAGAGTCTAATGCCAGGGGGCCTGAAATGGAAGGCATAGCATGAACTGAACCCAACATTATAATAAATGCCACCTTGAGAATTTTTTAAACATTTTAATAGTAAGGTTTCCATGATCAGTGTAATTTTCCCATTTTCTATAACCCTTTTTAAACCCTAAAGAACCACTAAGGGACAATAGCTTGACACTTTCTGCTCAGGTATACCTGAGTATAGGTTTTCCAGAAGGTAAACATGCAGCAACTCCTCACAGTGCTGTTAGCAAATTCAGGGGTCTGAGAGAAAAGCAAAGAGCATATCTCCCCGTGAGAATGTGAAGTCCAGAGAAGACATGTTATTCTTCCAGTCAAACCAAAATGCACTGCTTGCTTTATGTGTGTTTGTGTGGTGCATGTATGTGCATTCATGGAGGCCACAGGTCGATATTGTGTGTCTTCCTTCCTCAATCACTTTGTTCTTTTAGACAGGATCTCTCCCTGAGCCCAGAGCTCACCATTAGCCAGACTGACTGGTTAATGAGCTCCGAGAATTTATCTGCCTCCGCTCACCCCTCTCTCATCCCAGAGCAGAAATTATAGGTATAGCCCTTCACACCAGACTTTTTATTCAGGTGCTGAAGATCTAAATACCTTCAGGTCTTCATGTTTGTACTGTAAGCATGTCACATGCTAAGCCATCTCCATAGTCCTTTAACATTTATTTCCAACAAGACAAAGGACTCATTCAAAACTCTTCCCTTTTCGCTTGCACTGACATTTTCATATATACATGTATACTGGGAGTAACAATGTCCACCAGTAATTCCTTTCCAAATTTTTTTAAGTTGTATTTTGAAATTAGCTTACTAGCTGGTAGATTTCCACAAGGCTTTTTTAAATACATCCTTAGCTTAGATTTATCTACCACTACCTTTTCCTCTCTCCTATGATCCCTCCCATCCCACCTCCCATTCATACTTAATCCTTTAACCCCTGACATTCCTCCTCCGTCTTCTTTCCCAAGTATTCTACTACCCCTCCAATTATTGTTTTTCTTTCAATTTCATTGGAAGATAATAGGATGCCATGTGAGTTTTCATGTACCCATCTTTTGGGTTAGCCACCCCTCTGCCCCTGGCTTCTCCCATACCCCTGTACCCTCCCCTACTTAAGCCTTCCTGCCCCCAGTATTCCTCCTCTCTGCTTCTGTTTTGCCTATAACCTATTATCCCTGCCCTTAATGTGCCCAAGCCCAAAAAAGCACGTTTCTCATCTCCTGGCTTCCACCTATGCTCCAAATTAAACACAAATCATAAGATTACAAGGTAGGGTCTGCATATAAGAGAGAAGGTGAAGTGTCTGTCTTTCTTGGCCTGAGTTACATCATTCAGTAATGGGGTTTTTGTTTCCCAATTCTATTCATTTACCTGAAATTTTCATGATTTTCTTCTTTGTCATAGCTGAGTAATATTATTCCATTATGTATAAACTCCAAATTCTTCTTATGCATTCATCTGTTGACGGACATCTAAGTTGACTCCATCTCACCTCCATTGAATGAATTGTGAATTCACAGCCATTTTGAGTATCTCAGCAATGAACATGTATGTGTGTTTCTGTGGTAGGAGATTAAGCCCACTGGGAATATGCTCAGAAGTGGTATTGCTTTTTTTTTTTTTTTTGAGAAACTTCCTGACTGATTTCCAGAACAGTTGAACTGGTTTTCATTCTCATCAGCAGTATGCAGAAACTCCCCTTTCCCTATAGCCACATTGGTATTTGTTATCATTTATATCACCGATGATGTCCGTCCTGACTGGGGAGGGATGGTGTGCCAGATAATTTTTGTGTCAACTTGATACAAGCTAGAGCCATCTGAGAGGAGGGAACCTCAATTAAGAAAATATCTCCAAAAGATTGGGCCATAGGAATGCCTGTAGCATCCTCTTAGTGAGTGATGTGGGAGGACCTAACGTGTTGTGGGTGGTGCCACCCCTGGGCTATAAGAAAGCAGGCTGAGCAAGCCATGATGAGCAAGCCAGTAAGCAGCACCTTTCATGGGTTTAAAGCTTCAGTTCCTTCCTCTAAGTTTCTGCTATGACTGCCTTCGATAATGAACAGTGATAGGGAAGTTTAAGCGAACTAAAGCTTTCCCCAAGCTGCATTTGGTCATGGTGTCTTGTCACATTAGTAGTAACCCCAACTAAGACAGATGGAATCCTAAAGTAATTTTACTCTGCCTTTCCCTGATGGCTGAGGATGTAGAACACTTTTTAAAGTGTTTTCTGGCCATTTGCATCTCTCCTTTTGAGCTAAGTTATTTATTGGTCAGGGAGGAGGCGCCCAGAAATATCCAAAACAATACAGACTATTGTCATTGCCTTTGATCACCCACCATAACTACATGATGAGACTCTGTTGATGAAGACAACACACACTTTGATTGTAGGACATAGAGAAATCAATCTCAAACCAGTAGTAAACTTCTTCCCTACTGGTAGCTGTCATAGAGCAGGAAGGTGCCATATAAGGTACTAGGGAAGAAAAGCTACCAATTGTCTTACCCAGAGCTGGACCCTGTTTGCTACGATAGCATACTGCCAAGCAAGGTGTGCCCAATGGTGTAATAGTGGCATGACTGTTGTGGGGGTAACCAACCACTTTCTGATTAGTTAGGGTTCGGGTTGCTCCACAGGATGGATTTCATGTCTAATACTATAAATCTGGCCAAAAGCCCATGACTAGGGAAATCACAGAGCCTAAGGTAGAGCCTGGTATTACTGCTAAATGGTTTTCAAAGTGTCTCCTAAATACATATGTTTATTATATCCATAGACCTGGGCTGTTCTCAATCTGGATTAGAGAAGCTTCTTTTTGCAGTGGGCAGCAGTCAACACAGAGATACATAACTAGTCAAAGTACTAAGAATAACAGACTGAGTACTCAGTCTTAAATGGAGCATCTATAGAAACCCTACCTTACCCCAACGAAGGCTCAGAGAATGTCATGGAAGGGGAAGCAAAAAGAATATAAGATCTTGAGGATATGGAGGAGCACTATAAAATTCCATCTTCTAGACATAGGTGATCATCACATTCATGAACTCACAGCAGCTGCGGCTACCTGCATAACACCTAACACAAGATCATCCAAGCCAAAAGTCCAGTACATACGTGGTTGATGATTTCCAGGTCTCACCCCTTACTGAGGAGCTACTGGCAGTAGACAGTTGCTGGGAGAAATATCACTCTTTTTGAGAATGTGCGCACTGATAGGGTCCCCAAACTCCAGTTGATAGCTCCATGGCCATGCACATATGGGGTAGCACTAGCTGTACTTAGGTTATTAAAAAATAAAAGACATGAAGATAGGAGGGGAACATTTGGAAATATGAGGAGAGTTGGAGAGGAGAAATAGGAATCATATACAATCACACTATATACAAGTACAAAATCCTCAAGATTAAAGAAAAAATTAATGAAAAGACAAGAGGGAGGTATTACAAAATAAATTCATTCTTTAAATTCTTCTACTCTGGAATGTCATCCCCAGGTTGAGGATTTATTTTCTCAGCGGGCTCCTCAACAACTGGCCAGAATCAAGTTTCCAGTGATCCTTCAGGTCCCACTTAGACAAATAAGGAGACTGGAAGAACAAGTTCCAAGACTGGCAGAGCAACTTCCAGACTTCCCTCCCAACTAGGCAGAGCAAAGCAGTACTGAGGCCCAGTGGGTGGGCTCAGTTTGGAACAGGCCATCAGAGACAGACCAAGAAGTCCAGAAATAGAAGTATGAATCCTAGCCCTTGTCCTTGTGCCTATAAGTAAGCGGCTCATCTTAATGAAAACTTCTTCATTCATGTCTGTTTTTTTCCAGGCAGTTCTAGGGTTGTGGTGGTGGATCTCCCAGCCAACCTACTCCATAGGACCTTATGTTTTCCCCCATTTTTTCCTGAAGTCATTAAGGACACCAAACCCTTGTACTGATTCCTATCAATAGCCTTAATGTGGGACACAGTCCACCTATAACTTGTAAGCATGCCTGATCCTCTATACCAGTGTTCTCAACTTATGAGTCACAACCCCTTTGGGGGTCATATATCAAATATCCTGCATATCAGATATTTATATTATGATTCATAAAAGTACCAGAATTACAGTTAAGAAGGCTAGCCTGGGCTACCCAGGCAGACTCTGTCTCAAAAGTACACAAACAAAACACAGAAATGGGCACAGAGCCAGGAGCCTTCTGCCACAAAGGAGCAATGAAGGGAGGTGGCTTCTGCAAACAGTAAAGCCACAATCACAATGCTGAGCTTTGCTTCCACACCAACAAAGAGACTCTGGGATAGACTAGAGCACCTGGAGACAGACCCCACAGCATCCCAAAATCTAACATAGAATAAAGGTGGCATTTAAATCACTCAGGGAAAGGCTCCCTTACCTGGTGTTTTGTTTATAACCACCCACTTTCTATCACAACCAATGAGATAGATAGACTTGAAGGTAGGAAATAAAAGTATTAGTGGAAAAGATGGAAGAGATCCAAAAGCCATTTTTTTTTTTTTTTAGGTTTTTCGAGACAGGGTTTCTCTGTGTATCCTTAACTGTTGTGGACTCACTTTGTGGACCAGGCTGGCCTTGAACTCACAGAGATCCACCTGCCTCTGCCTCCTGAGTGCTGGGATTAAAGGTGTGCACCACCATACCTGGTCACAAGCCATTAAAAAAAACAAAAAAGAATGTTGAATTCAAACATAAAAAAATAAATTAAGTCAGTAGGGAACACAGGGAAAATAATAACAATAGTATAAGTCAAGATAAATGATAAGCTTTGGAAAATATATCCAATTTGCAGTACAGGTATAAACTAACCTCATTAATCGATATAAGGGATATCTACAAATCAATTTAAAAAAAAAAGACCAATCATCTAATTGAAAAAGTTGTCAAAGGATACAGAAACAGGAAGGTCGCAAACAAACAGCTTTGCACTCTGCAACCTCGCAGTAAGATAAATGCAAATTCAGCCTCTAAGGAGATCCCATTATCCACTTGTAAGTTTAACAAACAAAAAGATGACTAAGGATACACAAAGGACAGGGGCCTGTGAAACAGGATCTCTCATTATCCTATGGGATGCACACACTGTCACACACACACACAGGGAGCAGTTCGGCAATGTCTGTCAGTTACAATGGTGCAAACGTCATCAAGAATTTCATTTTTGGGATTTTGTCTTAAACATAATCAGCTTACATAATATGACATACAAGTACCCATTAGTAAGAGTCTGGCCACACGACACATGAGGCCTCCACATCATCAACACAGAGCTGCTCTCTCTACATGGACAAGGGACATCTCTCATATATGCAAGATTTATACTTGGATAGTCAAAGATGAGACACACAGTACATATGAAAGAGGGAGAAGATACACACATGCAAAAAAATTAATTTGGAAGCCACTTCCCCCACAGAAAATGTAAAACATGAAGCCATCATACACAAAAATTACCTCATAGAGTAACTTTGGAAAAGTATGTAAATACATAATACGTATCTCAGAGCTAACACTATAAATTTTCACAGAAGAAAACATATGATAAGCCTTTGTACCTTGGACTGGGCAGGACATCAGAAGCTAGAGAGGAAAATAAATAAATAAATTGGACTTCATTAGAACAAAAATGTTGTGCTGCAAAGAACACCATTCAGAAAGTAAAAAGCCACAGAGTGGGATAAAATTGCATTTACAATATAAAAATATTCCTGCATCTTAATAATGAAATAAATGGTGATCCCATTTAAAAATAGGCAAAAGGTCTTTATTTAATTTTTTTTATTGTGTGTGTTTTCTACTTGGGTTTCTAATGTGGTGATAAAACACTGGCCAAAAGCAACTTAGGGCGGAAAGGATTTATTTGGCTTTTGCATCCTGATCACAGTCCATTGCTGAGGGGAGTCAGGACAGGAACTCAGGCAGTGGCAGAGGCAGGAAACATGGAGGAATGCTGCTTCCTGACTTGCTTGCTAAGCTAACTCAGCTTGCTTATTTATACAACCCAGGACCACCTTCCCAGAGTTAGCACCACCCAGAAGGGGCTGGATCCTCCTACATCAATCATTAATTAAGAAAATGCCCTATAGGCTTGCTTGCCCACAGGCCAGTCTAATGGAGGCAATTCCTCAGGAGAGGGTCTCCCCTTCCCTGGTGACTCTAGTTTGTGTTAACAGCTTGGCATACACTACCAGCACAGTGTGTCTGAGTGGATGTATGGCATATACACGTCTGTGTGCCAATGCATGCAGCCATGTACATGTCCAGAGTCCAGAAGAGGACTCCTGGTGTCCTGCTCTTCTATCATTCACCACCTAATTTCCTCAAGACAGGGTCTGTCACTGAACCTGGAACTAGGCTTGCAGCCAGCCGCCCAGGGATCCTCCTGTCTTCTGCCTTCAACTCTCGCACAAAGTGCAGAGCGCACGCTCAAGTGACGCTCACACAGGTGCTGGTGTTCAAGTTCAGGTCCTCATGCTTCAGCACCAAGTGCCCTTACCCATTGAGCCACCTCCCCCAGTCCCTGGGCAACATATCTGAATAGTTCTCTAAAGCAAACATGCAGACGGCCAATAAACACATACAGGGAGGTTACGTCATTACCAAACAGCACAGTATGAGGTGAATCAAAATGAGGTCCACTTCATACACCCTAGAGTCACAGTGGTTCACAGCCTGGGGTTTGCAACCCCTTTGAGATCACATTTCAAATATCCTGTAGATCGGATATTTACATTATGATTCACAACAGTAGAAAAATTAGAGTTATGAAGTACAAATGAAATAATTTTATGGTTGGGGGTCAACACAACATGAGGAATTGGATTAAAGGGTCACAGCATTAGGAAGGTTGAGTGAGAACCATTGCTCTAGGATCAAAAAGACAGAGAGCAGCCAATGTTAGCAAGGATGTGAAGAAACTATGTACTTCATATGCTTCTAGTGAGACACAGAATATATGATGGTTCACTAAACACTTACTAGCTTTTTAAAAAGTTAAGCACAGAACTTACCAAAAATAACCAAGCAGGCCCACTCTTAGCCCCATACCCAAGAACAAGTACATCCTATGTTCACACTCTTACATACAGACATAAGTGTTCATAACTTACAGCATCATTCACAACAGCCAAAAAAACAGAAGCAATTCAAATATTTATCAACTGAGAATATAGTGTCCTCGCTATTTTTCTATTGCTGTGATAAGACACCATAACCAAAGCAACTTACAGAAGAAGAAGGTTACTGGGGGGTTTACAGCTTCAGAAGGTGAGTCCATGACCATCACGGATGGAAGCATGGCAGAAGGCATACAGCCATGGTGCTGGAGCAGTAGCTGAGAGCTTATATCCTGATGTACAAGCATGAGGCAGAAAGAGATGTAACTGGGAATGGCATGGACTTCGAAACCCTCAAGGCCCACCCTCATGACACACCTCCTCCAACAAGGTCACATTTCCTAATCCTTCCCAAACAGTTCCATCAACTAGAGACAAAGCATTCAATATATGAGACTATGGAGTCATTTTCATTCAAACCACCATATTGTGGATAAATGAAAGGTGCTATGCAGAGCTGAAGAGATAGCTCAACAGTTAAGTGCATCCATCTATGGCTCTTGCAGAGGACCCAAGTTTGGTTCCCAGCACCCACATACAGCTTAAATTCACCTGTAACTCCAGTTGTAGGGGGAACCCAACACCTTTGACCTCTGCACTCACATGCAAATATCCCTACACAGACACCACACATACCCATATTTTTAAAAGGAAGATCAAACTTGCAAAAATAAGGTGATGTATTAACTAGATAGGATGCTACTGTTTGGGCAGAAATGAAGCAATGATTCATGCTACAATACAGATAAACCCTGATAAAAATGATGCTAAGTAAAACAGACCACACACTATGCGATTCCAATCACATGACAGTCCAAAACAGAGAAGCCCCTAGATACAGAAGTAAATTGGTGGTCACCTAGCACTAGGGAAAGGCATACGGAGAGTGAGCCATATTAGATGCAGGTTTCAGCCTAAAGTGATGAACATGTTCTAAAGCTGATCTCTGTGATGGATGTACAACTCTATGAATAACCTAAAAAACAAAACAACAGCATGGTGTTGGATGCTTTAAAGGGGTGAACTGTATAGCATGTAAAGCGATGTGTGTGATTATTACATTAACTTGCCTCCATACTTATATCCTCACTGAAAATATCCACAAGAAATTGACAGTAGCTAGTGAAGGAAACAGCTGAGGGACACATGTGAATTCTCTTTAGTAGCTACTATTCCTCGTGCATTTTGAACCACATGAACAAACTGTTTTGGACTTTGTTTTTGTTGTTTTGAGATAGGGGCTCAAACTGGCCTCAAACTTGCTATATACCCAAAAGTGACCCCAAACTTCTGCCTCTAGCTTCTGTGTCCTGAGTGTTGAGATAACAGGAATGGGCCACCTTGCCCAATTTTATGAACCTGGGCATTCATGCATGCTAAGCAAGCATTCTACCAACTGAGCTCCATACACCCCCAGACCAAGTTCTGTGTTTTAAAGAAGTGAATAAATTTCAAAGATTCAAAGTAGATCATTAAATTTAAAATGGACCAGGCTGCCCCTCCTGGAGCCCACCCAGGCTCTGCCATGCCTACTCCAAGAGGCTATGTTCCCCTGACCTAGTGACTTTAGGACTCATATTCAGCAACTCAATATTTTTCCACCTCTCCTATCTCATTGTTAAGTCCTGAAAGCCCTACTACAGCTTGAGGCTAAGGATGGTGTCACTGCTGACACAAGGAAAACTCAGCAAAGAAAACAAAAACAGAACATGAAATTGAGGAGACCAAGCAAGCATGTGCTTGAGCACAGATGGAAGTGCACCCTGCAGGCGAGCCTTGATGCCTGGAGGTTGTGTCCAGGGTTCTGAGGAGATGTCTGATTTTTGACCTCTGAGCTCTGTCCCGCACCTTCTCCTCAGAACAGGAGAAATAACTGGGCCTCCCCTAGAAAAGCAATTAAACTTGAAGAATGGTAGAAAGCAACCCCATAACGTCCTTCTGCCATGCCTCATACAGAAGAAGAACTGCCTGAGTCCCACCTTAGTTGGAATGATTACCTGTTACCACTGCCCCCTTCCCATGTTGTTCCCCCAATGTACCAGCACTGACCAGCCCAATGACTCAAAGTAGCCAGTCAACAATTCAAACCCTACAGTGTCCTGTAGATACAAGGAACCCTTGAAGTGGACATGGGAACAAACAGGATGACAAACCCAGCACTGCCTTCAAATCAGAGACACAAAGAGCAGTGCCTGGAGGTGTAGAGACAACTCAGTGTACAAAGGTGTTTGCTGAAATGCCTGACCAACTGAGTTTGATCTCTGGGACCCACATGATGGACAGTAAATAACAACTCCCACAAGTTTTCTACACACACACACACTATACAGCACATGCTCACATACATGTACAAACAAACACACAATAGATAAATGTAAAAATAGCACACACATTTGTGCACCCACACAGTAAATACATAAATGTTAACAATGATCATAAAAAGAGCAGTCCCACTCTCAGTCTAAAGGGGGCAGCAGCAACCAGTTCCTGTCCCTTCCTGGGCTGAAGCCCATGAGCACTGTTTCACCAGGAATTCTCACCTGGCAAGAGAAGAGGGTGCCACATCTTTACAGTAAGTGTTCTCAACTTCCCCATTTTCAAAACCAGTACCAAGCCAGGTGTGGTGGTGCATGCCTTTAATCCCAGCACTCAGGAGGTAGAGGCAGGCAGATCTCTTTGAGTTCGAGGCCAGCCTGATCTACAAAGTGAGTCCAGGACAGCTGGGGCTGTTACACAGAGAAACCCTGTCTCAAAAAAACAAAAACAAAAAAAATCAAAACTAGTACCAGATCAAAACCAGACAGAACAGCATGCCTGTCTGTTGGCTAAATTTCCAACTCCCCGGCCTTCTGTTGGCAAAATCTGTCTCCATTTCTTAGCTGTAGTTTATATGGTCATGAGTGCCAAGCATGAGTGATATTTTAAAATTCTACTAAAACCCTATGAGCCCAGACAGATGTAATGATACACAATTCGACCAGCATCCCCTCCCTCGCCTTCTTCCTGGCAATTCTGCCATGATCAACAAACCAGTCTGCTTCCTGTCTCCACTCTCTTGGGATTGCCCAAATGGTACCAACTTATAGATATGTGTCAACAGTGGCATTCAGGACAGAAGGCAAAGGGGTTAGATAGCATGAGCCACACAATCCATAAGAGCTCAAACTACAGATCTAGAAGCTAGAAATCCAACTGCTCCCTAGCCTGTCACCCTCATACGCTGAAAGATAATATCCCTTGTTCTCCAAGACAAATACTGCATACCCTGGGTTTGACCTGTTACAGGGAATCATGTGAAACAAAACCACAGCCAATATCCCTGGTCCTGTTCTTCCAGCTGCCAGGTGTGTTTGCAAAGGGCTGAGTCTATTTTGTTTGTACAAGAGGCTGGGGGCAGGGGAGACAAGCAAAAAGAAAAGAAAGTCACCTCCACACTTCACTGTTTTGAGAACAGTGACAAGTGACAAAGGGATCAGGTGGTGGCCCAAGGGAGCCTGAAAGGCTGGGATCACCATGGTTTAGGATACATAGTAATTGGCCCTGTCAGTGTCTACACATTCTTGCCCATGACACGAGGAGGGGCAGCACTGTCAGTTTTCACCACCCAGTATTGCGAGAACCCAATTCTTCTCACCAGGAGAAATGTCCTCAGGTCCAGGCCAGGCATCCAGCTGCTTACAGCCATTTCCATTCACAGATCTCACTTGTGTTTCAACCTAAACCAGAGTTGGTCAACCACAGGCCCAGGAGTTGGAAAATTCTGACCACAGACATGCTTTTCTGTTCCATTTTGACCTGTACGTTGATTTTTAAAACTAAGAGAGTTGAGAATACTTAAGAGTTAGGAGTCTTCATGTTAAGATTAGAGGAGGGGCCTCTTAGATCTCAACAGATGAAGACACCAGAGAGACAGAGATAGTTGGTAGTATAGCATCTGTGGTCCATGGCACAGGAAGGGGCAGGGTTTACTCGCCGCTATCCCCATAGGCTTCATCTCTATCTTCATCAAGCCTTCTCCCTGCTTGACCTTCCTCCTACCCCCCTCATCATTCCCCCTCTTCCCAGACTTTCATTTTATCATCATCATCATCATCATCATCATCATCATCATCATCATCACCCAGACCTCCAGTCCTGTCAACTGGTTCTTCCAACACCTTTTATGGGTCTCCCTAGCCACCATGTACTCCCATTGCAACCAATCACTCAACCACTCATCCAGTACCTAAGAAGAACTCACTTGGACCAGCCTCTTGGAAACAGCCCTTCAATTTTTTTGTTTTGTTTTGTTTTTTCGAGACAGGGTTTCTCTGTGTAGCTCTGGCTGTCCTGGACTCACTTTGTAGACCAGGCTGGCCTCGAACTCACAAAGATCCACCTGCCTCTGCCTCCCAAGTGCTGGGATTAAAGGCGTGCGCCACCACCACCCGGCAAGCACTTCAATTTTTAACCCTATATTCCTCTCTGTCTGTCTGTCTCTGTCTCTCTGTCTCTCTGTCTCTCTCTCTCTCTCTCTCTCTCTCTCTCTCTGTCTCTCTCTATTTCCTCCAGCAATAAACTCCTCTGAGAAGAATTGGGTGTCTTCCAAATATATTTCAATAGAAGAATCACAAGTTGGACCCTTCCCCTTCCCCATTCAACTATAAGCCTTTGAGGAAGAATACAACCACATTCAATTACTTGATTTGTTCAGCTATAAAATGGGAACCATTAAAGTGCCCCTTACTGGAGCAGGTAACAAAGTGCTCAGCACAGAACTGTTGGCAAAATGAGATATTCAGAGGAAAAAGCTTATTTTAGCTCACAATTCCAGGTTACAGTCCATCGCTGACTTGGGAAAGTCAAGACAGAAACTGGAAGCAGTTACTCACATCCATAGTCAAAAGCAAAGAGAGAATGAGTGCACGTATGCCTGCTGCTGGGCTCACCTTTTCAATTCTTATACAGTCCAGGACCCACCACAGCTAACACAATCAAGACAATCCCTTATAGACATGCCAACCTAACCTAGACAATAGCTCATTGAGAGTCTCTTCCCAGGTGATTCAAAACTGTGCTGACAATTAAGACTATCACACTTGCTTTGTCTATCCAATGCTGGAGGAAGCCCTTCTCTTCCCTACTGCTAAGTCTTAATTATCCTCCTCTTCTACAATGCCTTCCTGGGCCACTCCCTCTCCAGCCAAAGCCACTTGCAATCTGTGGCTCCCTTGTTGAACTGCATGGCTTCCTTCCCACCAGATAACCAATGAAGGGTGTTATCCTCCGTCCCACATTGATGTTCCTGGGTCTCTGAGGTGCTCCTATTTCAGCACAGCACCCCGTGTTCACAGAGACATTCTTGAAACACCTTTGAAAAAATATGTGCTGCCTCTTCAGCCAGGCTTTCTCCTAGCCCTTGGACTCAGTGTTAGGGAGACACACATGACAAGGCCAAAGCTGCCTACCACATCCTGGAGGCCCAGAAAGGACCCAGCTGAGTATACAGACACCTGGGGCTACATTTCTCCCAGGTATGGGCCTCAGTTTCAACTGTACAACACAGAAGGTGGAGGAAGGTCAACGGAATCCTGAATGTAAAGAGAGCTCACACCTGAGAGGTTACCCAAGGCCTCCCAGATCTGGGAGAACACTACCTGCATCAAGGTTCTCCTCTAAACTACGCCTACCCAGAATGGAATTCCTCCTCCCTGCAGCCCCAGAAAATAAACATGAAGTCTGGATTCCTGACAGATCCACCTCAGATAAGCAGACATTATTGCTGCTTCTTAAGTGAAACCTTAAGAACACCATTTTAATGCCTGCTTCCAGAACACCCCCCTCGACAATGTATAGACCCAAGCACGCACCAGAAACTAAACACACAACTCAGGAAGCTTCTGCTCAAATCCAGGAGGGTTTCCTTTCTGGCGGGACACACCCACCCCACCCTACCCTAGCCACCCCCACCTCCATTTAGCCTTACACACGTCTGGTATCATAAGAACATACACTGAGCAAGAGTATGTGTGCCTGGGAGTGTTTGGTAACGCCGTGTAAGCCAGGAGTTCAGGGTTAAATTAAAGAGGGAGTTGTTCTTCCCTTTTCAATTTGCTGGAAAGAACCACTGGCAGGTGCCCATGCCTAAAAGGCCTATTCATAAAGTATCCACAAGATACCTCCTTTGTTGGGAGCTGAGTAGTCAAAAGGACTCAGCTGAGACAATTACCAACTTAGTTTGAAACATGCTTGGAGGTATATGCCCCTGTCTGATTATTTTGACCATATAGCTGCCCTTCTCACAAGCAGAAACAAGACCAAAGGGTCAAGTAGAATCATGCTTTTCAATACCAAAGGACACTAGGTCACTGGAAGGAGAAACCAAGACATGTTTGACATGTTACTCTAAAATACCCTAGTAGCCCTCAGAAGCACGCACTGTAATTAATAATGGAGAATGCATACCTAGCAGGCTTCAGAAAACTGCTCTCACTGCCAACCAGTAGACCAGAAAGAAAGTCTGAGAGTTGTTCATCCCCAGTACCTTTGATGTTTGTGGTTACATGGTGGTGATGATGATTATACGTGTTGCATGTACATGCCCCAGTGTGTGTGTGTGTGTGTGTGTGTGTGTGTGTGTGTGTGTGTGTGTG
>CAJQZJ010009840.1:7865606-7887214 GCA_907164525.1 Lophiomys imhausi
TGTGTGTGTGTGTGTGTGTGTGTGTGTGTGTGTGTGTGTGTGTGTGTATGATAGTTGACACTGGTTGTCTTCCTCAGTTTCTCTCCACCTTGTTTTCTGAGACAGGTTCTCACATTGAGGCTGGAGTTCATCAACTCAACTAGGCTGATTGCCCAGTGACCTTGAGGGATCCTCTTGACATCCCACTCCAGCCCTGGAGTTACTGCATAGAGATAACTTTTCTCCTTGTTATAAATAATAATAATAGAACATTTGGGAAATGCAAGGTAAGTAGGAAACCTTGTCCACTTTTCAAAGGCCTACTGAGCAGATTTGGTATATGAGGCTTCACCATCTCCAGAACATGGTGGTCACTCCCTCGCCACCACATCTGGCAGTGTGAAATCACTTAGACTTTGTGTGTCCAATCCCTGGAGAAGCATGGAAATGAATCCTTTCAGATAAGAGGATTTTCAGAGATTTTTAAATAAGGGGTTGAGCACACAGCCAACACAGATGGGACAGAAACAGTGCCTGCATGGTAAAACTGGGAGACCAGCCAAGTCACAGAGGGGAAGCTGTGGTTTCAAGGTGTAGAGTCTCCCTGGCTTGCAGCCACATCACAAGAGATGAAAGTCCAATTCCCAAAGCTAAAAGAGAGATGTTGTAAGTAAACCCCTGGGGTAAAGGGTCCATAAAAGCCGTCTCTGTTCTGGGTGTCATCCCTAAATCCAGGAAAGGCCACCACAATCTCCCAAGGTCAAAAAGAGGGGAAATCTGTTTTCTACTCCTATGCATAGCTCTTTCCTTTTTTTAAAACTCCCTCCTGGCATTTCATAAAGGCCTCATGGCCAGAAGAGTCTGCCCCTCTGGGCCCCCAGGACTCTCACACCCACCATGTATGTGATTATGCTCACCAGAGGATGCTCTAGATCAACCCACTTTTCTCTCCAGATTTGAACTCCTATCTAAAAGTTTCCTTTAGCAGCAAAATATTAAAAGGTGGGGCAGGTAAGGTGTGAATAACGGCTCCTGCCACCCATCCCAAAGACTAGACTTCAATTCCTGGACCCCATATGGTGGAAGGAGAGAGCTGACTCCAACAAGTTGTTCTCTAACACACACACACACACACACACACACACACACACACACACACACACACACAAAGTAAATAAATAAAATGTAATGAAAAGTAAAACTCAATAAATTCAAAATATATATTAATACATAGAAACATCCTGGACTCTAAGCCTCTAAAAATCAAAGCCCAATTTAAATTTTATAAGTTGCCTTGATTGCAGCGTTTTATCACATAAATAAAAAGTAACTAAAACAGATGAGGAAATCAGATTAAATATGGGTCCTGGGACTCAGTGGGTAAAAGCATTTGTTGCACAATGCTTTTGTGAAAGCATTGAAAGCCAGAGTTCAGATTCCCAGAACTCCCGAGGCTGGGGGTGCCTATAAGCCAGTACTGGGTGGATGGAGACAGGAATGCCAATGGGGTTTGCTGACAGCCATGCCTAATTGAAAAAATGGTTAGTTCCAAGTACTGTGAGAGACCCTGTCTCAAGGGAATAGAGTGGAAAACAATAGAAGAGGACACCCAAAATCCTCCTTGGGCCTCCAATGCATGTGCACATTGGCTCACACACAAAAGAAGCATGGAAAGGCAGAGAACTGGTCAGGTCCAGTAAAGTACAGGAGAACCATGCTACAGTCCACAGACCCAAAGAAGCTAAGTAACAAGGAGGGTTCAAGGGGGAATGATGGAATCTCACTGAGAAGGGGAAATAGAACAGACATCATGGGTGGACAGGGGAGGGGACTGAAAGGGGAAGGGATGGAGATAGAAACAGGAGGGACAAGACTGGAGGAGGAGGGAGGGAGAGAGTACTGGGAAAGACAACTGGAATTGGGGGCGGGGGAGGCATCTCTGGGGCAAGCTAGAAACCTAGGGCAATGGAAAATTCCAGGAACCTAGAGAGGTGACCCTAGCTAAGACTCCTAGCAATACAGAATATGGAGCCTGAACCAGCCACCTCCTGTAACCAGGCAAGGCTCCCCAATGGAGGGGTTGGAACACCAACCTAGTCACAAAAACTTTGACCCAAAATTTGCCCTGCCTACAAGATGTGCAGGGGTAAAAATGGAGCAGAAATTGAGGGAATAGCCAACCATGACTTGCCCATCTTGAGACCCACTCCATGAGAGAGAGCCCACCCCAATACTATTAATGACATTCCGCTATACTTGCAGACAGGAACCTAGCATAACTGTCATCAGAGAGGCTTCACTCATCAACTGATAGAAACAGATGCAGAGACCCCCAGCCAAACATTAGGCAGAGCTTGAGGAATCCTGTGGAAGAGGAGGGGAGAGGATAGTAGGAGCCAGAGGGGTCAAGTATACCAAAAGAAGACCTACACAATCAACTAATCTGGGACCAGAGGGGCTCACAGAGACTGAACTGCCAACCAGAGAGCATACATGGGACTGACCAAGGCCCTCTGCACATATGTAACAGTTGTGTAACTTGTTCTTCATGTGTACTCCTAACAGCAGGAGCAGGGGCTGTCTCTGACTCTGTTGCCTGCCTATGGATTCCTTCTCCCTAACTGGGCTGCCTCATCCAGCCTCAACAGGAGAAGATGTGCCTGGTCTTACTGCAACTTGATATGCCAAGGTCAGTTGATATCCATAGGAGGCCTCCCCTTTTCTGAAGAAAAAGGGGGAGGTGGGGGAAGAGGAAGGACTGGGAGAAGAGAAGGGAGACTGTGGTCGGGATGTAAAGTTAGTTAGTTAGTTAGTTAGTTAGTTAGTTTTTAAAACTAGAGAACAAACCAGTACACCCAACACATGGAAAAGCATCAGAGAGCCAGGTAGTCAGTCCTAACTGTCAGGTACAAGTAGAGGACCCCACAGGCCTGGCTACACAGGGCACACCCTGGTACCCAACCAGGAAAAACAAGTATGAGAGGCATAGGCATCTCATGGCCAGGGGTACACCCCATGTGTTTTCCCACTGGTCTTCAGACATGTCCTAGGATTCTAGTGTGCATGCATGAATACATGACTCAGAGCTGTAAAGGAGTCCAGATGACACAGAATCATGCCATGACTATAAAAACATAAAGGAAGAATCGCCTACATTTACAAGCATGTGCCCATGCTGATATATTTCTTGGCACATTCATATATGCAGATATTTACAACTAAGTGAAATAAACCCACACTGCCATGCCATTTTATAATCTGCTGCATTCAACAATACATGGCTGATAATGTCACTGCCATTATTTTTTCCCATAGTCTGAGTCTTATTTAATTCACAACACCACCTTCCTGTGTCATTATTTTTTTCTTTTCATGTCATTACTTTTAACAGCTCTTAAGGATCACACATTCTGTACTTGTCTTGTTGCTGTTACAAAATACCTGAACTAACAACTTAAGGAACCAAGGGTTTATTTCAGTTCACATTATTTCAGCTCACATTTGAAGTCCAGCACGGTAGGGGTGTCGAGGAGGCGAGAGCACAAGGCACTGGTCCCATGGGAACAGAGAGAGATATAAACATTGATGTTCAGCTCACTCTCCCTTTTCATGATGTCTGAGACCCCCCCACCCAGCCTATGCAACAGTGCTGACCACATTTAATGTAACCACTCACCTCAAGAAACTAAATCTAAGCCAGGCATGGTGGCACACACCTTTAATCCCAGCACTGGGGAGGGAGAGGCAGGTGGATCTCTGTGAGTTCAAGGCCAGCCTGGCCTACAAATTGAGTTCTAGGATAGCCAGTACTGTTACACAGAGAAACCCTGTCTCAAAAAAAAAAAAAAAAAAAAGGGAAACCCAATCTAGAAACTCAGTCACAGACATGCCTAGAGGTTCATCCTCTAGATGATTCTAGATCCTGTCAAGCTGACAGTAATTATTAACCCCATCAAAGACTACCAGCTTTCATTTCAGCAGTGTCAATTGTGGGATATGTTTGGGTTTGGGGTTTTATTTTAACAAGGTCATGCTGTGTACCTCCTAGCTTCCAACTCATGATCTTCCTGCCTCAGCCTCCTCAATATTGAGATTACAGGTGTGTAGCACTACACTCAACTCTACGTAAGTTATTTAAAATTTTTCACTATGAAACAGAACTGCTCTGAATATCCCCCCCACACACACACACACATTGCATCATCCTCTTCTAGACATTAACATCAGAGTAAGAATACCAACAGGAAAACCATGTGGACCCTAACAATGTGGCTGCTTAATTAAAAGTTCCTGGTATTCGCTATATGGATCTTTCCTATTTTAAACTCTTTCCTTGGATCCATGTATTTTCTGTTGACTGGCAAGGTGACTTCTTCAGGGAAAACAAATGGCAGGAGTGCTAATTTATGACCAATGATACCTCACTCTCTCCCCAGTTTTTCCCCATTGCTGAAACAATGAACAGGTACCACCCAAATTCCCACCCTACAGGCATCCCACAATGACCATGCATCTTGTCACAGGCGACACTTGGAGAGTCATCAACAATGTAAAATACTCAGAGTTCAACGTTCTTCTTCTAAAAATATCTTTATTAAATGCCAGCCTATTCCTGGAATGACACTAGGTGTTGGAGAGACACAGAAGCCCTGCCCTTTGCAGCCCTCAGCCTGGTAACACAGAGAGGGACAGGATTTTCAAGACTCATGTGCTTTGGGAGTTCGGAGGATAGGGGGTGGGGGCTCACCCGGGAATTTTCCCAGGTATAAACACAAGAAGGTCAGCTGCTTGTGTAGACTTGGTGTCCCTGGGGACTTCAGGAGAGGGGCAGAGTGGGACATGTTTGGGTGCTCTGGCTCCTTCCCAGTGTCCAGTAAGTGAGTAGCTTTGTTCCACCCCAACCTCCTGGTCACGATGTCCTCCTGCCTCCCCACAGGCCCACAGCACTGGGGCCCAGAAACCTCCAAAACTATGAGCACAGATCAACCTTTCATGCTCAGTTCCTATGTTTATGAGGGTTTTTGTCACAACAGCCTGAAAAGCCAACACAAAATCTTTCCCTCTCATTTTCTGAGTTTGGGGCATGTTTCACACAACACCAGAGCCTTCATAAAGATATGAAAACCTAGAGTCTGACATGGTGGCTCATGGCTGTAATCTCAGCACTTGGGAGTCTGAGACAGGAGGATTGCTTGATCTTGAGACCAGCCTGGCTAGGCTCAACAAAGGAAACAGAGACCTGAAGACATGGTTAAATCTGTCAGGCACTTGTGTATGCATGCATGCTCACTTGTACATGTGGGGTGTGGGGGAGGGAGGAAGGGAGGGTGACTGAGAGAGAGAGAGAGAGAGAGAGATAATATTTCTTTCTTTTCAGGGAATTGGGAATCTGTCACAGACTTGTGTCAAAATGGAGCTGAATCATTATTAGTCTTGGATTGGAATTGCTAGGTGGCATCTGCAGCCCTAATTTGAATATGTTTAACCCAATACATCAAAATTATATAATTTGAAAAAATAATATTACTTCAAAGACTTAGCAAAAAAAAGATATTTATCCCTTAATAAATTCCATGTGTATCTCATGGTTACAGCACCTCCCAGTTCAGAAGTTCATGTTTCCAGATCTCCATAGCCACAGGTGGCTAATGGCTACCAGATTGGACGGCACAGGAGAATCTGAGGCCTTGTAGGATTGGAAAAGCTAAATAAATGCATAAAGGACCACACAATGCCGCCAGAGGAGCCCCTGGAGTCCCCAGCACAGCTAAGGGCAGAGGAGCACTGGGCAGAATTTATATGGAGGCTCAAGAACAAGGCAGAATGCTGATCCTGAAGAGCTGGCCTTGCCCCCAGGTCAAAGAATTTGATGTAGAAGGTTGAGAGGATCGAGGAATGAGACCAGCATTCCAGCAGAAGAGGGGGGATGGAGAGCAGAGGGACAAGGGTCCGCCAGGAACCCCAGCCTTAAAGACTATCACTATGAGATGGGAGAGATGAGGGAGGTGCAACCCATTGAAAGTGCTGCTCGATGGGACCAATTCCCTAGGGATGGCACAAACAGGAATGAAATGGGCTTGGGTGCTCTGGGTGGTTGGATGACCAGGACTTGGGGCCTACAAGCCAAGAAGATGGAAAGCAAGCAAGTACAAAGGACCCCTGGGCAGCAGCCAAAATGTTCCGGAAGCCTAGTTAATCAAGTCCACCGGAGAACATGACTGTGGCAACAGCCACAGGACAGAGCACTAAGCAACACCATCAGGGTGCAGCCCCGGCCCTCTGTGGGGTGTTGTAGAATCCAGTAATACTTGTTCCATACTCTGAGGAGCGACGTGCGTCTCCCATGGGACACTAGGGGAATTGGTACCATCAAAGCCCTTCCCTGCTGTAAAATGTCTCTCTAAATCAGAATCCAGGTTGGCAGCTGTCTGGCTGCCTAGAGACTCATCTAAAAAGCACCCCTTCCCAGAAGAGGAGACAGACCAAGCCGAGAAGCAGTTCATCTTATGAAGTGGTCTCCTTCCTTCAGCCCCCAAGTCAAGGACTCTCCCTTCCAGGCCTGAGTACTGCATCTCCTACTTAAACACACAACCCTGTCCCCTCACATCTGGCCACATGATGCCTTGTCTTCTCCCCCACTCTTGGGTAATAAAGAGCAGACTGGCAAAATAGTTCAAATGCCTTCTTTCAAAAGTACACAGCTGTGTAGGCTGGGACTATTTTCAGCTAAATGCTTCAAAACCCCAGGCTCAGAGCTGCTCTAGGCGTTCGCTGGCTCCAAGTGAACAATGAGGAACCCAGTAAAGGACAATGCTGCCTCTGCTAAATGCCAGAGTCTCACTCTGAAAAGAAACACTAAGATGAACTGGCATCTCACCCTCTAGGGCTCTTTGCTGAGTTCGGGAACTTGTTAACCCCACTTGGTGGGATATAGGGTGTGCTGAAGGATACACAAGGCTAGAGCTGAAAAGGGCAGGGAAGAAAGCAATGACCCCATTCAGTTGTCCAAGAAAACCACGCAGGATCATGCAGTCTTGGAAGATGTAGAATACAAACCTAAGTAGAGATAGAAAAGCACAAACCAGGCCCATGGGTATAAAGGAAAAAGCAAGAGATAAAAGATAAGGCTCAGAAGGGCTGTTGAGGGAGACAAGGGAAACTGGAACAAGTGTGTAAGAGCCCCAAACACCACACATAAGTAGTTCCCTGTCCAGGCTGGGGCTATACAGAGCCACTACAGTTCATAGGTGGAGGAGGGAGGGAAGTGGGAAGGTTGGGGTGAGCCAAAGCAGGAAGTGGTGGGGGAACACAGGACCACAGTCCCGCTTCTAGGTTCTCAGACAACTGGCATTTCCACATATGGGCCCCAAAGATAAAACCTGAGAACACCCTTCTCCACCTAGCTCCCAACCCCTGACTTCACCAGGTCTAATTTCTGCTCTTGCCTTGTAGATGCTCTCCTGAGGAACAAGCCTCTTGCCCTATCTTCGGTAGCTATCAAACATCGAAACACGGTGCGAAACAGAGTCTAACACACACACACACACACACACCTACCTCCTGGCTGGCTGGTGTGGATAACATGAAATGTTTAGCTCTTTCCTACAAACCAGGATTCCCTTAGCATTCCAGAGAAATGTCCAACTGGCCTCCTCTGTGAGCCTATGTCACCTGGTGGGACATTTCCTGGACACTTTCTCATTGGCCTTGAGCTACCTACAAAACCTCCCTGACATCACCCTCGGGCCCCTGTAAATGTGCACTTGAACAGCTGAGCCTAGAAGCTCAGCAATGGATCGACGCGGAAGCTATCAAGGTCACCAGACCTCCTGAAACCTATAACCAACATCAGGTGTAAAGCAAGTGTTCCCAGGTTCCCTTCTGTTTTCTGTAGGTGAAAGAGGGGAAGAGCGTGTGGGACAGAGGAGAGTCGCAGAGAGAGAACAGAGGAAGAACAGGGGCAAGGCTCATGTTAGGAGAACCCTGCTCCACATTGTCCATTCACCACTGAGTACCAGTGTAAGCCACCTCACTTTGAATGTTTCCTCGTCTGTGAGGTAGCCATAAAAATAAATTTCGCAAAAAATTAATTAATTAACTAATTAAGTCCGCGGAAGGTGGTCGGAACTCCGAGTGCTAACGCTGGTGTTAACTGTGAGTAGAGTAAAGCAATAGAATCTAGGACTTGGAACACACCAAACAGCCTTAAAGGGGGAGACGGTTCCTGAAAGAACCAAACGCACTCGCCCACCCTCCGGATCCCATCCTGGCAGCGAGAGCAGAAAGGTGCGCGTCTGGCGGGAGCGCGCCGCCTCTGAGCACCTGTGCGCGCGGGTCGGGTAGGCGCGCGAGGGAGCAGCCAAGCGGCATCGACTGGGCTAGGAGCTGGGCGACACGACCCACCTGAAGACGCGCAGCAGCAGGCAGGCGACGAGCAGCGCACTAAAGGCGCACGCCACGATCACCGTCGCCTTTAGGGTGGGCAGATCGCGAAGCAGGCTGGAGATGCGGGTCACCACAGCGTCGCCGCTGCTGTTGGAGCCTCCCCCGCCCGCCACGCCAGATCCCAGCCGGGTGGCATTCCCCGGGCTGGGCGGAGGCTGGTGGTCCGCTTCGGGCTGTGAGGCCGAGGCGGACTCGGCTCTGCGAGCTAGGACGGCGGGCGCGGCCAGGAGAGCCAGCAGCAGCAGCAGCAGCAGCAGCGGTGGCGGCGCTGGCAGGGCGCTCATGGTGCGCTGCGCGCACGGTGCGCAGGTCTGCGTCCCGGAGGCCTGCGCCGGGGACTCCCGCGACCGAGGCGGCTGCGCGGTGCTCGGCAGGAAGCTGCAGAGCCCGGAAGAACCCGCGGCGCCGCCGCAGCCACCAACACGTTGCACCGAGTCATTCGACGGGCTTCGGCCTTGAATGGGCGGGGCAGACCTCGGCTGGGTCCCCGCTGCGCCCCGCCCCTGGGTGGCCCCACGCCGATCAGGACCTGAGACCCCACGGAGGAGTCCTAACTGCTCGGCTCACTCTGGCGGGCCGTATGCTGAACGGCTCACGCGATTTATCACCTTCAATCTAGCAGCCCCCTCTGGAAACAGGTATTCTCTGGCCCTCGTTTGTTGAGTTAGTGCGCAGAGAGTCAGCTCACAGCAACCCAGATTTCCCACCTGGAGCCTCCAAGCATTTTGCACTTCCGCTGGCGAACTAGTTTTCTGCGTTCTCACCTTTGGAAGTAATAACACGTGCTCCAGACCAGACTGAAGTTTCAAACTCCAAGGAGTAATTGATTGTTGTGCTCTCTCTGATATAGAAACTAAATGATGCTGTGGTGGGTAAGGGGGGGCCAAAAAAAGACAGCTATGGACATTCTGCTGGGAGCTCGGAAATTGATGCAGTGCTGAGTTTGTTTCTGGAGTAACGGTTCCAGACCCTACGATGATATGGAAGACACTCCCCAATGATTGGTATCTAAACGTATCGAATAAGAACCAAAAGATTTTGAACAGCTCATTTCTGGTCCTGCTAGAGAGACAGACAAATATAACGATGTATTTATTCTCTATAGCTGCATAACCAAACTTCCATGATAAATTACCCCAAAACTTAGTAGGTCACAACAACCCACATATGTTATCTCAGACCTGGACTATCTGGGTTCTCCAGTTTCAAGGTGTCTTGTTAATTTTAAGTTCAAACTAACACCCCTTCCAGATCTCTTCCAAAGGTTCACATGGGAGAGGATCCAGATGCCTCTGGGCTCAATCGGCTTCTCCTGGCTGTTTCAGCTCTGAACAGGCTATGAGACCGGAGCCTCCACTCCTGACCATCTGTCTGTCTAGCGCTGTACTGAGTTCTCTCAGGGGAGACTTTCTTACAGAGCCTTTTGCATCTTCAAAGTGTTCAAGCCCAGTTAGCAATAAAATCAGGAAGCAAGAGACAATTCTATAAAACTTAATCGCAGATGTGGCATTCCCACCCTTTTTTCTGAGCCAGTTCATTAAGCACGCCACTGCTGTCATTCACACTTGAGGAAAGGAGATTGCACTGTGATGTAAATAACAGGAAGCTAGGACATTGGGGCCACCTAACAGCTGTCTGCCATAGGCAGTGTGATGAATTTTTATGGGGTGGGGGGAGGTGAACAACATTCAGATTCCCGGAAGTCACTGCCCACCGAGCATTGTGTGTAATGGGTGTTGGCGAGTGTGCTACAGGGATGAGAGATAGAAAGATCATATGCTGGGCATGACACCACACACCTTAATCCCAGCACTAGGAGCAGAAGCAGGCAGATGTCTGAGTCCAATGTCATCCTGCTGTACATAGTGAGTTCCTGGACAGCTACACAGTGAGACCCGGATCCCAAAGAAGAAAAAGAGGTGGGGGATCATGTGGTTAAGGGCTTCCAGCGCTGAACTACCAGTGATGGAGAGTCTACATTTTCATATCAGAATATACACAGGAAATTCCCTAAAGATCTGGCATGAGGTTCATAATTCCCCAGCCTTCTCTAAAACAAGCTGCAGATGCCACAGCCTTGTAATTTGTTAGAGAAAAGCCCTTTATAGTAGAGCAAAGCTGTTCCCAAGTTAAAACCTCTCAACCAGGATGGAAGTTGACCATTGAGTGACCTTGGCCAGTAAGGATGTAGCCAGTGAAAAGCAGGTTTTTAGTATTTAAAGCAAGAGTAACAGTGCCAAGCGTAATAAAGTCACCGAGAACATCCATAGGAGGGCTAATGAAAAGGAGCTTCGAAGGATGTTGGTCCTTCCCTAGCACTCACATTGGGTGGCTCACAGTGAACTCTTCTTTCAGGTGCTCCAGTGCCCTTCTACAGCCTCCCCAGGCACCACACACAGGTGGCACGCATACAGAGAAGCACGCAAACATACACATAAATAAAAATAAATATTAGCATTCTCTCCTTTTGCCACAATTTATGAGCTGTATATGTGATTAGTTTACATTGACTTAACTAACACCAAGAATATAGAAAGCATAAAGTTAAACTATTTTAGCAAAGTGAAACTTTAAGATCTTTCGTTCTTCCTAATTAAGGTTCTCTTATAAACTGCCCCATATCAGAGTCCCTAAAGCATTTTGATTCAAATATCTGTGAACAATGGCCTTTTTAAGATGGGCAAAGCCGGGCAGTGGTGGCGCACGCCTTTAATCCCAGCACTTCGGAGGCAGAGGCAGGCGGATCTTTGTGAGTTCGAGGCCAGCCTGGTCTACAAAGTGAATCCAGGACAGCCAGAGATATTCAGAGAAACCCTGTCTCGAAAAAACAAAAAAACAAGAAAGACAAAAAAAAAAGATGGGCAATTAATTCGTAACAGGCAACGTGGCCAACTTTAGTTGCTATCAGAACAAGGGTTATTAAACGCAGGTTAGGCTGTGTCCAGGACTACTATCCACTAGAAGCATGGTCTGTGGACCACTGACCTCCCTGGCACCCTTTCAGGGAGCCTTCAGAGTAAGAAGTAATTCTAGGATGATGCTGAGATGGGATTTTCCTTTTCCCTGAGTTGACAGTTGTACCAGTGTCAACAAAGATGACAGCAAGTCTCAAGGCAAGTCCTACTTATGTGAGGTGTTATCTCCAAAGCTGTATCACACAGATACTGATACACAGCCAACCTCACTGCACATACCCCTTGACTCTGGAGAGCCGGGCATGTCATCATCGTATGTGATAAGACAGGAAGAATTAATAAATCACTTCTGTTTCACGCTAAGAGCTGGCAATGGACTTGAGGAAACACAAGCGTACAATCCTTGGAGCTGCAAACCAAATGGTCGTTTTTGTTTTGTTTTTTCTTGGAACAGCATTCGTCATCAAAAAATAACTGACAGTCTTCACAGTGGGTCTTTGGCAGGCAGTGTCTCAAAAATGAACAAAATGAGCCTGTCGCTTTCAAGGATGCCAGCTGGCAGTATTATGGCCAATGACAAAATCCAAAGACTTCAAGTGGAACACTAGAAATTTCAGAAAACTTGTCAATTGGGATGCCTTATGTCATGAGTTTAACAGCTGTGCAGTGCATCAAAACTTTTCTGAAAGTTTGTAAAAGTCTAAGTTCCCCCCTTACTCCTTCCCTCTCCCTCTCCCTCTCCCTCTGTCTCTGTCTCTCCCTCTGACTCTGTCTCGGTCTCTCTGTCTCTGTCTGTCTCTCTTTCTCTCTGGGACAAATCTCTGCAAAGCACAGACTGCCTGAATTCTTTTATATTTTATATATTTTCAGTTTTCAGACTTATTTATTTTATGTGTTTGAGCGCTTTAGTTGCATGTAGGTACATGTATCACGTACATGCCTGATGCCTGTGGAGATCAGACAAGGGTGTTATATAACCTGGAACCGGAGTAAACTGCTATGTGGATCCTGGGAAGTAAACTCATATCCACTGCAAGAGCAACGAGTGCTCTTAACCACTGAACTATTACTCCAGCTCCTTTGTATAGTTTATAGTTTATAACTCTATCATGCAGGAACTTCTCCTAAGTACCAAATTACAAGACTGTGGCATCCAAAATTTATGCCTTGGAGGCTGTGAAATCATGGATGTTTTATAATGAAATACACCAAAATTTGGAAGATCTGCTTAAATCAGCAAACTATGTTTTTCCCGAGCAGCAGATGCACATAATTAGAAATAACTGTGAGTGAAGGTCCATTAGGAGTGAGAAACAGGCCAGTGGGTAGGTATGTATTTGCTTGGAAAGGAACCAGGCTTTTATAAGCATGCTCCAAAAAGTTTCTGCTACTGATCTGCCCCAGCCCAGTCCAATGGTGTCTTAGTTACTGTTCTGTTCCTGTGAAGAGACACCATGCCCAAATCAAATTATAGAAGGAAGAGTATAACTGGAGGCCTGGTTAGTTTCAGAGTGTTAGTTCATGATCATTATGGTAGAAAGCATGGTGGCAGGCAGGCATAGCACCAGAGCAGTAGCTGAGATCTTACATCTGATCCACAAGATTAAGGCAGAAAGAGAGAGACTGGGTGTGACATGGACTTTTGAAACCTCCAACAAGGCCACACCTACACCAAGAAGACCACACCTCCTAATCTTACTAAACAGTCTTCCAACCAAACTTTCAAATATATGAGCCTATGGGGGCCATTCTTGTTCAAATCACCAAAAATCAATCCTCAATTCCTATAGTGGAAGGAGGGAATCAACTTCCAGAAGTTGTTCTCTGACCTCTGCATGCATGCTGTAGCATGCAGACACACACACAGAGAGAGAGAGAGAGAGAGAGAGAGAGAAATTTTTAAATCTTTTAAACAAATGCCATTGCATATATGTACCATATTTTCTTTATCCATTCATCAGCTGATGTTCAAGCTAGTCTCAATTCCTACATTTGTGCAGAGCATAACAATGAACATGGATGTTGGAGTGCAGTAGAACTGGAGTACTCTGGTCTGTGCCCACTAGTGATATGGCTGGCTCATGTGGTAGTTCTATTTTTAGGTTTGTTGTTGTGTTGTTTTTGGTGGTGGTTTGGGGTTTGGTTTGTTGTTGTTTGAGAAACCTCTATCTAATTTCCATAGTGAATACAGAAGAATACACTCTCACCAGCAATGAGCAAGAGTTCCTCTTTCCCTATATCCTCAGTACTGTTTCTTGTCACTTGCTTTCCTGATGTTACCATTCTCACTGGAGTGAGATGGAGTTTCAGGATAATTTAAATTTGCATTGCCCTGATAGCAAATGATGTTAAACACCATTTTAAATATTTATTGACCACTTTGATTTCTTCTTTTTTGAGAATTATCTGTTCAGTTTATTATCCCACTTATTGATATGAAGATTTGGGGATGTTTTTGGTTTTGCTTTATATATTGTAGTCATTAGCCCCTTCTCTGAAGCATAGCTAGCAAATATTTTCTCCCATTCTGTAGGCTCTCTCTTCACTCTGCCAATTATTTCCTTTGCTGTGCAGAAGCCTTTTAGTTTCTTGTGATCCCATTTGACAATTTTTTGGCTTATGTACTACACTATTAGAGTTATTAGTGGAGAGTTTTTGCCTCTGTCTATAATCTTGTTTTCTGCATGATTTCTCCTGGCACTTGCAGTGTTCCAGCCTTTGTGTTAAAGCCCTTGGTCCATCTGTGTTTTTATTAGATCATTCATTTTATTTATATGTGAGCATTTTGCCTGCATGTATGTATGTCCACCATGTGCGTTATTGGTGTCCACAGAGGTCAGAAGAGGGCATCTGACCCCTTAGAACATGGATGGCTGTGAACCACACCGTGTGGGTGCTGGAAATTGAACCCGGGTCCTCTGCAAGGGTAAGTGCTTATAACAGCTGAGCCTTCTTTCTAGGCCCCTTTTTAAAAATTTTATATTTTAGATATATTTATTTTGCTTTTTTGTTTATGAATGTCTTTCCTTCTTACATGTATGGGCAGCATTATGTGCCTATTGGATTCCCATGGAACTGGGGCTGTTGGTGGCTATGAGCCACTAAGTGGGTTGTGGGAATCAAATTGGGTCCTCTGCAAGAGCAGCAAGTTCTCTGAACTGTTGAGCCATCCTTTAGCCCCTTAAGGTGGTTTTGATGCAGGCTGTTTTAGTTTTTTGTTCAGTGGTGGTGTTTAATTTTTGGTTTTGGTTTTTGATGTTTGTTTGTTTTGTTATTGTTGTTTTTAATGGTCTCACTATGTAGCTCTCCTGGCCTGGAACTTACTATGTAGGCCAGGCTGGCCTCAAACACACAGAGATCCATCTGCTTCTGCCTCCCAAGTGCTAAAATTAAAGCCATGCGACGCCACGGCCAGCCTAAGACAGACTGATTGTGATGAAATAAAATATAAAACACTTATACTGTGCTTTGGTTTTTTTACATTGTAACCAAACCCTGAGAAACTATTTGTGCATTTTTGTACAGTATCAGAGAAGAATGTCCACAACTGTATGAAAAGACTATAAAAATCTTCGTCCCTCTTCTGACTATATATCTTAACAAGCCTGAATTTCTTTTTATTCTTGTTTCAAAACAACAAATCACAACATAATAAATAAATAATAAATGCAAAAGCAAATATGAGGAAAAAATATCTTCCATGAAGCCAAATAATAAAGAATGTATTTTCAGAAAAACATGTCAAGCAAAACCATGCTTGTCTATAGTTTTGGGTTTTTTTTTGGGGGGGGGAATAGTTCTTTTTTGAAAAATTTATTAATGTTACTGTTTATCTTAGTTACCTTTCTACTGTTATGAACAGACATAGCCAGGATAATTTATAAAAGAAACCATTTAACTGGAGGCTTGCTTATAGTTCCAGAGTATAAATCTATGTCCATCATGGGAGCACAGCAGCAGGTAAACAGACATGGCACTGGAAGAGTAACTGAGAGCTTACTTACATGTGATCCACAAGCCTAAGGCAGAGAGAGAGCTGGAATTGTGTGGGCTTTTGAAACCTCAAATCCCACTCCCTGTGGCACACCTCCTCCAGCAAGGCCATACCTCCCAATCCTTCCCAAACAGTTCCACCAACTGGAGACCAAGTGTTCAAACATATGAGCCTATGGCCGTCATTCTTAGATTAAAACTACCACAATGCTATATTAGTAGAGTGACCTATTTTAATGAGTTAATAAACATTTTAAGGAATTCTGTGTTTTAATGTCTTTTTCTATTTTCCCCCTTTGGTTTGTTGTTGTTCAGGCAGGGTCTGTGTAGCTTGGGTTGCATCCAAACTTATGGCAATTCTCCTGCTTCAATCTCCCAAGTGGTAAGATGATAGATACAAGCAACAATACAGTCAGTATTAATATCTAAACCCACATAAACAAAAACTCTTAGAGGGCCTCAATATTCTTGGTTTTGGATTTGGTTTTTTAAAGTCCTGCTGTGTAACTCAGGCTGGCCAATGGAAGGCCAGGTACACTGGCACATGCTTGTAATCCAGCACTTGGGAGACAAAAGGCAGGAGGATCACAGATGAGGACAGCCTGGTCTACATAGTTCAAGGCCAGCCTGAGCTAGGGTATTGGTTAATTTTCTCACCACTGTGACCAGTTACCTGACAGAGCAACCTAAAGGAAGGAAAATTTATCTTGGTTTCTAGGTTAGAGGCTACAGGCCACTATAGAAGGAAAGCTGTGACTGCTGGCTCAGAGCTCATGGAAATGAGAACTTGCAGTGGTAGTGTTTCTTTTTGTTTGTTTATTTATTTGTTGTGTGTGTGTGTGTGTGTGTGTGTGTGGTGATTGTTTTTTGAGACAAGGTTCTTTGTGTAGCCCTGGCTGTCCTGGAACTAGCTCTGTAGACCAGGCTATCTTAAACTCACAGTTCTGCCTGCCTCTGCCTCCAGAATGTTGAGATTAAAGAAGTGCACCACCACCACCTTGCATAGTGGTGGGGTTTCTTTAATGGTGCTAACCTGTTTAGTACCCTCACTGTCCCATCAGCAAGTCTCAGTTGACTCCTCTTATGTCCACAAAAACTGTATGATTTTGAATCCTTCCACAGTGCTGTTTCCTGATTCTCACTGTAAGCCTTACTCAAAGCAACCAACGACGACCATACTACACCAGAATGCTGCCATCTTGAGATTCCACCAATTTAATGATTCTACTACTGATGTACTGCTACAACTTAATTATCCTACTGCTTCTGAATTCTATCTCGCTCAGATTCTCAGGACATGAGCAAAATGAGTCAGAATGTGATATAAATACCGTGTAGTCCAGTTCCCAATAGAGTCCACACTTGCAGTTGAAATCTCACAGGACAGCCACTACTGTCTGCTTTTCTATTCTGCTCTTCTGAACTTCTGCCCGAGTCCCAACTCCAGACTCTTCCAAAATCCTCCCATAAGCCAGTTCAAAAGGCCCAAGAACCACATAGTGACAGTCAGTCACACCAGTGACCTCACTCCTTGATCATCAGTGAGACAGTGGATCTGCTGTCTCCAACGAGACTTCTTGTCTTGCCCTCCCCAAAAATGAAGTGGACAGACAATAAAGAGCATAAGGATGACTCTTATATATAATAATAAGGAGAACCCTATTAAACTCTGGACTAAAAGTTTACATGAGAAAACAAGTCACCACACATGGGAATAGCAAGTCCAACAGAGGCATTTGAACTCTTACTGGTAGCCGGATGCTAGCTGAGAGCTTGCTGACAAGTATTGGGATATTGACTGTTATAGATGCCTATAAATCACTTGAATGACAGGTCCCAAGACTGGAGGCATGGATTCCAAAAGCTGTGGATCATGACAGCCAAGAAACAGCCCTAGCAATTAATTCCCACCTGCAGCAGGAAGCCGAGGAAGGAACGAGTCCCCTACCCTTGGTTGCAGGTTGAGTCTTGGAGGCTACAGCAAGTGAGATCCCCTGTAAGTTGGCTGCATGAGAGAAACTCAGGAATAACAAGCCTTAAGGGAGTCTGACTCCCATCAGTCTTGAGGTCAGCTTTCCTTTTCATCCTCCTCTCATGATACCTAATGAATCTCATTGGCAGAGCCTTCACACCCTGCTACACAGAGCAATGTGGATCCTAATTACTGAATGTATGTGTATGCAAATGAGATATGAAAAGGGACCAGTCTTGAAAGAGCTATCGAACCTGAAGGTGGAGAGGAAGAGAGGAGGTAGAGAGCTTGCCAAAATTGCACCCTATCGGGCCAGCAGGTCTTCCCTTTCCAATTCAGAGGTGGTAAGGAGAGAGGTACTCACTCAGCTGTCAAAAGAACTCCACAGGACAGTCTGTACCTGGTTACTAGGGTGACATTCCAGTCACCTTTGTACCCAGAGCTGCTGCCTGATCTCAGTCTGGACCTGTTCCTGCTGCTCTCGCAGCTGACTTCTACCGATGAGCATCGGATGTTGATAAAACAATCAGCGCTTTGGATCTTTGTCATGAACTGAAGCCTGTTAGCAACCCCAGTTGCACTTGAGGCTTTTTCATATATGTTTCCTTCTTGCTGGGGTTTTCGTGTGCACTGCTTTGCTGACCCCTGGATCCTCCAGTCAACCATAGTGGTAACCTGCTTCCAACAATCCCTCAGGGCTTGATCTCCCAGCTGTACTGCAGCCTGGAGCCCCTGTGACCCCTATGGCCAAATCCCAGCATTGGTTACTTTTGAGTCACTGTGACTAGATATCTGACAGAAACAGCTTAAGGGAGAAGGAATTTCTTTTGACTCCCAGCCCAGATTTACCCTTTGTTTTTATTGAGGAAGGCACGGTGTCAGGGGTCTGAGGCAACTGGCTACATGGTACTGAGTCAGAAAACAGAGCTGTAAATGCTGGTGCTTTGTATGCATTCTCCTTTTTTACCCAGCCACAGGGCCAACGCCACAGAATGGCGCCAGCTACATTTAGAATCGGCGTTCCCACCTCATTTAATCTTATCTCGAGTCTCCTCATGGATATGTTCAGAAGTTCATTCCGGAGGTGATTCTAGGTCCTATCAAGTTGCTAATTGATATTGGGGCATAGGTAATGTAAAGGCAGCTGAAACGTCTACGGCAGCATGGGCAATAACTCAGAAAAGCTGTATCCTTGGTAGTCCCAGCCCAACTTCCAAGCAGCTTCACATAAGAGTTTTCTCTCCAAGAGGTTGCTTATTGCTTTTATAACTGTGGAGAGCTATCTGGGAGTCGTGTAGCCTGAGCTTTTTGTGTTTTCTAAGTTCTGTGAGCTTCCTAAGGCTTCTGGGCCTTCCTCCTTGAAGAGGAAATTCTTCAGCTCAGACAACAGAGCTACACAGCACTCCTCCCTTTCTCCCGGCTCTTCTATTCCACACAATCTTCTATAAAATTCTGTGAGCCTTGGAGGAGATGATACAGATATCTGGGGGGGGAGGGTTTCTCTCCCTCTAATTATGCTGAGTGATAGGCCATATTCTGTAAGACACTCTGACCAAAAGCCACTTGGGAAGGGTTTATTTCATCTTATTATTTCCAGGTTACTCCATCATTGAAGGAAGTATGGGCAGGAAATCAATCAGTCTTGTTTTGTGAACTTTCTGAGTCTTATGAGCCTATTTTTTCCATCATGGAAGGAATGTTTCTTTCTTTCTTTTTTCCTATTTGTATTAGTCAAGGTTGTCTAACGTAACAGAACTTATGGAATGAAACTCTCTATCTGTATATATGGTAAGAGGATTTATTAGAATGACTTACAGACTATAGTCCTACTAACCCAACAGTGGCTGGCTATGAACAGGAAGTCCAAGAATCCAGGAGTTGCTCAGACCCTGAGGCTGCATGTCAGCTGGTCTTCAGTAGACAACTGGAATTCCAAAGAAGTAGGCTCTAATGCCAGTAAAGGAATGGATGTGCTAGAAGGCAAGGAAGGGCAAGCAGACAAAAAACAAAAGTTTCCTTCTTCTGTGTCCTTAAATAGGCTTCCAGCAGATGTGACCCAGATTAAAGGTGCCTTCCCCACTCTGGATCCAGATTAAAGGCATATGTCTTCCTGCTTCAGGATCTGGATCTAAAGTATATCTGTGTCTTCCTACCTCAAAGGTCCAGACTAGAAGTTAATTCACCCACTTCAAACCAATCAAAAAAAAAAAAAAAAAAAAAACCTCTCACAGGTGTGTCCTCCATTTCTGGACTGTTCTTCATTCCAGATGTATTCAAGCTGACAACCAAGAATAGCCATCACACCATTGTAAGGTTTTTTTCCTTGTATTGAAAATAGATTTGAGATTGCCAGCAGTCCAGATCAGTGCCTAGCCCAATCATTATGAAAGGGGCTACTGCAGGAGCTGATGGGACCATATGCAGAGACCCACAGCCAAACATGAGGCCAAGATAGAGCCCAAATTGGAGAAATCCATAGAGTCCCTCCCTTTGGAGATAGGGAACCCTGTGGAAGAGAGGGAGAAAGAAGTATAGGACCCAAAGGGATTGAGGATACCAGGAGAACACAACCCACAGATATCAACTAAGTAGGGCTCATAAGGGCTCACAGAGACTCATAGAGCTTGCATGAGTCTGAGCCAAGTCCTCTGCATATGTTATGGTTCTTAGCCTGGTGTTTTTCTGGGAATGCTAAGAGTGGGAGTGTGAGTATCTCTGACTCTTTCATCTGCTTTTGGGACCCTTTTCCTCCTACTGGGTTGCCTTGCCCAGCCTTGATATAAGGGTTTGTGCCTAGTCTTATTGTATCTTGTTTTGCTGTGTTCAGTTGATATTGCTGGGAGGCCTACTATTTTCTGAAAGGAAACAGAGGAGGAATGGATCTGGGAAAGAGGGGAAGTAGGGGGATGGGTACTGGGAGGAGTGTTGGGAGGGACTGGGAGGAGTAGAGGGAGGGAAATTTGTAATTGGGATGTATTGAAAACAATATGTTTTTAGTTTTAAAAAAAGATAATTTTTTTCATATAATATATTCTGATTATGGTTTCTCCTCACTCTATTCATCCCAGTTCCTCTCCACCTCACCTCCTCCAGATCCACCTCTTTTCTGTCTCTCATTAGAAAGAGACAGTCTCCAAGCAACATTTGCTTATCCAAATATATGGAGACATATAGGTGGTCTTCAAAAACCTCAAGAGATCTGTAGAATATGGCATTCAAAGATGTTTTCTTAACTTAAGATTTTTTTTTATATTGAGACATATTAGCTCCTAACAGAACCCCCTTTTCTACTGCAAGTAGATGATAAACATCGAAGAATCTCCAATTGGAGATGGTTGCATTAGTGGCAAGCTTGTCACTGGGCAGGAAAAATCCATTGCTTCAACTGTAGACAGATTGCTGTCCGAAAAGAACAAAACTTGGAAGCAGGTAAGTCCACAGCCTAGCTCTGCCAAGACAGGGTAGGCAAGTCCTTCATAATTCCTCTTTTACAATTAATGTCTGTCAGAGATACTGGGCCAAATGGCTGAAGATAGATGTTCTAATGTAGGGAGAGAAATTGGGAACTGTCCAGGCAGCCAGTTATCTGTCATTTCTTAGTTTTCAAAGCTGCTGGCCCAGAACTTCCTGTATAATCATATATATTTATCCTTCTCAGGTCTCTGATGTAGTTGAAGACTAGATAGTTATAGTCTCATAGTTAAATTTTGAATTGTTCAGGAATTAAGAGGGTTTTCTGGATCTAAGAAGATGTTTTTAAACTGGTGGTGAAGGTTAGGATGAAAGCTGAGTTGGATATAGAACTTTAAACTCATGGAGACAGATGCATAGAAGAATGTTAAAGTCAGTTGCCAAATATGTATGGACTGGACATTGGGAATGTTATGCCTTATAATTTTCATAATTGTGGCCTAATTTTAAAAACCTGTTAGTTAATTTGGCCAAGGGTTTGTCAATTTTCTCAAAGAACTAACTCTGTGTTTCATTGATTCTTTGTATTATTTAGTTTGTTTATTTGCTTGTTTCTATCTTACTGATTTCAGCTCTGAGTTTGATTATTTCTTACCATCGAATCCTTTTGGGTGTGATTTCTTCTTTTGGTTCTAGAGCAGTGATTCACAACCTGTGGGTTACAACCAACCCCTTTGGGAGTCAAGTGACCCTTTCATGGGGGTCACCTAAGACCATCAGAAACCACAGATTTTTTTTTATTAAATACTTTATTTTTTTCTTCAAATTACATCTCAGTCACAAACCCTTCCCAATTCCCCCTTCCTGTCCCACCCTTCCACCCTCTTCCCCCC
>CAJQZJ010009840.1:7887314-7949720 GCA_907164525.1 Lophiomys imhausi
TCATTTCTATAGCTCTTACCAAACTCATAGGTATTTCATTTTTTTTTAAAGATTTATTTATTATGTATACAGTGTTCTGTCTGCAGGTATATCTGCAGGCCAGAAGAGGGCACCAGATTTCATTATGGATGGTTGTGAGCCACCATGTGGTTGCTGGGAATTGAACTCATGACCTCTGGAAGAGCAGCCAGTGCTCTTAACCGCTGAGCCATCTCTCCAGCCCAGCTTCCCCCTTTTTTATATATATAAGTACTTTATTTTTTTTTCTTCAAGTTACATCTCAGTCACAAACCCTTCCCAATTCCCTCTTCCTGTCCCACCCTTCCACCCTCTTCGCCCCCAACAGCTTCCATTTTCAATCCAACAAATGGTTCTTTCTCTTATAACAGTAAATTCTATACAAAACAGCAGAATTAAATATGCCACATTTATGAAAGTTAAATGGCCCAGTATACCTTCCCAATATCCATTTCATACATATTTTGCCCCTGTCTTTAACCTTCTACCTTCTAACCATCTCCATGAGTTTGAAGTTCTATAACTGACTTAGCTTTCATACTAACTTGCATCACTATTATAACCATCTTCTTAGATCTAGAATGCCCTCTTGATTCCTAAGCAACTCAAAATTTAGCTATGAGACTCAAGCTGTCTATTCTTCAACCATCTCAGAGAGCTGAGAAGGATAAATATATCTGATTATATAGGAAGTGCAGGGCCTGCAGCTTCCAATACTAAGAAACCACAGATATTTACATTACAATTCACAACAGTAGCAACATTACAATTATGAAGTAGCACTGAAGATAATCTTATGGTTGAGGGTCTCTACAGTATGAGGAACTGTATCATTAGGAAGGTTGAGAAGCACTGTTCTAGAGCTTTCAGAGTGTGCTGTTAAATTATGAGTATGAGATCTCTCCAATTTTTTAATATAGACAATTAGTGCTATGAACTTACTGTTAGAACTACCTTCATTGTATCCCATTAGTTCAAATATGTATTTTCATTTTCATTCAATTCTAGAAAGTTTTTTATTTCTTTCCTAATTTCTATCTTGATCAATTTCTCACTCAGTGGTGAGTTTCCAGTTTCCGTGAGTTTGTAAGCTTTCTGTTGTTTCTGTTGTTGTTGCTATACAGCTTTAACCTGTGATGGTCAGATAGGGTGCAGGGTATAATTTCGATTTTCTTGTATCTGTTGAGACCTGCTCTGAATCCGAATATCTGGTCAATTTTGGAGAACATCCCATGAGTTGCTAAGAAGAAAGTATATTCTTCTTTTTGGGTGAAATGTTCTGCAAATGTCTATTAGGTCCATTTAGTTATGTTGTCAGTTAGCTCCAGGATTCTCTGTTTAGTTTTTGTCTGGACCACCTGTCTATTGGTGGAAGTTGGATAGTGAAATCACCCACAATCACTCTATCAAGGTCAATATTTAATTTAAGCTGAAGTAGTGTTTCTTTTCTAAACTTGGATGGATGCCCTTGTACTTGGGGCATAGATATTCAGAATTCCAATGTCCTTTTGATGGGTTTTTCCTTTGATAAGCATGTATCATCCTTCCCAATCTCTTCTGATTAGCTTTGGTTTGAAGTCTTTTTTTGTCAGACATTAAAATGGCTACACCAGCTTGCTTCTTGGATCCATTCACTTGGAATATATTTTTTCCATCCTTTTACCCTGAGGTGATATCTATCTTTGATGTTAAGGTGTGTTACTTGGATGCAGCAGAAGAATGGATTCTGCTTTCATATCCATTCTGTTAGTCTGTGTCTTTTAAATAGGGATTTGAGACCATTGATATTAAGAGTTATCAATGAGCAGTGTTTGTTGATTCTTGTTGTTATAGTGTGTGTGTGTGTGTGTGTCCCTCTTTTGATTTTCTGGTCTGGAATTCATTTATTCCTTCTGTTTTCTTGCATGGAGTTATCCTCTTTTGGTTCAAGTTTTCCTTCCAATGCCTTCTATGGGACTGGATTTGTAGATAGATACAGCTTCAATTTGGTTTTATTGTGAAATGTCTTTATCTATTGTGAATGAAAGTTTTGCTGGACATACTAATCTGCACTGCCATCTGTAGTCTTTTAGAGTTTGTAAGATATCTATCTATCCAGGCCCTTCTGCTTTGAAAGTCTCCATTGAGGTCATTGTTATTCTAATAGGTCTTTCTTTGTATGTTACTTGGTCTTTTTTCCCTTACAGCTTTTAATATTCTCTATTTGGCCTGTACACTTAGTGTTTTCATTATTATGTGCTAAGGGAACTTTTCTTTTCTGGGCCAGTCTATTTGGTGTTCTGTGTGCTTCTTATACTTTGATAGGTAGCTCCTTCTTCAAGTTAGGAAATTCTCTTCTATGATGTTGTTGAAAATAGTTTCTGTGCCTTTGACCTGTGATTCTGTTGAACCCGTGAGGGGCTCCCCGAATCCTGACGCCCAGAGACCACCAATGCCCCTGATTCGCTGTAATAGACAAGAGGTTTATTTAAGCTGACGCGCCAGGGTTCGACTCCCCTGTAGAGAAATGAACCCTGTAAAACGGCTCTTGGGCCCTTTAAATACACAAGCAGCTACCAAAAAAGGTGGGGGCACCACGGAGTAGCTTTTTTTAGCCTGCAAGGCAACAGCCACAGTTGGTGATAAAGGAACAAAGAGTATGTTAACATTTTCTGTGACCAATTTATCTATTTCTTCTATCACATTGTCAACACCTGAGATTCTTTCTTCTGTCTCTTGAATTCTTTTGGTGAAGCTGACCTCTGAAGTTCCTGTTCAAGTTCCTACATCTTTCATTTCCAGATTTCCCTCAGTTTGGGTTTTCTTTACTGATCCACTTTCATGTCTCCATGTTTTATTCATTTTCTTCCATTGTTCGTGTTTTCATAGATTTCTTTAATGGATTTATTCATTTCCTCTTTAAGGACCTCTACATATTCATAAAGGCTGTTTTAAGGTCCTTGTCTTGTGCTTCAGCTAGGTTGTAATACTACTGTGGTAAGGTTTCTGGATTCCAGTGGAGACATGTGGGGGTCTTGGCAAATGCCAGGGCCAGCAGAATAACTGCCCTTGTGAGTCAAGAAGGAAATATACTTCATCTCAGCTTGGTAGCCAGTGTTCATTCAAACTTCTAGATTCTGATACTGGACAGTACATTTTAGACATATTTAAATACAGTACAATTTTGGAAAAGAAGTTTCCTGACATAACACAATCATGTGTACATAGCGAGGCATAATTACATCAAAACTCTTCTATAAGTACATGTCCCTTCTTCTATGAAGATGGATTCTAAATATAGGCTACATATGTTATCTTCAGGGAGGATCTGGTGTGGTCTGATCATAGAGAGCACAGGGTCACTTAGAGTATTTACTACCCCATGCCTGCTTGGGGGAGCCTGGAGGAGCTAGGTATGGCCTGGCCCTACAGATGGTGCAGGGATTACCGAGGCTATCAACCACCTCTATTCCCAGCCTTCTGGGTGGGAAACATGATATACATCTCTTCCTTTGAAGAAACACTCCATGTTTAACATTCTTGACTTCCCTACTGCTGTATGTGAATGCAAGGACCTTTGTGCCCCTGGAAGAGACATCATTCTGGCTATTTTTTTTGTGTTTTTACACTAGCATCTAGGCATCTGGGTTTGAGAAGATTGCAATTTTAGGTGCTGATATCCATCCAGTCTTGTCTCTGTTGGGTAGGTGTTTTGTTCCTTGGTTTTGGTTGCCCTCTCTGGTTCTTAGGAGAATGCAGTGGCTGTGTGCTCCCTGGTAGGGAATGCTTCTGGGATCATGCCAGGTGTGGCCACTGAGGCGGTTCCTGGTACCATGTGTTTCTAGATGTTGGAAGCTGACACTTAGGAATGGGAATGACCTAAGAGGGTCCACAGGAAGGAGGAACTGAGGGTGTTCCATTAGAATAGGCTTAGTCCCCTGAGAATGGGGGCAGAGAGTGAGGAGAGGCTACAGCAGGTAGTCTGAAACAGAAATAGGAATGATATTTGGAAATTGGATTTGGAGGAGAGGAGGGAGAGTGAAGATCTGAAGCTCATCTACCTGCTTCTCTGGCCTTCCTCCTTTTCTGGCAAGCTTGGCTGATGGGTTCCCAGGGAATGCCTGCCAGAGCTGGGGGCTAAGACCAAGGGATGAATGAGGAGGAAGCTTAAAGAAGATCTTTGTGATCCATTAGACATGAGGACAGAGAGGAAGGGACTCCACAGGAGGTGGTCTGCTACAGAGCTGGTATTGTGTAACAGCTTCCTCTGAGATTGAAACATTCTTTGCTGCAGGGAAACTCCTTAAACAGGAATGTAAACAACTCAAAGTAACTCAGGAAGTCCCTGAAACTTGCCAGATACACTAGGCCCTCTCTGCCAGAATAAACAGACCCAAGCTGCCAAGAGGACTTTCGGAGAAGAAAAGGTGCAAAGACTCAGAACACACCAGCTTCCTGGAAAAAAAAATAAAAAAAAAACAGAAAACATCAGAGTTGTGTGGAAGATATTTAGACCAGAGGCTCTTGGAAAGAACACTCTCCAACCGGTTGAGTGGCCTACTGGCTGTGCTACCATGCCGAGGAGGTCCTTGATGATGCAGCTGTCTTTGAGTCATTTATGCTTCTGTAAGTAACCCCTCTCCCATATTCCTGTAAGTAACCTCAATAAAATTCATGGTTCACCAATTTGGACCCTGGGTAGTTTCTGTGCTTTGCTCTGTCTTGGAGTATGTATCTGGGGTGAGTAGAAGTGTGTGTATCACGTCTTCCCAGGAAGTTTTTCCACACAGCAGCTGGAGATTTGGAAGGGATGTTTCCATTCAGAGGAATTAGATACATAGCAGTAAATGAGATAGAAGACTCTTCTTTTTCTAGATGTGTTCTGCCCGGTTCTCAAGACCCCAAAGACCACCTAGGAGCCAACTCGGATGTAAATAGATAAGAGTTGTTTATTCAAGCTCAGAGGTTGGACTCTCAACACTCACTGACAGAGCAGTTCAAGTTGAGAGCCCCCAGACCCAAAAGTACAAAGTTTATATAGAGACTCAAACAAAGAAGCAAGTTCTTTACCATATGATTGGACGACATTTGGGTAGCTAGTCATGTCCATTTCTGATTGGCTCATTGTTACTGACTTACCACCTGGGTCAGCTTGACCACCAGAAAGTTTATTTAGACTTTTTGGGTGCTTTTTCAGAGTAAGCTGTCTGGTGATGATGAGGAAACACCCCTGGAATACAAGGTCAGGTACATTTTGTTTTTGTTCTGGAACTGGAGGCCAGCTCTGAGTCAAACAACACAAAATGGAATCTTTTTTCAAGATGAATTTGTTGAACCCGATAGGGGCTCACTGAATCCTGACGCCACAGACCACCAATGCCCCCCCAATTCGCTGTAATAAACATGAGGTTTATTAAACTGACGTGCCAGGGTTCGATTCCCCCGTAGAGGAATGAACCCCGTAAAACGGTCCTCTGGCCCTTTAAATACACAAGTGGCTACAAAAAGGTGGGGGCACCAAGGAGTAGAGGCTAGGCAACAGCCACAGGTGGTGATAAAGGAACAAAGAGTATGTTAAGTTAGGTGGTGACACAAGTGGGGAGTGTAGAGGAGGGAACCAGAGGGGAGTCTGAACAAACCTGCCAGCTATGCAAGTTTTAATGTTTTCAAGGACTGAGTTCTGTAGAAGGTTTCCAGAAGGAGTGAGGTCAGGGTCTCACCAGAGAGGAGAAGGCCATGTATTCATTAATTTTTACAGCCTTACAAATTCAGTCAGGCTCCACAGATGGAATGGAAACCATCTCAGTCTGATTGGCCCCTTGAGTGACAGCCTGGGGAGGAATACCATGCCAACTAAAACAGAGCTCCCTGGGAACTAGAGTGCAGATGGACCCTGAGAAAAATCACAGTGATGGTTTGAATAAGAATCCCATCCCTCACCCCCACCCACCAAGTGCCATTGGCTCTTTGAATATTTGCATGCTTAGTCCCTGGCTGATGAACTGTTTGGGAAGGATTATAGGTGTGGCCTCATTGGAGGAAGTTTATAGCTGGGGCTGGGCTTGAGGTTTCAAAAGTCTACCTCAGGCCCAGTTAGTCTCTCTCTCTCTCTCTCTCTCTCTCTCTCTCTCTCTCTCTCTCTCTCTCTCCCTTTGCCTGCTGATCAGGATGGTAAGCTCTCAGCTACTTCTCTAGCACTATACCTGCCTGCCTTCTTGCTACCACCATGATGATAATGAACTAATCCTCTGAAACTGTAAGTGTAATGCCCAGTTCACAAAACCATAAGACAAGCCAGGAAGACTCCAACTTGATGCAAAAGCAAAAGGATTTTTAATTGGGGGTACGAGCCATGGCAAGGTCCATCACATGCTCTCCATGCAGGGAGTCTGTGAATGGCCTTGAACATGGAAAGTTTGAGGATCTTAAGGGCTAGGCAAGGGAGGGGGTGGGAAGTTAGGGAGATGCGCAGAACATACAGAATCACATTTGGCCTTGTAAGATGAGCTCAGAGAGTCCTCTGATAACCGTGTTCTCAGGAGGAGAAGGAAACAACCAGTTAACAAATAAGTCCTTCTGGGAGCCCTTCATTATCTATGGCTCTGTCCAGATGGTCACTCAAGGCTTCTGAGGAAGGAAAGCTAGGTTTTCAGGATTTTTTTGTTATTTTACTTTTATGAGCTAGTTATAGCAGAGGGGGGTTAATAAGAATTTGGACAGGCCAGGAAGAGAGACTGGAGTTTTTGTTCTTTCATAAGTACCCAGTTAAATGATTTCCTGTAGAATAGTTGCCTTGGTCATGGAATCTCTTCTCAGCAACAGAACAATGACTAAAACAGGGGAGAGAAGAGTTTTTTGAAAAGGAGAGAAGGAGAGACTTGGGTGCTATATTGAAATGACCCGGGGTCAGGGACCCTAATTAAAGACGCCCTGAAGGACTCTGTGTCCTCCAAAAAGGCTTAACTTCAGGGATTTGCTAGGCTGACTCCATGGCAGGCTTGTGCATTTTAGCAGCTACTGGAAAAGTCACAGACAATAGACAGCCAAGCAAAGGCAGGCTGGCCATCTGGCCTAAGAAAGATAAGGTTGTAGGTTCTCAAGGTTGCAGACTGCAGGTTTGAATACCCCTCTTGTCTTATGGTAAACTCATGAGTGCTGGCTAAAGATTCCGTGCTTTTGCTTGCACCTGCGATTTTTTGGTTTTTTTTTTAGCTTGGATGGTCCAATTATATTAAAAATTACCTGCCCTTTTCTGGAATTCCCCTAAATGCTTTTAAAAGGCCTGTGTGCCTTGGTCCTGGGTCACCATTTTTACCTAAATGGTGATCCCTGCATGCTGGATTATCTGCAGAATAAATGCTCATTGCTGGTTGCATACTATTTGAGTCTGGGATGATTTCTTCAGTGAGTTCCAGACCCTAATAATATGGACTGCGGTTCCCAGTCCAGTAGGCAGGAAACTGAACTGAGCTTTGTATGGTACAAAGTCCAAGCTCAATTCTGGGGCAAGAAATCCCACCAGTCCTTGAGCTTGAAAATCCACCAATCCCTGAGCTCAAAATGCAACCAAACCCTGACCTCATCCCCAACTCAGGACTTGAAATCCCACTAATCCCCACACTGGAAATTTCTGCCCTAGAAAACTCCACCCCCAAAAAACCCTATATAAAACCCGTCTCTCAGTTCTTCGTTGCTTCTCTTCTGAGCAGAGGCAGTTTATGCTTTTCCCACTAAATGTCTTGTGTGAGGTTTGTTACACAGTGTGACTTTGTGGTCTTCCTTGGATCCCAACTACCAGGATACCTTTCCCCTCAGAGCTGTAACACTTACAGGTTTAACTGTAGAGCCAAAGCTAAAATCAATCCCCTAGAAGACTCGGGTTCAGAGATGACAATTTCCAGTATCCACACTGTCTGTTCTGTCGTTAGACATTACCATCACCTCCACTGGGTGAATAGCCTCTGAACCACCCGTGAATTGCATCACTTGCTTAAATGCAGAGGCCTTGGTTGCAGCATCCAATGAACTGACCCATCATTTTACTTCCTGGTCCAAGAGAGGGAAATGGTAGATCCAGCCCCACTGTCTTTCCACTAGGAGTTAGGGTCCCTCTTTCACCAAGGCTCACACATCTGGGGGTGGCGGGAGCACTCAAAATAAAGACACCGCTCTGTGTGTTAACTAAAAATGAGAAATAGCCACTTCAACACTAAGGGAAATTCTTCAGTAACTATTCAGATCAGAACAGATGAATGGGCAGAAATAAGGAGATGTATATATTTTTCTGTAAACACAGTAGAAGAGATTTAATTCTAATATGCCACTGGATTGAACTTCATTAGGCCTTAGTTTTCTATAAAGTAGGGATACTGAAAGGACCTATATCATAAGAGTATTTCAAGGGTTAAGTGAGTTAATACTTAGCCCTTGAAATACTCTTTCATTAAATACTATTTATTAGTATTTAATAAATACTATTATTTATATGTTTATTTATATATATAAATATGTATAATATTAATTTAAATGTTATTATAAAGTAAATAAATAAAATACTATTTCTTAGATAGTGTCTTAAAGCATGCTTACTTAACACACTAAGAAATAGTAAGTGCTAACTATTGACACTTTATCAGAGCAATGAAAAAAGATCATTGAAACAGCAGAGAGAGGGGCTGGAGAGATGGCTCAGCGGTTAAGAGCGGCTGCTCTTCCAGAGGTCATGAGTTCAATTCCCAGCAACCACATGGTGGCTCACAACCATCCATAATGAAATCTGGTGCCCTCTTCTGGCCTGCAGATATACCTGCAGACAGAACACTATACATAATAAATAAATCTTTAAAAAAAAAAAAAAGAAAGAAAGAAAGAAACAGCAGAGAGAATTTGATTGTGAGTTGTTTCTCTACCCTCCAAGGCTTGTGGGGAGCTGCTGGCATCCTGCCTGGTACAATTCCAGGAGACAGAAACTGAGGTGCAAAACTGGACCCCTTAGGTAATGAGATCTAATCACCTTTGAATTCAGAGAAGGAACAGCCAGCAACTATCTCCCACTTCATATTGGCTGACTGAGCTCAGAGGAAATGAGTTTTAGGCAAACTGCCTAACCCTCTGGAAGGTAGACATTATCCATTTTCTGGGACTTAATAGGGAAAGATGCCAAAGCAACAACAAGAGAGTGGAAGGAAATATACCAACATATTAATGGGACTTATCCTACGCATGTGATTGTGGGACATTTGTATTTCTTTCCTTTTCTTATCAGAGGGCTGAGGATAGAACTTAGAATTACTACAGTGTTTGCCCTGAAAGTACCCAGCACTAATTTTAATTCCTTGGATAAGAAAGAAATCCACTCTTCTTACATCCTAATTTTGTAGCTTTTACATGCTACATATATTTTAATCTAGATTCATTTGTTGCCTAAAATGGTAAGACCCATCTTCTTGTTTTTGTTTGTTTTTGAAACTGGGTCTTCCGTATCCTGGACTTGTACCAAACTTACATATAGCTGAAAATGACCTTGACTATCAGTCCTGCTGCCGATACTTTTCATATGCTAGTATTACAGGTGTGTCACTACACCCAGTTTTATGCAGTACTGGCAAACAAAACCATGAATTTTGGGAAAGCTCTCTAACAACTGAGCGACATACCCATCCCCATCCTCTTTTTAACACAATTCTGGAAGAAGGGTCACCAAAATGTCCAGGAAAGTCACCTGGCCTATGAAGCTGGCATGGCCCCAGCTCCATCTCAACTCATTTGCCAGTAGAAAAGAGAGGACCATGGGCCAGGAAGATCGATAAAGGCACTGATGACTTGAGTTTGATCCATGAAAGCTACATAGAGGTGGAAGGAAAAAAGTAACTTCACAGAATTGTCCTCTGACTAGCCTGCTTTTAATCTCAGCACTTGGGAGGCAGAGGTAGATGGATCATTGTGAGTTCGAGGCCAGCCTGGTCTACAAAGCAAGTCCAGGACAGCCAGAGCTGTTACACAGAGAAACCCTGTCTTGAAAAAAAAAATTGTCCTCTGACTTCACATGCACACCCCAACATACATGCCATGCCTCAAGTGGCTATGAGAAGGTCAAGGATATCTGAGTTACATATTGAGTTTGAAACCATCTTGGGCTACATGGTACTGTTTGAAAAAGAAAAAAGAGAAGAGCAGATCAGTGCTGGTGTGGTGGGAGAACTTCCAGAACTCCAGTCAAAATCTGCACACAGGCTTCAGTTCTTATAAAATGCGCATAATGAGCCGGGCGGTGGTGGCGCACGCCTTTATTCCCAGCACTTGGGAGGCAGAGGCAGGCGGATCTTTGCGAGTTCGAGGCCAGCCTGGTCTACAAAGCGAGTCCAGGACAGCCAGAGCTGTTAAACAGAGAAACCCTGTCTCAAAAAACCAAAAAAAAATAAAATAAAATAAAATAAAATGCGCATATTGAATACCACTGAAATCCTATGCTCACACGACTGTAATCTCAGCTCTTGGCAGGTATCTTCCTTAGCTTTCTGTTGTTGTGAAGGGACACCATGGCCAAGGCAACTCTGTAAGAGGAAAGCATTTAACTGGGGCTTGCTGACAGTTTCAGAGGCTTAGTCCATTGTCATCATGGTCAGGAGCATGGCAGCAGGCAGGCAGGCATAGTGCTGGAGAGACAGCTGAGAGTTTTATTTTACATCCTGATTTTCTTTTTTTTTTAATAATTTATTTTTTATTTCTTCAAGTTACATCTCAATCACAATCCCCTCCCTACTCCCCCTCCAGTCCCACCCTTCCACCCTCCTCCCCCTCAACTCCCCATCCTCTTCCCTTCTTTTTATTTTTAGTTCAAAGTATTTCATTTTCCCCCCAACAGCTCTCCCTTTCAGTCCAACAAATGGTTCTTTCTCTTATAACTATAAATACAATACAAAACAACAGAAATAAATAGGCCACAATTATGAGAGTTATATGGCTTAGCATACATTCCCAATGTCCAGTCCATATGTATTTGGCACCTGACTTTAACATTCTACTATCTAACCATTTGCATGAGTTTAAAGTTCTATATCTAACTCAGCTTTCATACTAACTTGCCTCACAATTTTAAAAATATCTTCTTAGATCCATAACACCCTCTTGATTTTTCAAGCAGCAGGAAGGTGGTGGGGGATGGGTCTGGAATAGGAAACCTAAAAGCCCACCAGCAACAGCACACCTCCCCAACAAGGATACACCTCTTAATTCTTCCAAACAGCTCACAGAGACTGAACCAACCATCAGGGAGCCTAAATGGGTTTGACCTAGGTCCTCTGCATAAATGTTATGGTTGTATAGCTTGCTGTTCTTGTGGGACTCCTAACGGTAGGAACAGGGGCTATCTCTGACTCTTTGGCCTGCCTCTGGGACCCTTTTCCTCCTACTGGGTTGACTCACCCAGACTTAATATGAGGGGAGTCTTATTGCAACTTGTTATGTCACGTTTGGTTGATATCCCTGAAAGATCTGCCCTTTTCTGAAAGGAAACAGAGGAGAGGATCTGGGGGAGAGGGGAGGTGGGAATGGATTAGAAGAAGAGGAGGGTGGGGAAGCTGTGATGGGGATATAATATATACGAAAATAATAAATTTTTAAAAAAGAGTCCTTGTCTCAAAAAGGAAACAAAAGGAGGAAGAGGGAAGGAAGGACAGAAGAAGGGAGAGAGGGAGGAAGAGAGAAAAAATTAAAAGAAATTTGATGAGGGACATTTAAAAAAAATAGTGATGAAAGCTGGCAAGATGGTTCAGCAGAGAAAAGTGCGTGCCTCATCTGAGTTCAATTCCCAGAACCCACATAAAGGTGGAAGGAGGCTTCACCTTTATAATTCCACAGTTAGCCTATGACCTCTACACACATGCAATGGCACACACACACACACACACACACACACACATGCACACAAATGTATGCGCAAACACATCACAGACACACAAAAATAAATTGTTTAATTAGTGATGAGGTGGGGGAGAATGGACTGCCCTCCCTTTCAAGAAAAGACTGAGTCACATCTCAGAATTTGCCACATCTGAAGGACAGGACACACATGAGAGTATGGGGCTCAGCCTGCATTTGCTTGTGATCTCCTGGTCTGAGGAGCCGACAGGGCACCAGCTGCAGCTCATTTTACTCCCTGCTAGCAATGAGAGGATTATCATATGATATTCATGTCGATTTTTATAAATAATTCATCTCTTTCTTCACTAAAGTAAAATAGCCTGAAGCTAGAATGTTTAAAAGAAATGTCAGAGACTTATTCATAAAATAATAACGTGCCAGTTTGCAGTTTGTGAAAGTCCTGTATTGAAAATACGCCTAGTTCCAGGTCTATTTTTACCCTGGAAAAGGCTTAGAATCTCTTTCTCTCCTTGGCACCTGATAAGTCTGTGTTATGCTCACTCCAAAACAGGGCTTTCCCAAATTGGTTACCTTTGTACATGAAAATCTGAAAGGTGATAGCAATTAGGCATTTTTATGAAAGCTAAGCCCAAAGTACAAAAATGACCTTTTTTAACTCCATGAAAATAAATTATAAGCAAAAGATAAGAGAGACTCTGGTCTACCACAGCCAAGGGAAATGAGGCTACAGATTGTTGATGTCCCAATGAGTCAGTTTCCCTGCACAGGAAGAACAACTCTGAGGACTGGAAGTTACCAAGATACTCATGGGTTTCCTCTTCCCACCCAGTAACATGCACTGACTTTTAAACAAGAGACATGTCGGTGCAATTCCCTATGATGATTTGTAAAATATCAAGATGTGTTTGTCAAAATATATTTAGATATGTTGGTGACTTTTCCCAGGACAAAGAGCTTCCCATAGAAAAATCAGACTCAGACACTTTGCCCTAGTGGTACTGCCTTGTAGGCCCCAGTGTATGAGGAGGCTCTTGGCCTTCATATGACTGCTGAACTGGGGCAGGGGACTGTTATGTAGGGACACTCCACTCCAGAGGAGTGGGATGGAAGGGATAGGGGGTAGAAGGTGGGAGGGCAGGACTGGGAGGGGTTGAAAGAGGGCACTGTGATAGAGATGCAACCTGAAGTAATAAATAAATATTTAAAAAAAAGAAAATCAGACTCAGGCAAACCAGGACCATCTTGTCACCCTACAAAGCAGAGGAAATATAGGCTCCTGGGACAAGGACAGGAAAGAGAATGGTCACATTACTGTTTCATATGATAGAAACATTTAACAATATGTGTTATCTGTTCAGAAGATTGGGTTTGGGCCAGGTGTTTTAGTACTACCTGTGATAACAGCACTGGGACAGTGAAGCAGAAGGATGGCATGTTTGAAGCTAGCATAGGCCACATAGCAAGTTCGAAGGTCAGTCTGAGCATACAAGCATGATCCTATCTCAAAAAAACTAAGGACTATATATGTAGCTCGGTGATAGAGTGCTTGTCTAATGTAACTCATGGCCTGGCTTCTGTCCCCACCACCTTGAAAAAGAAACAGCAGGCTATGGTGCTCAATCATATCAGTGGCATGCCTACTTTGTATTACTATTTTATTTATGTGCTTCGCATGTATAACTGTACACCATGTACATTCAGTGTCTGCAGAGACCAGAAGAGGGTGCTGAATCTCCTGAAACTGGAGTCACAGACAACCATATGGGTGCTGGGAATCAAACCCAGGACCTGTGAAAGAGCAGCCTGTGCTCTCAAAGCACTGAACTACCTCTCCAGTTTCAGGACCATTTAAACCAACAGATCTCTCAAAACTGCCAACAGCTTTTTAGACCCATACAAAATCAGTATCGTTGCATTTTAAATGGCTTTATTATTTCATTTATTCCTAAAAATATATGTTCCAAATGATTGTATTAAGAATAAAATTTTTTTCTTTTTTTTAATTTATGATGTATGTTTTCCCCCCAACATCTCCCCTTTTAGTCAAATGAAAGGCTCTTTTTCTTTTCTTTTTATGTTTATTTATTACTTCAGGTTACATCTCCATCACAGTGCCCTCTTTCTACCCCTCCCAGTCCTGCCCTCCCACCCTCTACCCCCTTTCCCTTCCATCCCACTTCTCCAAAGTGGAATGTCAGTCCCCCGCCCCAGTTCAGCTGTCATATGAGGGTTAAGAGCCTCCTCATACACTGGGGGCCTACAAGGCAACACCACTAGGGCAAAGGGTCTCATTGACAGGTAACAAAGTCTACGTTCCTGTTCCCCTTGGTGCATTGGTTGTAGTATAGTTATCCTGTACTATATGGCTAAAATCCGATTATAAATGAATAGATCCCATGTGCATCCTTCTGAGTCTGGGTTAGCTCACTCAGGATGAGCTTCTCTAGTTCCATCCATTTGGCTGCAAATTGCATGATTTCATTGTTTCTGATAGCTAAGTAGTATTCCATTGTGCAGATGTACCACAGTTTTTTTTTTTTTTTTTTTTTTTTTTTTTTTTTGGTTTTTCGAGACAGGGTTTCTCTGAATATCTCTGGCTGTCCTGGACTCGCTTTGTAGACCAGGCTGGCCTCGAACTCACAAAGATCCGCCTGCCTCTGCCTCCCAAGTGCTGGGATTAAAGGCGTGCGCCACCACCGCCCGGCTGTACCACAGTTTTTTAATCATTCCTCAGTTGAGGGACATCTGGGTTGTTTCCAGTTCGTAACTATGACTGCTATGAAAGCTTTTCCAGTTCCTAACTATGACCGCTATGAAAGCTGCTATGAACATAGATGAGGAAACTTCCTTGTGATTTGGTGAAGAATCATTTGGATGTATACCCAGAAGTGGTATGGCTGGGTCTTGAGGTAGAGCTATTCCAAGTTTGCTAAGATATCGCCAGACTGATTTCCATAGTGGTTGTACAAGCTTGCACTCCCACCAGCAATGGAGGAGTGTTTCCCTTTCTCAACAAACTTGCCAGCATGTGCTGTCATTTCAGTTTTTGATCTTAGCCATTCTGACAGGTGTGAGATGGAATCTCACAGTCATCTTGAGTTGCATTTCTCTGATGATTAAGGATGCTGAGCATTTCTTCAAGTGTCTCTGAGCCATTAGGGATTCCTCCTTTGTGAATTCTCTGTTTAGCTCTGTTCCCCATTTTTTGATTGGATTATTTGGTTTCAAGCTGTACTACAGAGCAATAGTAATAAAAAACAGCATGGTACTGGTATAGAAACAGTGGATCAATGGGATCAAATCGAAGACCCAGAAATGGACCCACACACCTAAGGTCACTTAATTTTTGACAAAGAAGCCAAAACTGTACAATGGAAAAAGGACAGCATCTTCAACAAGTGGTGCTGGTCTAACTGGATGTCAACATGTAGAAGAATGAAATTAGACCCATACTTATTACCCTGCACAAAACTTAAATCCAAGTGGATCAAAAACCTTAAAATAAGGCCTGACACACTGAATCTATCAAAAGAGAAAGTGGGGAAAACCCTCAAACTCATCGGCACAGGTTACAACTTCCTGAACAGAACACCAACAGCTCAGGCTCTAAGACCAACAATCAATAAATGGGACCCCATGAAACTAAAAAGCTTCTGTAAGGCAAAAGACTGGCATTCTAATAAAACGGCAACCTACAGATTGGAAAAAGATCTTCACCAACCCCACATCTGACAGAATGCTAATATCCAAAATTTACAAAGAACTCAAGAAATTAAATGCCAAAAAAAATTTTTTTGAACTGAGCTAAATGATGACACGTGCCTGTAATCCCAGCATGTGGGAGACTGAGGCAGGAGGATCATGCATTGAAAGCCAGCTCAGGCTGCAAAACAAAACACAGCCGTACAAAAAGGAACTGAAATTTGTGCTCAGCTCGTCAGCTCTTTGTCACTCAAGCTTACAACCCTAGAAGGGCATCATCAAGTCACGTTTTTGTTCCATTTTAAGGGTTAACGTATGAGGGCCCAACTTGCTGGGGTTAGGCAGGAGTTTGCTATGGAGCCTTCTGCCCCCATTCCCCCTGCCTACTTTCTACGGGCCCACTTTACATCTGGTTAGTATTGTCAAACCATGGAAACAGCCAGCCGTGACCAAAGAGAAATATTTCTTTCAGTTTTTCAAGTGTCTCCTAGGAGAGCTGCAGACAGCTGGTGATGACATAACGTTGGCTGACAAGAGCCCTCTTGGCCAATGGAGCCGCAGCAATGGCTGCCACCCACAGGGCAGCTCTTCAGGGGACTTCAACAGGGCACAAAGTCCTGAGGTTCACAACACAGGGAGGGCCCAACCTCTGAGTGAGGGGCACACCATCTGTCCACAACTCCTCTCACAGCTCTGCCTTTTTCTCACACACATCAAAGTTGTGAGAAGCGAGGACCAGCTGGGCAGAATTAGGCTGCAGCCTGCTTTCCCCCAGAAAAGCTGAAGGTGAAGGACAGGGCAGTTCATCCTCCAGATGGCTCAGTGTTTAACTGACACTGACAGAAGCTTGGACCCCAACCTGCCCAAGTAAATGTGCCAGCTGTTGTCTGTGCTTCAGGTTCCAAGTGGGAGTCACCCCAGGTACAGAAACACCTCCATCCCTGCTTCATCTGGGGCTTCCACGTAGTATCATCATCAGCCGTGCATCCAAGGCCTAAACTAGACTACAGGATTATATGGATTCGTGCTTTAATTCCCAAGCAGAGCTTGGGTCTTGAAAAGGTAGAGGGAACATGGAAAAGATAGAGTATGAAATAGCCCTGGTAAGTAGCTGTCCCCCATTGCCCACCGCGTGGATCTCATCATCAGTGCCTTCTGTCCACTGGTGGTTTTGCCACTCACTACCCAAGAAACGCTGTTCAGCATTCCTGCACATTTTTATTTAATCCCTTCCGCCCTTGGGAGCACGCCACTCTGCTAAGACCAGCCCCCTACTCAAACCTTCTCTCTAGGTCCTGTCCACGTCATCTCCTCATTTGCTTCACTGCAGAGATCACCTCAACTTTCTCTCCATTTTCAACTGAATTTGTTTTAGAAAGAATCCCCACCTCAACTTTGCATGTCTTCAGCCTTGCTGTCATCATTTCTGTCAGCTCCTTCCCTGAGCCTCTAGGTGGCATTTGAAGATACTGTGGCTTCTTGTGAGGGGCCTTCCTGACCCCCTGAAAGCTAGAATACTTTTCTCTGGACTCTTCCCCTTCTGTGACCACTCCATCTGGGCTATGGAACAGCCTCCTGTGGGGCTTTATCTCAGTCCCCAGGAGTTCCTCTCACTCTGCCTGGCTCCCTACTTCTTCACCCATGGCTTTGTTTCAAGTGACTCTCATTTTACCCCATGACCTTCAGGCACTCCTGATTGCAACAGCCTTCTGCATTGTAATGTCACAATTCACATTGTGATGATACAAAAGGTATTGTTGGAGCCAGGCGGTGGTGGCACACGCCTTTAATCCCAGCACTTGGGAGGCAGAGGCAGACGGATCTTTGTGAGTTCAAGGCCAGCCTGGTCTACAAAGCAAGTCCAGGACAGCCAGAGCTGTTAAACAGAGAAACCCTGTCTTGAAAAAAACAAAAACAAAAACAAAAGGTATTGTTGGTATACAATAGGGCATTGTGATGATACAGTACAGTATTATGATGTCATAATTCAGCATTCTGAATGAAGAATTGTGATAGCATAATGCAACATTGTGGTGTCACCATCCAATATTGCGATGGTACATAGAGCATTGATATGTCACAATTATGACTTCACAGTGCAACATAGTGATCTCATAATACAGCACTGAGATGCCACAATGTTACATTGTGATATCATAATTCAGCATTATGATGACAAACAGAAGTAGTGTGATAGTGCAATTCAACATTGTGTGTCAGAGTTCAGCATTGTGATGGCACAACAGAACTATGTGATGTTAAGATTGAACTTTGTGATGTCACAATGGTCATTGTGGTAACACAAAGAGCATTGTCATGGCACAATAAGGCATTGTGATGATATGTTACAGCATTTTGATGTCAAAATTCAGCATTGTGTTATTACAATTCAGAATTGAGATTGTAATGTCAGATGGCATAATGGAACATTATGACTTCACAGGTCAATATAGTGATGTCATAATATTATACTAAGGTATCACAGTGCCTCATTGTAATGGTACAAGGGAACATTGTGATACCACAATTTGCATTATGATGTCACAATGAAACACTGTGATGTCATAATTCAGCATTATGATTACATAATGGTGTATTATGAAGTCTCAAGGGAACACTGTGATGTCATAACTGAGCATTAAGAAGTCTCAAGGGAACACTGTGGTGTCACAACTTAGCATTATGATGTCACAATGAAACACTCTGATGGCATAATTAAGTATTGTGATTACATAATGGTGTATTATGAAGTCTCAAGGGAACACTGTGGTGTCACAACTTAGCATTGTGATGTCATAATGGTATATTATGAAGTCTCAAGGGAACACTGTGGTGTCACAACAGCATTATGACATCACAATGTCTCATTGTGATGTCATAATTCAGCATTGTTATTACATAATGGTCTATTATGAATTCTCAAGGGAACACTGTGATATCACAGTTCAGCATTGTGATAGCTCAGTGAAGCATTATGATTTCACAGTAGAGCATTGTGATGGCACAATGAAGTTTTTTGATGACACCTGGGAGCCATGTAATGTCACAATTCATCATTGTGGTAAATAATTCATCACTGTGTTTTCACATTTGAACATTGTGATTGTACACTTTAACATGTTGAGGGTTCTATGGAGCATTCAAATGTCCCAATAAAGCATTATGATGAAACAAGGAAGCATTGTGATGTCACAATTCAACACTTTGGTGAAATAATCGAACTTTGTAATATCATAATTCAGCATTGTGACAGCACATTTCTGCAATGTAACTGCATTGAACCATGTGGTGAAAATTTGATCCCTATGGCCACAGAGTTGGGAGGCAGAACCTTTCAGAAGTGTTAGGTTACAAGGAGGTGTCTTTATAAAAGGATTTGGTAGTTGGAGCAGGTTCATGATCTCCTTTCTTCTGCCATGAGAGGCCCCAGCATTCAAATGTCATCTTAGATACAGAGCTGGCCTCACTATGTACTGGCACTTGATCATGAACTTTATAGCTGCAAGAACTGTGAGGGGAAAGTGGGAATTTTAGCCAGTAGACAATATTCTGTTGCAGCAGCTCAGAAAGTAATCTCCATCATGTTATCATAACCAGAGTAATATTTTAAAGTGCAAAATCAAACATAATACTCCCTTGCTGAAAGCCCTATGAATTCTGAAGCCCTTGCCTACAGCATCCAAATTTCTTAGTATGAATCCCAGATTTCTGTCCCCAGCTTTTTCTACTTCTACCCAGGTATCCCAAATCATAACTTTAATGATTAAACTAGACTATATTATGTTTGTTTGTTTGTTTTTCAAGATAGTGTTTCTCTGTGTAACAGAGCCCTGGCTATACTGGACTCTCTTTGTAGACTAGCTGGCCTCGAATTCACAAATTCACAGAGATTCACCTACCTCTGCCTCCTGAGTGCTGGGCTTAATGGCTTGCACCACCACACCCAGAGATAAGACTCTGTTCTACAGCACCGCACCACATAGTTGGAGTCATAGAACACTGAGGAACCAATCTGGGTGCTTCACCACTACTGGTTAGTTGGAGTTGTTTTGTTGTTGTTGTTTTGATTTGGTTTGGTTGGTTTTCATTAATCATTTTTCATTAACAATATTTTATTCTAAAATTTTTTCATTCAATATATTTTGATTGATATATTTCCTGACTCCAAACTTCTCCCAGATCCTCCCCATCTCCCTACCTACCCAAATTTATATTCTCTCTCTCTCTCAAAAAAAAATTTAAAGTCAAAACAGACAAACTAAAAAAAAAAAGAAGAATAAAATCAATTAAAACAAATGCCAAAACAAACACACACACAAACCCACCCATGGTGTCTGTCTTGTGCTGGCCAACTACTCACTGCCCCACAGTGTGGTTGGCATACCCAATGATACCCAGTGGAGAAAACTGATTTTCCTTTCCCAACAGGAACAAATTGCAAATAGCTTCTTGGTTAAGGGTGGGACTTCATATCTACTTTCTGTTTTTAGTGCTGGGATTTGTCTTATTTAACCTGTGTAGGTCTTGTGCACACTATCACAGTCCCTGTGAGTTCTATCGCTGTGAAGAGATGCCATGACAGCATTTAATTGGGGCTGCCTACATTCAGAGGCTTAGCCCATTGTTGTCATGACAGGAATCGTGGTGCTGGAGAGGTAGCTAAGAGCTCTACATCTGGACTGGCAGGCAGCAGGAAGAGAAAGAGACGCTGGGCCTGGCTTGAGCATTTGAAACCTCAAAGCCCACACACTTCTGCCAACAAGACCACACCTCCCAATAATGCCACTCCCTGGTGACTAAGCATACAAATCTAAGAGCCTATGAGGTCCATTCCAACTCAAACCACCAAAATATGTATTTCAGTCCTTTTGCATCTGGAAGACACTGTTTCCGTGGAGTCACCCCCCACCTCTAGCTCTTGCAATCTTTCTGCCTCCTCTTCTGCATAGATTCTTGAGCCTTGAGGGGAGGGACTTAGTAAAGATGTCCTGTTTAGGGCTGAATGCTCCAAAGGCTATCACTCTCTGTACCTTGTCCAGCTGTGGATCTCTGTGTTGATTGTCACCTCCTGTAAAAAGAAGTGTGTCTGATGAGGACTGAGTGATGCTCTGGTCTATAGGTAGGGCAGTGTGTCATTAGGAGTCATTTTGTTACTATTGCTACTGACTAATTTCATAGTGCTGAAAGATACTATGCTCACTACTGGGGAAGCAAAGTAATTATCAGCCCTTACCCAGCTGGGAACACGATCAGCTACAGTAACAACCAGCCTTGTAAGATACACCCACAGGTACAATAATGGATATATCAAACCCTGATGCCCAACCCAGACCAATTAATTCAAATCTTCCTTGATGGACACTTAAATGTTACAGTATTAACCACTTTCTGATTGTATATAACACCAGCCTCACAAAATGGAATCCATGCCTTGCACTGTTAATAGGGGCAAAAAAAAAAAAAAAAAAAAAACATGATTAGGTTGATTATGGACCCTAGGGGAGAACCTACTACTCTTATTCTCCTAAATGGACATAGCATTAAACCAGCTCCTAATGACATCACTATATGCATGGATCAGCACATCTTTCAGTCTTCATCAGAGAAGCTACTTTTTGCATTAGGTAGTGATTAACACAGAGATCCACAACTGGTCAACATGTAGAGAATAAGAAGCTGTGGAATGCCAGTCCTGAAAGGGACATCTGTGTCATACATAATCCTCCCAAGGCTCAGAGATCATCACAAAAGAGGAGCCAGAATGGCAGAGCCAGAAGTAGATGATTACAATGAAACCGTATTTTCTGAACACAACGGGGCAATTGCCATATGAAGTCACAGTGGTTGTGAAGCACATGCAAGACTTGTGCAAAGTCAAGTCATACAAAATCCCAACGAGGAAGATGGAAGCAGTCAAGATGCCCCACGTGTAGTTGACCTGTTGGCAATTAATGGCTGCTGGAAGAAGGTGAGTCAGCTTTCTTCGAGGTTGTTGACCCTGGGGGGCTACTCATGATAGAGTAGATGGTCCGACACTCATCCATGTACATACTGACAGTACTGAATTGACTCAGTGGGTTTAAAAAAAATGAGAGACTGGAGAGATGGTTGGTTAAGAGAACAGCTGCTCTTCCGGGGATCCAGGTTCAATTCCTAGCACCCACATAGCAACTCACATCTGTTTGTAACTCCAGTTCCAGGGTTTCTGACACCTTCACACAGACAAACATGCAGGCAAAACACCAGTGATCATAAAATAAATTACATACATCATATATATATATATCTTTTTTAAAGATTACTTTTTAAAAACATGGAAGGGAGTAGTTGGAGGTAGGAGATAAATTGGAGGAAAGGAATGGGAAATGGACTTGATCAGAACACATTATATACACAAATCAAATTCTCATTCTCAAACAATTTAAAAAAAAAACAAAACAAAAAATGATTCCAGGCAACTGGTAAACCTAATAGTATCATCCTGTTTCTTTAGAATTAGCATCTACCTGATAAGGCTGACAAGCAGGAGCTCTGCCTTGGGCACCCTCACATCTCTGATACAGTGCATTACTCAATAGAGACTTGCTAACTATGAATGAGGCTACAGAAGGTCACGATTCACGGCCTATACCCCAGCTCTGTGTTCCCGGGCAACCTTCATTTATGCATTCATCTATTTATCATTCAAAACGATTCAAGACAACCTTCTAGGTGTCAGTAAGCCTCTTTCATAGAATGGAAGTAAATCAGTTAAGAAGAGCCACAGTGGAGCTCAAACACAGGTACAGTAGTCAAGATAATGTTTGGCATCTAATGAGCTTTCAGTACATTTTAGCTGTTACTTCTATTCATTATACGGTTAGCACAGAACATTCAGTAGAGGTTGAGTCCCTTCCCTCCTCTCCCATAAATAAATTAATTTAGGTCTCTTAAATGTAATTATACCACAGAAAAGGCATCTCTTGGGCAGGAGTGGACCACCTAGGTTACACATTAGAATCCCCTTGGGGGGCTTTTACAAACCCTGATGCCCAACCCCAGACCAATTAATTCAAATCTTCCTTGATGGAGGCATGCATCAGCACACTTAAATAGCTCCCCTGGTGACTCTAATAGGCAACCAGGTTGAGAACTTCTGCCTCTGGGCACTGGGTTTGTTGCTCTTTACCTCTTAATTGTGGTCTTTCCAAGTAGTTACCCCAGATCTAGCTGTTGTCAACATTAAAGTGTTTAAGTTCCTTCATCTCCTTCTGTTTGTCTTCGAGGCAAGAACTGGAGAATTCTCAGTGTACCTGAGAGAGCAAGATTGCCTGTCCACTTAACCATTCCTGCTCCAAACCTACACCTCCAGCACCTTTAACAGTGCTGCTGTTAAAGTCAGGTGACTGTCACTGATCCAGGCCCTTCAGGGGCTTCACAGCTTAAAATTGAAGAAATGTATGGGGTCACTTCACTGGATCATCTTTAAGGAAACAGATGATTCTGTTTTCTAGCGGACCCCTCTCAATATAGGATGCACAGGCACCTGGTGTTCTCAGGAATTCTCGGTTCCACACAAGAATTTGTTTACATGTTCACTTTACTGGCAGTCTAATTTTTTAAATATTTAAGCCAGGTATAGTGGCTTATGCCTATAATCCCAACACTTGGGTGGCTGAGGCAGAAAGATTGCCTTGAGTTCAAGGCCAACCTGGTCTACAAAGTGAGTTCCTACCTCATGGAGGCATGGGGGGCATGACTGTGGAGATGGCTGACTTACTAAGCCTTACTAAGGAACAGCTGTGCATGGCTACACGTGCCTGGAATCCCAGCAGCAATGGAAGGCAGAGTCAGGTAGATCCTGTAAGCTTACTGGCCAAGCAGCCTAGCAAAATATCAACCTTCCAGTTCAATGACAGAATCGCAAGGGATTTAGATGGAGAACTATAGAAGACAATCAATGTCATCCTGGCCTTTGCATGTGCACACATGGGCATAACCATCCACACACATATGCATATGCACTACACACATTTTATTTATATATATATATATATTTATATATATTTATATATGGTGTATATTATATATATTATTTATATACATATATACATACAAATAACCTAAAATAAAATAAAATGTGAGTGTGTAAGCTGATGACATGACTACTCCATGGTATGGTTAAGGGGAAATTTTGTTTGTTTTGTTTAGTTCTTTTGGGTTTTTGGTTGGTTGGTTGGTTTGGGTTTTTTTTTTTTTTTTTTTCAAGACAGAATTTCTCTGTGTAGCCCTGGCTGTCCTGGAACTCACTCCATAGACCAGGCTGGCCATGAACTCAGAGATCTGCCTGCCTCTGCCGCCTGAGTGCTGGGATTAAAGGTGTGGACCACCCTTGCCTGGCAAGGGGAAAGTTTTTATTGTGTATATGAGAGAGAGAGAGAGAGAGAGAGAGAGAGAGAGAGAGAGAACATCCAGAGGTATCTGGAAGACTCCAGAGCAAGGAAAGTAGACTAAACATGGTCAGAAGACTGGACCCAGTCAGGGCTATCTATAAGAGAGAGGAAAATAGCAGGAGTTAGAAACTAGAGAAAACATGGTGAAAAAAGTAGGAGCAAAGAGAGATAGTGGGAAACATAGCAAGAATAGCAAGGTTATAAGGAGAATGAGTAGCTAGAGAGAGGGAAACCAGTGAGCTGGAGGGAGTTTAGGGTAGGGGAGTTGAGAAGGGCTAAGATGCTAATGTGGACTTTGAAATGTGAAAGAGATACTTGTGATACTGAAGGAGCCTGGAAGCCAGTATTAGCTTTGATATTTTAATGGACACCACAAGTAGCCACTCATCCCTTCTGCCAGAAGGTAAGGGAAATAACTCCTTTCAGTAGCTTCAGAAATTCCTGAGGAATGCTGGCTTTTATCTAACCACCAGAAATCCTCCCATAGTCCAGATTGAACTCATTTCTGGATATTTGGACTGCTTTTTGGGATTTAGGGAATTGGCATTTCCTTTGGACCTGACAATGGGTGTTGTCACGATATCTGGCTATCCTTTTGTAAGAGACCCCCTGTAAGATTTGAGCGCTCATATTTGTTTCTGGAACACTGAAACAGTGCATTATACAGACTCTGAAGTAGTGTAAATAGGACCAAGAAAGGGAAACAGTCTCTCCCCCACCAAGGCACAAGGAAAGGAAACCAAACACACTTGAAATGACCAGTGAATAGTGGTTAGTGTCACATTAACTGCAGATGTGTGCATCCAGTCTACACATAAGTTTTTATACGTTAATTAGGGATGAGTAGTAAATACACATTTAGGGCATCTTCCTTTCCCATTCTAGAAAAAAGAATGACTCCATTTCAAGTAGATTTTTTTTTTTTTTTTTTTTTGGTTTTTTGAGACAGGGTTTCTCTGTTTAACAGCTCTGGCTGTCCTGGACTCGCTTTGTAGACCAGGCTGGTCTCGAACTGGCAAAGATCCGCCTGCCTCTGCCTCCCAAGTGCTGGGATTAAAGGCGTGCGCCACCACCGCCCGGCTCAAGTAGATTTTTAATAAGGCTATAATGTTAGCAATCTATTGAAGGGAACATGAGCACTCTACTAATTTACCAAGTGACACCTCATTAAAATCAATAATTAGGAATTGTTCAATGTCCAAACTTGGGTCATTAACAAATACAGTCTTGGCATTATCAATACCATTTATGATTCCTTCTTAGGAGAATGGGTGGTGCCCTGGTTTCTTTTCCTGTTGCTATGATAAGATACCCTAGCAGAAGCAACTTAATAAGAAAATGCTTACTTGGTTCACAATTGCCGGTTGCAATCCATTGTTGCCAGGCAGTCAAAATGGTAGGAACTTGAAACAGCTGGTCACATCACAACCACAGTCAAGGGCAGAGAGCGATAAATTCATACATGCTTGGCTCAGCTCTCTCCTTTCCATTGAGTTCAGGACCGAGCCCATGAAATGGGACCACCTACACTCAGGGTGTATCCTGCCACCTCAATGAACCCAATTAAGAAAATCCTTCACAGGAGTGAAGGATTGAAGGAGTGAAGGATCCAGACAATTCCTCGTTGATACTCCCTTCTCAGGTGAGTCTACAAAGTGTTGAGTTGCCAAAGAAAGGTTGCCATCATTAGTAGTATTCCCATGGGTTTTTTTTTTTAAACCAAATACAGACATAGACACAGAGCACATGGAAAGAAGCTGCATGTTTCCATGATTAAGACAGTGGTCTTAATTAATAACTGTCAATACAGCTTCAACATAAATCCCATCAAAATAATGTATATTTAGATGTGCCCATAACATGAACATAGACTTTGTTTCCTGTCAATGAGACACTTTCCCTAGTGGTACTGCCTTGTAGGCCCCCAGTGTATGAGGAGGCTCTTGGCCCTCATATGACTGTTGAACTGGGGCGGGGGACTGTTATGTAGGGACACTCCACTCCAGAGGAGTGTGATGGAAGGGATAGGAGGTAGAGGGTGGGAGGATGGGACTGAGAGGGGCGGAAAGAGGACACTATGATGAAGATGTAATCTGAAGTAATAAATATTTTTTTAAAAAAAGATGTGCCCATGTGCTTCCCCTTGCTTCTCATTGAAATTTGCCTTGGATTTTATAAGCACAAAAGAGCCATCAGCATAAATAGTTTAAAACTAATTTTGTTTTATTCCTAATTATGAGATAATAAAAGTAAATCTCCTTACTGCTATCAGTTCTAGATGATCTAGCAGTTATGTCCAACCTTATGACACTGTGACATCACTGTCCACAGAGTTCACATTTGAAGACCACATAGTTCAGTTATACACACACACACACACACACACACACACACACACACACACACACACACCTCAAAATGTTTTAAGTTTACAATTTTGGGGCCACATTTTATCTAGTGTTCACTGCATGTGACCTGTCACTGGTCTCTGTCTAGACTGGTATTTCCAGGTCCTTGGTGTCTTGGCCAAAGAATTTACAAAGGTCATACTAAGTAGTTAAGTAGTAAAGGATTTACTCAGAAGTGAAGAGAAAGTATAATGTGGATACATGTCGCATCAACCTCGACCAGCAAGAAGGACGCAACTCGCAAAAGCTCTTCTCAAGCAGTTTATTCAGGTCCCTTGAAAACAGTCTTCTGAATGCCCAGGCAGACCCAACCCACAGGCTAAATACTATATGAACAGCCAATCAAGTAAAGCCACGTGGTGCTACCTTACAGGCCCACGTATGCGGAAGCAAGCCAGATCAGCGGTCTTAGCCAAATATGGACTTGTTTACCACCGAGAGCGCTCACCATCGGGCTGGTGGAAGGCGGAAACCGGCGCCATCTTTAGGGCGTGGCACATCGCAGCTCTCTACAATTCCTCCTTTTTTATTTTTTCTAAAGTTGGTAGAAGTCCCTGGAAAGGCTTCGTAATCCCCATATCTGGGGATCTCACGGTGGGCCTGAGCCTGTAGGAGGGCGATGCTCAAACTCTTACCCGTCTCTGGGTCAGCCTCCCCACTCTGGGCTGCCCTGTCTTAGGTGGCCAAGACTTACTTGTCTACTCCGTCATTGACTTGCCAGACCCTAATATCCGTGGAACGAATACCTCAGTGGGCAGGGACTATGCTCAGTGAAGATTTAAGGCTTCATGGCAGCAAGCCATGCCTGAGGGGACTGGCCCGCCTCAATGGCGACAAGGGCCTGTATAATCATGGCTGCATTACGCTTCTGTGTGGCTCTCATATTGTAGATGCACCATAGGCAAACCAGAGAGGCTAGTATTATCAGTATCGCCAAAGAGCCTACGCCCACCCGCTCCTTAAGATGATCCATAGCCGCCTGTATCCAGGAAGTCAAACCAGTAGCCAGACTCAGATCCACCCGAGTGGAGTTGATGTGGACGATTGTCGCTCTCAGCTCTCTCATCTTATTTTCAAAATCAGCCGACCAATCCTGTAAGAGGAGCTCTGACAATTGCCTAGACAGATTAGCAGCCTTTGTTAAATTTTGATACCGCACCAAAGTAACACTCAAACCTTGCATTTTCCACTCACACCCCAACTGTGCTAGTTGCCAAAGAGAATCAATCTGTTCTTGTATTAAATCTATGCGTTGATTAACTATCATAAGGCCTCCTTTGAGATGAGAATTCATAGAGGTCTGAATATCCAATGCCTGTGCTACATTGGCTGAGATGTTATTCAGGGCATTGGAAGTCTGTATAGAACTATACAAGGCAATAGCTGAGGCAGTAGCCCCCACAGCAGCAATAGTGATGGCAGTAACAATAGCTGCAGTGATGCCAAAATCTCTTTTAAGCCTGAATAGCGTCATGGTATTAGGGGCCTCTACAGGAACTGGTACATATCGAGGCATTCTAGTCACCACAGCCACAGGAAAGGCTGTGGCATTCCAGCACAGGGCATAAAAGCATGTGTCCAGAGTGCATACTAACTTTTCTTCACCCAAGGATGCACTCACATTACTTACAATCCACAGAAAAGGAGGCCAGAGACACACTGGCGAGGCTGAAAAGGTCTTGTTTCTGGACAAAAGAAATGTCACACTCCCCCAGCCACTATCACCACTAGAATCTCCGACACCCAAAAAATAGTTCCCCAAAGAAAAACTGCCCTTTTGATAAGATCCTCCGCCTAGCATAATGACAGGTCCCAAATCCATGCAACTTCCATTTACCCCACACAAAAGCCACAAATCAAAAGGATTGGTGGCAGTCTGTTGCATACCCAATGCAGTCTGATCTCTATCCATAGCAGATAAATTGAGCAATCCTGAACAATTTTCATTTACTACATGACCAATTGAGGGACTAAAGGAAAAATATCTACCCTGAACCCAAACTGCTCTATGCTCCTGACATCCAGTCCAGGGAAAAGGTCCTTCCTCTCCTGCAGATCCTCTACAAAAAGGTGCCCAGTGTGGCTGTCTGGGAGGGGTTCTGGTCAGAGACTCGTGTGGGCCACCATCCTTCAAGGCAAGAACCGTTAACTGAGATATTAAAACCGCGTTCGCTGTTCCAAGGAGGAATCTTTGATACAAAGCCCACTGACTGCCGAGACAATTTAATACACTCTGTATCATCTGACCTATTGAAGCTCATTAAAAAGCACAGACTACCCTTCAAGCTGACATTTCTATTACCCTCTATGGGGTTTTTCTGATCATCAAAGGGAAGGTAGGGTAAGCCTAAGCTTCTGTTACTGCTAAATAAGTGTGGAAACACAGTTGCATCATGTCTGACTGGCATCGGCTTTGGGAATATCGACAGGATCCATCTCGGCTCGGTCATTCCTGACATACTCACTGCTACTATCCTAGGAAAGTTTTCATGACGAATCTTCCTCACAAGGCATTCAGGCACCCACACTGGATCTTGTTGATCCTGAGGAAAAACACAAACAGATCCTCTTGCCCATGTTAGCACGGGGTCAGGCCATCGCCAAGAGCCTGTCAAAATATCCTTCCACTTCACCATGCCTTTAGGTGGACCATGGGAATCCTGATGTCTGTCCGCTGCTGAGCGGCCTTGAGCATCCAAATTTAAAAAATTTAAAGTAAATAAGGCTAAAGACATTCTCTCCTTGGGGGTACGGCCTTGGCCTATTCCCCCTTTCTGTTTTTGCAAACATTCTTTCAAGGTGCGATGAGCACGCTCCACAATTCCTTGTCCTTGAGGATTATATGGTAATCCGTGATTAAGCTGTACCTCCATCTGGTTGCAGAAGGAGACAAAGGACTGAGCTGTATAGGCTGGTCCATTGTCCGTTTTCAGCTGCTGTGGTTTTCCCCATGCAGCCCAGGCTTCTAAGCAATGTCCTATGACATTGCGAGCCTTTTCTCCACTCATAGGTGTAGCATGTATGATACCTGAGCAGGTATCCACAGATACATGAATATATTTTAAGGTTCCAAACTCTGAAATGTGGGTAACATCCATTTGCCAGATTTTGAGTGGCATCAACCCTCTAGGGTTCACTCCCACACTGGGAGGATGATGATGAATCACACACTGAGGACAGTCCAAAACCACTTGTCTAGCATCTGCTCTAGACAAATGGAATTTCTGCTGTAGAGTTTTTGCATTTACATGAAAAAATTGGTGAAACTGCCTGGCTTGGTCCAGGAATGAGCTCCAAAAAATGCATTCCATCCTAGTCCATTGATCAACTTTATCATTACCCTCACTTAATGGTCCAGGTAATCCTGTATGTGCTCTGATATGTTGAATATAAAAACACCTTTTTCTCTGCCAGATTAAAACTTGTAACTCTTGTAATAAGGCACATACAGTACTACTATTCTTAATAGGACCTGCTAATTCTAATACTTTCACTGCGTTGACTACATAGATTTAATCTGAGATCAAATTGAATGCAAATTGACATCTTTTAAACACCTCAATTACTATTTTCAACTCTACTATTTGGGGGGAGCCCGGTTGAAATTGGCATAGCAAGGGCTCTTGTCTTTCTATCAAATAGGCTCTGCAGCCTTGTCTTTGAGCCATCAGTAAACACATTTGGTGACCCTTGAAGTGGTACTGCTGAAGTAACCTTAGGGAATATCACTGGGTGCTCCTTAAAAAATGATAGCAATGGATGCTTAGGATAATGGTTATCAATCACTCCTTCAAAGCTACATTGCAATATTGCCCAATCATCTACAGTGCCACACAAAATCTTAATTTGATGACTGGAATAGGGCACTATTATACTGGCAGGAGCAACTCCAAAAGACTGCAAACATTGTTGGATACCATTTAAGGCTAAAGCAGCAACTGCAGTGGGATAATGTTCTATGGATTTTTTTTTGGCGAAATCTTCGAATAAGTCCATAATAATGGTCCGTCCTGCCATAACAATCCTGTAGGTTGACCATAGGTGGCAAATATGCACAATGCAATGGGCTGTCCTTCCTGCCATCTCTTTAGGAAGGCACTCTGTAACCTTTCTTCCACTTTACATAAAGCTTTTCTTGCTTCTTCTGTTAATTGCCTAGGAGAATTAAGTGCTGAATCACCTTTCAAAATATCATATAGGGGTCTTATTTCATAATTTGGTAGCTTCAAATAGCCTCTTACCCAATTGATATCTCCTAACAACCTTTGAAAATCATTTAGAGTCTTTAAATTATCTTTTCTTATCTCAATCTTTTGTGGTATTATCTTTTCAGGTCCAACATTCGCTCCTAAATAATTAACCACATTTTCCTTTTGAACCTTATCAGGAGCAATAAACAACCTTTTCTTTTTTAATAATTGAACTAATTCTTCATAGGCCTGATCTAACATTTGTTCACTCTTAGCTGCCAGTAAGATATCATCCATATAATGAACACATCTCAAATCTGGAAAATTCTTTCTCAAGGGAGCAATGGCTTCCCCCACATACAGTTGTCACATAGTGGGGCTGTTCGCCATGCCCTGAGGTAATACTACCCATTCAAACCGCTGATCAGGTTCTTCATGGTTACAGGATGGAACAGTAAATGCAAATCTCTCACTATCTTTGGCACACAAAGGGATGGAGAAAAAACAATCCCTTATATCTATAACTATTATGGGCCATGAGGCTGGCAAAGATGATAAAAGCGGCAAGCCGCGTTGCACTGGGCCCATGATCTGCATTTGTTGATTTATGGCACGCAGGTCATGCAACAATCTCCATTTTCCAGATTTCTTTTAATGACAAAGATAGGTGTATTCCAGGGAGATACAGATGGCCTTATATGCTTTAAAGACATCTGTTCATCCACCAACTCTTTGGCCGCATTCAATTTTACAGAGGAAAGTGGCCACTGAGGAACCTATACTGGGTCCTCCGTCTTCCAAGTTATGGGAATGCCCTCCTCAGTGGCCCCTAGGAAAAACCCAGGCCCTGTCTCTTTTGTCTTTGCTGCATAGATATGGGACTCTTCCACCCCTGCAAATATTTTCCTATTCCAAAGCCTGGAGCATATCCCATATCTTGCATCATACGTTGGGCTGAATCAGAATAGTCATTACTCAATTTAAATCCCATATCCTTTAAAAGGTCTCTTCCCCAAAGGGAGATAGGGAGCTCAAGTACATATGGCTGCATTTCTCCTGAGTGGCCTTCTTGGTCCTGCCACTTTAATAATCTTGCACTCATATCTGGAGTCTTAGCATAACCCAGGCCTTGAAGTGTTTGAGAAGAGGCTTGTACGGGCCAACCTGAAAGCCAGTCTTTCTTTGCTATGATACTCCTATCAGCCCCAGTATCCAAAAGGCCCAGGATCCTTTTACCATCAACTTTTAACTCCAAGACGGGGCGTTGGTCCAAATCCAAGGAGAGAAAAGTCAGATCCGTGCCCGTGGACCCAAAACCATCTTTTCCTCTCTCTCGATCCCTTGCCGCATAGCGATCATGTAAGCTCAGCAACATGATCAACTGAGCAATTCTATCTCCAGGAGAGATAGCTGTTATACCACGGGGGGGGGGGGGGCTACCATGATCTTAACCACTCCTGTATAATCTGGATCTATAACCCCAGGATGGACAATAAGTCCTCTCAAGGCTGATGATGACCTCCCTAACAGCAAACCAACTGTACCAGGTTCAAGGGGTCCTTTAAAATCTGTTTCAATTAACTGGACCCCCATTTGGGGTGTTAATACGAGTCTGGTGGTGGAGCAGAGGTCCAATCCTGCTGAGCCTGCAGTGGCTCTCCGCGGTATCTCGGATGGCGGAGGGTTGGCCATCTCTCTTGATTCTGTTCTTTGTCCTGATTCTCTACTGCCCCATATGTTTGTGGGCCCTGGGGTCGTGGGCCCCGCTGTCCGTTTTTTGGATGAGCGCCACCATAACCTTGAGTCAAAGGCTGGCCATGGATGTCTGTCACTGAATGGCATTCATTAGCCAATGGTTCCCTTTTTTACATTTTGGGCATAACCCCGGCCGCCTGGGGCGTTATACACTTCCTGTACTTTCTGTACTCCTTCCCCTGGGGCACTGTCTTTTAAAGTGTCCCATCTTGCCACACTTAAAACAAACTCCTGGACTTCCTCCACCTTTTCTGGTCAACTGTACTACTGCGGCAGCAAGACCAGCATTAGTTAACGGCCCTCCAAGTTCTCTACACACTTTCATCCAGGCTTCTAGCCCTTTGTTTTTGTAAGGGGTGATAGCGGCTCTACACTCTTTGGTACATTGCTCATAGACCAACTGTTTTATTAGTGGAATAGCAGCATCCAGGTCACCAAAAATCTTCCCTGCCGCTTCCACCAATCGTGCCACAAAGTCTGAAAAGGGCTCCATGGGCCCTGTAGAATCTTAGTTAAGTTCCCACTCACCTCCCCTTTGTTAGGAAGGGATTTCCAAGCCTTGATATCTGTTTGGTTTATTTGTTCATAAACCTGATTGGGATATCCTGTCTGCTGGTGGGCAAATCTCCCCTGCCCAAGCAGCATATCTCTATCCCAGGCTGGATTTCCATTTCTCTGATTAATGGCTGCTTGCTCAGTGGCATACTCAATCAAGAAAGTTTTCCAGTCTAAGTATTGCCCTGGACTTAAGCAGGTGCGGGCCAGGCCACTCCAATCACTCGGAGTCATACAATGTCTGCTTAATGCTTCTACTTGAGCCAATGTAAAAGAAGCGGTAATGCCATAGGTACGAACCAACTCTGCAAGGGATTTAATTACTTTAAAATCAAGCGGTTCTTCATACCTGTTCCCTTGTGGATCTTGGTATACCGGATAGGCAAACTGTAATTCTGTTCTTACTTGTGTCCACATCCCCGGGCAGAAAGATCTCCCTACTTTCAGGGACTGAACAGGCTGATCTATCTGAACGGCTTCTGGATATGGAGGGGGAGTTGAAGGCGCCGCGGCAACGGCTTCACTTACACCGACTGCCGCCAACGTGTCTTTCTCTTTTACCCTTTTCTTTTCCCTTTTTCTAATAGCAGTCCTCTCCAACTGTTCTATTAGAGCGTGTAGCTCCCCTTCAGAATCCGTGCCCTCTGAGTCCTCAAAATCTCTAAAATCTCTAAGATTGGGATAGAGAGGGACCTTCTTTTTGCTTCCCTTTTCACTGTCTGCCTGCTCAGATCTTTCACCTTTTTTGCTTCCCTTTTCACTGTCTGCCTGCTCAGATCTTTCCCCTTGCAGCAGTTCCAAGGCTGATTCTCTCTCCTTGATTGTGTTACAGCATCTCTGATCTTCTAAACAACTCCTCACCATCTTCCAAATCGGTCTTACTCCATGCTTCAGAGTACCTTGCTCCCAAGCAAAATCCAAGTCCCTGCCTAATTTGTCCCAGCAGGATACTGTAAGATTCCCGGACACCGCAAACCACGGAGCCACAGAGTCGCATTCATTCAAAAATCTCTCTAGGGTTGACTTCTTAAGTTTCAAATCCCTAGCTAAAAGTAGCTCCTGAAGAGCCAGAAAAATTGGATGTGACTGAGACGATCCCATGATTAAAAATTTACTTTCGGTTCACAATTTCCCACGAAACTTTACCTTTAGTTCGCAACTTCCCGCAAAACTTTACCTTTAGTTCGCAATTTCCGCGAAACTTTACCTTTAGTTCGCAATTTCCGCGAAACTTTACCTTTTGTTCACTATTTCCGTGAAACTTTATTGTCCCAATTTATCCCGGGAACTTACCAGTGCACTGCCCCTGACTGCAGGAGTTCTGAGTCTTTTCTGGTTCCCCGTACGGGCCACCACTTGTCGCGTCGACCTCGACCAGCAAGAACGATGCAACTCGCAAAAGCTCTTCTCAAGCAGTTTATTCAGGTCCCTTGAAAACAGTCTTCCGAATGCCTGGGCAGACCCAACCCACAGGCTAAATACTATATGATCAGCCAATCAAGTAAAGCCACGTGGTGCTATCTTAGAGGCCCATGTATGCGGAAGCAAGCCAGATCAGCGGTCTTAGCCAAATATGGACTTGTTTACCACCGAGAGCGCTCACCATCGGGCTGGTGGAAGGTGGAAACCGGCGCCATCTTTAGGGCGTGGCACATCGCAGCTCTCTACAGATACACAACAAGGGAGAGGCTGGCCCTCAACAGATGTGCTCAGAAATACCAGGTCACGGGCTGGAGAGATGGCTCAGCGGTTAAGAGCACTGACTGCTCTTCCAGAGGTCCTGAGTTCAATTCCCAGCAACCACATGGTGGCTCACAACCATCTATAATGAGATCTGGTGCCCTCTTCTGGTTGCAGATGTTCATGCAGATAAAGTGCCCATATAAAAGAAAGAGAGAGAGAGAGAAGAAATGAAATACCAGGTCACTGCCCTGGCTTCCTTCAGTGGGTCCAGGAGGAGGAGGTGGTTGCTAGGGGCAGGTTTGTGAGTGGTTTTCTGTTTTGATTGACAGCATTGGGTTATATAAGCCTTTGTTCACTGTGCATGTCCTTTTTTCACGACACACCTGATTTTATCTTTTTAATTTTTAGTTTTTACTTCTTTTCTGTGTATGAATGCTTTGCCTTCATGTATGTCTGTGCACCAACACATGCCTGGTGCCTATGGAGGCCAGAAAAGGGTGACTGGTACCCTGAAATTGGAGTTCTAGGTGGTTGTGAGCTGCTGTGTAGGTGCCAGAGTCTTCTGGAAGAGCAGCCAGTGCTCTTAACCACTGAGCCATCTCTCCAGCCCCTTGCATCTGATTTTAATTGTATCCATGCCTCCTCATGTGCAGTTGTGAGATGGCAGATAGTAGTTTTTCCTTATGTTGCTTAGGCGGCCCAGGGTGCCTTCTTGTGAGTGTACCTAAAACCAGCCCAGGCTGCAGGAGCACATGCCTGTAGTGCCAGCATATGTTCCAGAAGGTGCTTGGTCACAAAATGAGAGTTACTACAAGGTGTTCCTGGGGGTTGCTGGGGTGTAATAATCAGTTACTTTATTTGGAGAGGGGAACTGTATGTTCAATCCAGGCAGACATTTCTAGTTACCCAATGGCTTTGTGGGAGGAAAAATCATATGTGTGCAGTTCAAATCAGGAGAAGTCCAGGGTTGCTAAGACATCCCGGTGCTTTATTGCTGCAGGCCACAGGCTAAGGGTGAACACAGTTGGTTGTGCTAGCTGAGTATTAGGCCATGCTGGAGACTGTCACACATGCAGTGTCCAGGTCCCACCTTGCTCTCTGAGAGGCTAGAAACAGGGATTTAGAGTGCAGAACACATCCTTGGGTACCAGGACCATCTTACCCCTTGTGACAGGGGCTGATTTGCCACCCAGTGGCCACAGACTCTGGTTTAAGTCATTTTACCAGCGTCCCTGCCTTCCTCCCTCTGCACCTTCCAGGCCTGCTTCCTTACTCTGAGTCCTGATGCTCTGTGGTTCTTGTTCTATGTGGCAGCGACTCAGGCAGAAGATGAAGCCACCAACACAATTTGGGTCAGACCTGGTGACTTTTCTTTTCTGAACACCGTTTTCCTTGAACACTTAACTTGGAAGGCCTCCATTTATTTCCTTGATGGAAAATAGGGAGATTATTTCTGCCAATCTCAAATGCTGTGGCATCAAGGAGCTGTGTGATGTCAGCAGGCATGGCACACCCCTCGATTCCCGAGTCGTGTTTCCTAAATGCCTCACACCACCAAACCGTGTGTGTGTGTGTGTGTGTGTGTGTGTGTGTGTGTGTGTGTGTGTGAGAGAGAGAGAGAGAGAGTGTGTGTGTGTGTGTGTGTGTATGAGAGAAAAAGCCAGGTGTGTAAGCAAATGTGTGTATGGGGAGGCCAGAGGTAAACATTGGGTGTCTTCCTTTTTTAATATTGCTGTCATAAACACTGTAATCAAAACTAACTTGGGGAGGAGATAGTTTATTTCATCTTTCAAATCTTGGGTCATACTCCATCTCTGAGGGAAGTCAGGGCAGGAATCTGGAGGCAGGAACTAAAAGCAGAGACCGTGAAGGAATGTTGCTTACGGTCTCACTCCCCATGGCTTGCTCAGCTTGTTTTCTTATGCAACCCAGGACCCCTGCCCTGTAGTGGTGTTACCACAGTGGGCTGGGCCTTCCCACATCAGTCATTAAGAAAATGCCCACACAGACTTCCCTATAGGATGGTCTCACAGAGGCATTTTCTCCACTGAGGTTTCCTCTTCCCAAATAATCCTAGTTTATAGCACGTTGACAAAAATCACTTGACACACTTACTCAATTGCTCTCCAAGTGAAAAAATAGGAATTTGAGACAAGGCCTCCCAGTGAATCTGTAACTCACTGATTCTGCTAGGCTATCTGGCCAGTGATTTCTCTGGGGTTTCTCTGTCTTTGCTTCCCCAGCACTGGCATTACAGGCATCTGGCTTTTTGACCTGGATTCCAGGGGCTTCTACCTAGGTGCTCATGCTTGAAGAGCAAGCACTCTGCCAACAGAGGCATCTCTTGGCCTTTAGACTTCTTGCAAGTCTCAGGAGGAGCTCCTTGGCTATAAAGGAGAAAGGATTTGTTTTCGTTTGTTTGTTTGATATTTAAGATCAGCTCATAATCTGAATGCAACTGATTTTTTTTTTCAATTCTCCTGACTTGGAAATAAGGACAAGAGGCAAGAAACAGAAGCCTTGCTCACATTTCTGAATACCTGTTGGAGCCCTGATTTAAATCCCATCACGTGACACTGACCACCAGGACTGCTTCCTACTTATGAACGTGGACTGTTGCCCCTATCTCTCCAGAAGCAACAACAGCTCCCCATCATGGACGACTTTCCCTGCCTCTTCTGATCCTGCCCCTCTTACCCATAGCCAGCAGGGGTTTGGTGTAAGCGAGGTACCCCTTCCTTTCCCACATTTTCAACACAGAATATCCTTTACTCTGTCTACATGGACATATTTCCAGCTGCTCCCACAGCCTTATGGTGGAAGCTGTAAGAACTCGTCCCAGGACCTGCTCGTTTCTTCTGCAAAGCCATTTGTTCAGGAGATGCCTTGGTCTCCAAAGTTTGAATTTAATGAAATCAAGGTTTTTGGTTTTTTTTTTTTTAATTTGTTTACTCATTCCCATGTGTGTGTGCCTGAGTGAGTTTATGCATATTCTGTGTGTCCTGGACATTGATCACCTGTGACTGGAGTTACAGGCAGTTGTAAGCCACCCATGGTGTGGATGTTTGCAATAGAACCCATGTCCTCTTCAAGAACAATAAATACTCTTAACCATTGAACCATTTTTCCAACCCCAAGGTCTTTCTTCTCTCTCTCTCTATCTCTATCTCTCTCTCCTTCCTCTTTTCTTTTCTTCCTCCTCTCTCCTATATCCCTCTCTCTCTTTCTCTCTCACACTTCCCTTAGAGTCACAGTGTAACAGAGGTTGGTTTTAAACCTCTGGTGCTTGTGCTCTAAAGCATCTGGTTTATACAGTGCTGGGGATTAAACACAGAGCTTCACGAATGCCAGAAAAGCACCCTACCAACTGTGCTAAATCCCAGGCCCCATAAGGTCTTCCTTGAATACAGGAATAGAGGAAGCTTCTCTAAGGGACTCGGGATGACAGGCAAAGGCGAAGAGCTCTTGACTGCCCGTTGCTTCCGAGCACCAGGCAGAGACAAGAAGCCCCTTTTGGGGTTGGGGAAGATGTGATTGTATATAGTACATGTATTGGCTTCAGCTAGCCAAAATTAAACGAATTCAATTTTTATTTTTAACTTTAATAAGGTGGGAATAATTACTTCAAACATGCACATCTGGCCTGCAAGTTTACCCATGTGAAGTTAATCAAAGTAAGGCTGATGCCAGAAATGGGTGGGAAGGCTTGGTAGGGAGTGTTTACTTAATCTTTCTCAAGCAAGATCAGCCTCAGAAGGGGGTTCACACAACCTGAGACTGGAAGCCCTCCTCCCAGGCAGAGTTCCTACTGCCTATGCAGGACCCCTGAAGACACAGAGAACTAGGAAATCTGAGACACAGCACCCTACTTTCCTCCCAGATGTTTCCAGAAATTCCACTTCAAAGATTAACCCTGCTGAGCTATGAGGATATAGTATTTGATTGTTAGAGTTGTCACAGCAAAATGCCCAAAGGGTGGCTTAAAACTACCAAAAAAAAAAATACTATTTCTCATAACTGTGATGGCTATGAGTCCAGGGTAATAATGTCCATAGCATTGGTTTCTTCCCGGCCTGTCAACATCTTCTCCCTATGGACCCTTAAGGTCACCCCTCTGTTTATATTTGTCCTAATTGCCTCTTATGATTTACCAGTTGGCTAGAGATGTAGCTCAGGCCGTACAGTGGTTGTCTAGCATGCATGAAGCCCTGTAAATTCCCAGCATAAAATAAAGCCACAATCCCACCACACACCTGTAACCCTAGCACTCAAGGAGTAGCATTTGGAGAGTCAAAAGTTCAGGGTCATCCTCAACCACATAGTAATTTCAAGGGCAGCCTGGGCTACCTCAGAGACCCTGTGTAAAAACATCAAAACAGTCATGCCAGGTGTGCTGGTGCACATCTAATCCCAATGTTTTGGAGATGGGCAGGGGAACTGCTCTGATTCTAAGCCTGCCTGAGCCAAGCCATACCAATCATATTGGATTAGGTTTCACCCTAAAGTCTTCATTCTAACTTAATTTCCTCTATAAAAATTTTTATTTTAACATATACATTTTGGAGGGAGACAATTTAACCTATAGCAGATAGTGGGGTAGTTAATTTTTGTCTTAAATTTTTGTGTGTCCCCATGTGTGTACACCTATGTGTGAGGCCATATGTCAACCTGTGGTATCATTCCTCAGGAGCCAACTACCTTGTTTTTTGAGACAGAGCCTGTCACTGGAGTGTAGGGTGCAGTGACTAGGCTGGCTGACTGGGGAGCCTGACATTCCACCAGTCTCTGCCTCCCCATTTCTGGGAATACACTTGAATGCTGCCATACCCAGCCTCTTAAATGGGTGAGGAGCATTGAACTCAGATCCACATGTTTGCCCAGCGAGCACTTTATAGGCTGATCCACCTCCCCAGCCCATGTTAGTTAATTTCATTTTTAAGCTGTATGTATTTAATTTGTCTGTATACATAAACAAGTCTCACAGTGCACACGTGGAGCTCCGGCCGGTCCTCCCCTTCTACCATATGCATCCTAGGCATCAGACTCAGATAAGGCTTGCTATCAAGAACCGTTACCCTCTGAGGCATCTCCTTGTCTCTGGCTGGGGGCATAGTCAGTGGCAGGGGACTTGCTGTAGCTTCTAGCCCTGATGCTACACATAGGGAAGGTTGAGTAACCCATGATAATTCTCTGTCATCTAAGCTGTTGTGCCCAGTTGTTTGGTCAAACACCACCATAGGTATTCCAGTGGAAACATTTTTTTTTAGGTGAGACTAACAATGATAACAGAATTTTCATGTTCAATGGTGCTGATGGTTGTGCTGTGCCATTCTGTGTCTTCCAGCAGGGAATTCCTAGGCTGATCCAGTATGGGTGGGGCAGTTTCAAGGAGTTGGTGGTTTTAGCACCCAGCTCAGAGGCTCTCCAGTGACACTAGATTTCTGTCTTATCAACAGAAATTACCTGCAGTGGAGGCGGTGCTGGTGAACTCAAACTCACCATGCAGCTGTGGAAGACCTTCAGTTCCTGACCCTCTTTCTTCTACTTCTCAGCACTCACTTTAAAAACCAGCCCGGCTACTCATCCTATTACCCCCACACTAAGGGACAGGACTGCTGGGGCTTCCTGGGTGTCAGCCTAGCTCCAAGTTCAGGAGAGACCCTGTCTCAAAGGTATATGGTGGAGAGTGACAGATCAGGACTCCTGGCATGCCCTCTGGTCTATGCACACGTGCACATTGGCACATGCACCCATACACACCACACACAAGGTAGTTGGGGGAGATACAGACATTGGGCAATGTTCTTTCTTGACTTAGATTAAGAAAAGCTAATATGCTGGCTGGTGGGCTGGTCTTTTTTTCCCTTAGACTGCACACTGAAACACTAACAAATGGATCATCAACAGTAATTACAGATTTTCTGGGGATGTGATTTCACAGTTCCCATTTTCAGAAAACTGCATAGTTTTGCTCTATTTCAGTGAAAGCGTGTTTATAGTAACAACTTAATAATAAAAACCATCTTCGAAAGCTATCCTTGTTCTCTGATGTGACTGCAGGGATTTTTCTCACAGCTGATGACTGGGGTTTTAAAGGTTCACACAACTTGGGAGAATTTTCTGTTCTGTGTGGGACTGGGTGATTTTGCAATCCACGCCTGATAGACACAGTTCCTCGCTGCTCCTGTTCTTTGGTGGGCCTGAAGGAGAAGCTGTGGAAATAGAGCTGGATTTCCTATCACGGCAATTCTGCTTTTCTGATCTCAGCACACAGACACACACACACATCATTATCCTAAACTAGAACATTTTACGTGAACTATCGAAGTGAATGTAAACTGAGCCTATATTCCCAGCATTTAAGAAGCTGAGGCAGAAGGATCTCTGGTATAAGACCAGCCTCAAAACATAGGGAGACCCTTGTCTCAAAAAAAAAAAAGCTAATTGAATTTAAAAGTACATGTAATGGATTGAGGAGGAGCTCATGAGGCCCCACCCTTCTCTGAGTAGCTATCCATAGTTAGTGGTTGTTGGGAAGGGGAGGCATTTTCTTCAGTGGTGGAGCCACTGGTATGTATCTAACAGGTTCCTGTGTCCAACCTCTCACCCATGTTCATGTAAGAAACCTAATTAATTGCAGTGGGTCATCAGAAAAAAAGTTGGGAAACTGGCTAAGAAAAAAAGAAGTGATCAGTGCAAGTGGAAGGAGATAAGAAAGGGTAATGGAGGTGAGCATGATCAAAATTATATATATTTATATACTTCATATATTATAAATTCCATATATACAAATAAATATATACCACCATACACGTGCACCACAGGCACACAAGACACACACACAAATACAAATGTAATTTAAAACAATTTAAACAAAGTTGAAAGTTGAGCTGTGGCATTGCAGTTTCTGAAATTACTCTTAAAATTAACTAACCATACTCTACCGTCGGTAGCATCTACATAAAATGCAGCACAGATCAGCACAGGTACATCATTTAAATTACTTCTTTTTACTTTTTATTTGAGACACAGAGAGAGAGACAGACAGACACAGAGAGAGGAGGGGTGTATGGGTGCCTGTGCCACAGACAACTCAAGTGGTCAGTTTTCTCCTTACTCCTTTCATGGGTTCCAGAGATCAAGCTCAGGTCACCAGGTTGCCCCCACAAGCATCTTCACTCACTGAGCTATCCTGCCTGCCCAGGGACAGCGCTTTAAGGCATACATTAAGTGCCTACTATATATGCCGACCTTGGTGCAAACAGATTGTGCCAAGGCTGTTTGACATGACCAAAGGCCATAAACATGACATCACAAAGAGCTGTTTAGAAAGTGGCACAGGAGTCCCCACAGAGGCTTGTGTGTATTTAAGGCTCGACCCTGCCAGGGAAGGTACAGGGTGGTGAATCTCCATGATTTCAGGCTAGCCTGATCTACATAGTGCGTTCCAGACCAGCCAGGGCTACAGGGTGAGACCCTGAATAAGGAGGAGAAAACAACAAATTAGCTCCGCCCCTTCCTTTTTTTAACCTTACAGCTCTGATCTTCCTGTGGCATGGACAGAAGAACAGTCCCACCTGAAAGGCAATGGGGGGAATAAGTGACAAGACACATCCACCACAAATCAGCTTCGACTGCAAACTATGCCTAAACGTTCATTCTTTGTCAAGCAGAGAAAGCGTCAGCGTTGGGCAGCAGCTGCCTCTGAGCTCAAGGTCTCTGGGCCTTCTCTCTCTGGCCCTGAGACTGCCACTGTTGTGTCCAGACAGCATTGTCCAGACACTTCCATATCCTGGCAGGACATAGGCGGAGCTAGTGAGGAAAGGCTAGAGCAGCAGTTCCCAACCTGTGGGTCAAGACCCCTTTGGCAAACCTTTCCCTCATAAAATATTTACATTATGATTCATAACAGTAGTGAGATTACAGTTATGAAGTAGCAACAAAAATAATTTTATGGTTCCGCAACATGAGGAACTGTGTGAAAGGGTCGCAGTATTAGGAAAGTTGAGAACCACTGGGCTACAGGACACCTCATAACTGCACCCAGCCCCTCAGAAAACCTTCCCAGAAGCCCCTCAATGTCTCTGTGGCCTCGCTGTCTCCTCAGCCCCTTCCCCATGGCTCCTGGCTTACAACCACACTTGAAGGGTTCTCACTAAGTTCAGGACAGCACACCACCAAACATAGCAGGTATTTTTCACTCCTGGTCTTCCTCAACTTCCTCTCAGCACACATACACACACACACACACAAACACACACACACACACACACACACACACACACACACACACGTAAAATGGCCCCCTGGGCTCACATGTTTGAACACTTGGTCCCCTGCTAGCAGCACTGTTTTGTGAGAGGTTGTAGAACCTTTGGGAGGTAGGGCCTATCTGGAAGAAATGTAGGTGAAGGTTGGGGCCTTGAGGTTTATAGCCCAGGCCCAGCTTCTGTTCCACCTCTGTTTTCTGCTCCACAAAGACGTGAGCAGCTACATATTCCCAATGCTGGCCCCATCTCTCTGCTTTCCCTACTGAGAAGGACTGTCCCCTCTGAGCTCTCAGCCAAAATAAAACCTTTGCTCCCTTCAGCTGCTCTGTCAAGCATTTTCTCACAGCAATGAGACAAGTGATACACTGCCGACCAGTGTATCTGCCCGCCCAGCCCAGAGCTTCTCAGTGAGCCCTAATCCAAAGTGTCTCTAAACACACAGCTCCTGGATGAACTGTGGCAAAGGCCTCTCAAACTCATTATATTCACAAGAGTGTGTATGATTTCTGCTACCCCTAACTCACTGCTACCACCCTCTGTGACACCAAACTCCCCATTTGTTCGTCTCCCAACATTCCTAAACCCTGCAGTAAGCCCCTGGGAATTATATATCCAGATCAGCAATGGGTCCTGGAGATTTTTGTGTTTATTTTGGTTTTTCAAGACAGGGGTTTTGTATGTATGCCTGGCTATCCTGGAACTCACTATGGAAACCAGGCTGGCCCTGAACTCATAGAGATTCCCACCTGCTTCTGCCTTCTAAATGCTGGAATTCAGGCATGTGTCACCACTGCTCTGCTGAGATTTTCCTCTTTATCAACCTCCTATTATTAAAAAAAAATAAAGATTTCCGTCTTTATTGCTTGTCTCTGTCCTTTTCCAAACACACAATCATACACACATGATGATGATGATGATGATGATGATGATGATGATGATGATGATATTATTATTATTATTATTATTATTATTATTATATGTGGTGGTTTGGATGAAAATGTTCTCATAGGCTCATAGAAAGTGGCACTATTAGGAAGTGTGGCCTTGTTGAAGTAGGTGTGGCCTCATTGGGGGAAGTGTGTCACTAGGGGTGGGCTTTGAGGTCTCAGATCCTCAAGCCAAACCAATGTCCCACTCTCTTCCTGCTCCCTGCCATCCAGAAGTAGAACGTGTAGCTACCTCTCCAGCACCAAGTCTGCCTGCTTGCCACCATGCTTCTCAGCATGACAATAATGGACTAAACCTCTGAACTATAAGTCAGGCTCTATTTAAATGCTTTTCCTTATAAGAGTTGCTGTGGTCATGGTGTCTCTTCACATTGATAGAAACCCTAACTAAGGCAATGCATTAAATAAAGAGTTGTTGTTGAAGTTGAGACTCTGTTAGCTCCTCCCACAAATCAGAGACCTCCATTTGCAGCTGGATCTTAGGCGAACATCAAAGTGAACACTGGCATGCCACACTCTGTGCTCTTCCACCTAACAGGAAACATTTCCAGTTCTTATTTCCCTGCCCTTAGCCTGCCTGCACCCTTTCTCCTCTCTGCCTCTTCAGCCATGACTACCATGCTCCTTCAGAGTGTTATGTGAACTTCTAATTCTAAGATCTTATTCCAGGTGGCTGCCTCGCTGGGAATCACTCAGAAGCTGCCAGTGACTCACCCAGTAAATCTGAGGCCCAGCAGTGGACTTGGAGTCAGTGGCGCCTGACAGCCGCTCAGTGGCTGAGGAAGAAAGAGGAAACAGGAGTCTCCACTGGTACAAGACAGAGATGCTCCTGGTCCTATGGCAGCTGCTGAAGTGAAAAGCAATCAGTCACCAATGTTCCTGGCTGCAGTCTGGTCAAAGTTAAGGTCAGCTAAAGAAAGGGCATCTCACAGTGTGAATAAAACCAGACAATGTGTATGTCTTTACCTAATATATTTTACATGTCCACAATTGTGCTGCTAGAAGATGTACAATTCCAAAATTATAATAACATTATTGGGGATAGAGAAAATGCCACAGGTTGCTACCTGCATCAATCTGTCTGGAATAATTTTTCAACCATTATTGATAGGCCTGAGTTGTATGGATGCCCAAATGCACACCCAAACAGATTCCTGACAACTTTTGTTGGTGTTTACCTTGTGTATGTGTTGATGTGGGTGCATGAGCATGAGGGTATGTGCACATATGTGTGCATGTATGTGTGGAAGCCAGAAGTTGACATCATATGTCTTTGTCAGTCACTCTCTGTCTTAGTTAGGGTTTCTATTGCTGTGAAGAGACACCATGACCACAGCAACTCTTATAAAGGAAAACATTTCATTGGAGCTGGCTTACAGTTCAGAGGTTTAGTCCATTATCATCATGGTAGGCAGCATGGTGACACACAGGCAAACATGGTGCTAGAAAGGTAGCTGAGAGTTTTACATCTGGATCTACAGGCATCAGGAAGAAAACATGAGCTCCTGGGCCTGGCTTGACTTTCTAAAATCTCCAAGCCCATTCTTAATGATGTACTTCCACCAACAAGGCCACACTTATTCTAACAAGGCCACACCTCCTAACATGTGCCACTCCCTATGAGCCTACGTGAGCCATTTTCATTCAAACCACCTCACTCTCCATCTCATTTTTTGAGACAGGGTTTCTCCATGAACTCACTGAACCTAGAACTCACTGATTCAGCAAGGCTATTTTGGCCAATGAGCTCCATGGATCCCCCTGTCTCCCCTGCCCCACCCCTTTATTACTGGGGTAACAGAAGTGCATTCTTGCAGATTTTCTGCGGGAACTGGAGGTCTGAAGTCAGCTCTGCTCCCCCATCAGACACTTTACCGACCGAGTCATCTCCCCAGCTACCACATTCACTTTCTCGTCTCATCCGTCTGCTACAGTAACCCCAGGACTATCAAGAGCATCCTGCTTTGTAGAACTTGAATTCAGAATGAAGCCCAAACCTCCATCCATCCCTCACATGACAAGCGGAGAAGTCAGTGTGAACATTGGAGGCCTTGGGGAGCCAGCTGAATGAGGTCTTCTCTCCAACCTTCTATTCCATGAATCCAATTATTTTGAGCAGATGATCCTGTGTACATTATCCTTATGACTTTAGGACCATTGACAGGAACCAGTAACTGATGAAACCATCACACAGGTAAATATGCTTCTCCTTATGCCACTAGACATAGACTATACTCTGAGTGATTCATCCTCACCACCACAGGTCAGGATTCATTTCTGCTGCCACTGGACCACTCAGCCACATTTGTATTGTTGGAAGCAATGTCACTCATCCTGCTCCAAGATCTAGTTTGTGTCACAAATGAGTCTTGGACTCATTCTTTTCTCCCCTCATTCCAAACCTCCTGAGCACTCAAATGCAGGCTCTCAGTCATCAGTGATTGAGTTACCTAACCTAACTGACCAGAAAAGGTTAGAAGAGAGCAAACAACAGACAAAAATTTGAATTGGGCAAGAGGAATTGTGCAGCAGGGAATAGTTTGTCCATCTGGGAAAGCTGAAGGCAGACGTTAAGAAAACTAACCTAAGCATTTTTCATGCATCGGGTACTCCATGCTAGCTAAAAGAGGATTAGAATTCTGGGTAGGCATTGATTTAGAGACACTGAATGGTGACAGAACTCAGGACCACCTTGTGTGCATGGATGCCTGACATATACTAGGAACCTGACTGTCTGCACACTGGGCCATTTTGTCTTTGAACACCATGATAAAGCACCACCTCATTGCTATGGTGTCATTCTAAAAGTCTATTGCTTAGGAAAATGAGTGTGTCACTTGAGATATTCAGCACAAGCAAGTAGATCTACCTCCAACAAGCAGAATGAGAGTTTTTGGAAATACATGGAATGGTTTGGAGGATGGAATGTAGGCCTGAGCTGTCACACTGAGAAAAGTGGATACCAGACCCTCTTTAGGTATCTAGAGAGCTGGGAGTGATTGACAGCTCATTAGGGTCCCCCTTGGGACAAACAGAAATCCCATATTTTCCCATCAAAACTCACCATCTGACTGACCACCCTAATCACATCACATGCCCACCCCTTGTCCCGAACTGGGTGGGGCATTTTGAGTAACAGCTTTAAGAATCCAGCTCATACTGAGGAAAAAAAAAGAGGTTTCATTTGGCACCATTCTGCAAGGAAATGGAGTGGGAAAGACAAACACACATCCGTGTTACCACCTCTCAACAAATTCCATGCAACAGAGAAAAGCATCCATTTGCATATCATGCCACATATATCACAAGCTAACCAAAGGATATCTTCCTTCCATGGCTGTTTTTCAGAGAATCACTTTCTTCAACTATAAATGACAAAAGTTGAGCCTGATAGAGAGTTTTACAGCTAGAAGTGCCTCAGGCAAGACAACCCTCTTGGTATGAATATAGATTACAAACCCAAAGTAACTGGCTGCAAGGCTTCATTGCCAAGGACTTTGAAGGTCAGGGTGTCTGTATGGTAAATGAGGACCACTACAGAAGTTGAATAGAGGTCACGCTTTATCTATCAATATTGTGGTGCAGTTTTCGGAGGTTGGACAACACTGTGGACAGGAAGGCATGCCTCACAGTACAAAGAAGAGCAAACACAGAACTCTGAGGTAGAATTTTTCTTCTAACAAAACTTGTGGTGGCGAAAGTTCTCTCTGCAAACTGACAAGAAGATTTACTCATCCCTAATCTGGATGTTAAGAGATACCTCACAAGTGTGTCAGTACATGTCTATAATTCCAGCTCTTGGGAGGTGGAAGCAAGGAGATCTGGGTTTGAGGCTAGCCTTGGCTACATGAGACCCATACACAGGGAAAGAGAGTTAATTCAAAATAACAGGGCATCTGGCTCTACTAATAACATGCACACTAACTCATTACCCCACCTTCCTTCAGTACAGAAAACTGAGGCTCTCTCCATCTTAGGAAGCCCTCTGTGGATGCATCTTCAACACAAAACCCAGTCACTGCTCCAAAACCCTCACCAACCCCTGAAGAAACTTTGGAGTCATCTCCGGCTGCATCACAGGACTCATCGGGCCATGCTGCTGAAACCCAGACACAGAGCGTTAAATGTACCCACTAGGTATTAAGAGTCCAGCTAACAAGATTGTCACTTTAATCACCTTATGCCCCAGAGCTCAGTAGCTCCTGTGTGCTGCTGACCATCAGCCCTGGGAGGAAGGCTTGGCTCCTCAGACTCCCTCCCTTCTGAATGCTAAGAAATGGCCAGACAGAGATTAGAGCTAGGAAGGGGAGGTATTTTGGTTTGGCTTGGTTTTTGTTTTGTTGCTGTTCTTGGTTGGTTGGTTGGTTGGTTTTTGTTTTTTTGGGAAATTTTGGGGGGTTTGGTTTTGGTTTTGGTTGTTATTGTTGCTGTTTTGAGACAGGGTCTTTCTATATAAACCGGGGTGGCCTTGAACTCACCAAGATCCTCCTGCTTCTGCCTCCCAAGTACTGGAAGTAAAGTCCTATGCCACCACAACAAGCTGGGAGAGAGAGTCTCACTGTCCAACTCTAGTGGTGTAATAATCATTATCCTTTATCCTGCTTCACAGTTTTGTTTTGAGTTATATTATGTACGTGCATGAAAATTTCATAGTAAAACCTACTGTTGTATATAATTAACATACGCTAATAACTTTTTTAAATAATTGGTGGAACCTAATATATATATACAAATATATGTATGTGTGTGTGTATATATATATATATATATATATATATATCCTTAAGAGGATATTCTTCTTTTTGCTAAGTAAAACTTATGATCTTCCCACTGGACATCTGCAAGAAAATTAGTCAAGTAGGCAGTGGATTGGAAAGAGCACTCAATGTTACATGCATATGTACGATTTTTTTTTTTTTTTTGGTTTTTCGAGACAGGGTTTCTCTGTTTAACAGCTCTGGCTGTCCTGGACTCGCTTTGTAGACCAGGCTGGCCTCGAACTCGCAAAGATCCGCCTGCCGCTGCCTCCCAAGTGCTGGGATTAAAGGCGTGTGCCACCACCGCCCAGCTATATGTACGATTTATTAATGACCTCTCTTGACTGGTTGGTGACTGCCTGTAAGCCTGCTGGGTGAGCCATGCTGTAAGGGACATACTCTCTCCTCCAGGAACTGAGTCACCAGGCCTTGACCTGCTCTCTGCCACTCTGCTCCTTACTGATACCCTAGTCACAAGACAACCTTCTCAGGACTGACCTTTATCCCTTTCTCAGTCTGAGAGTCACATTTGCTCCTTGAATATCTGTGTCTGCCTGGTTCCACCTGGGGCTGGCTCATCCACAGCTTTGTGGTAAAGTACTTACCATCCACTCACACAAGTTCAACTCACTCCCCCAAAAAAACACATAAAGGTAGAGGGAGAGGAGAGCCTATTACAGGTTGTCATCTGACCTCCACAGACATGCCAAGACACACACACACACACACAAATAATAAATTTTAAAATAAAAGTTGAATAGCCGGGCGGTGGTGGCGCACGCCTTTAATCCCATCACTTGGGAGGCAGAGGCAGGCAGATCTTTGCGAGTTCGAGGCCAGCCTGGTCTACAAAGTGAGTCCAGGACAGCCAGAACTGTTAAACAGAGAAACCCTGTCTCAAAAAACCAAAAAAAAATAAAAATAAAAATAAAAAATAAAAGTTGAAATGTACATGTTACGCTTGTGCTGATGTTTGCTTATGACCCTTCTGTTTTAGTATTCCTCATTAGATGTACCCAGGCCTTTGGGTAGGACTCTTTGCAAGTCAATTATTTTTTAGAATTTCTTATATGAATATTGACTTCATATTATCCCCCTTCCTTCTCCTTCCATCTCCTCCCATGTCTTCCTACTCCCTCTCAAATTCATGCCCCCTTTTTCCCTTAATTATTATTGTTAGACACATACACACACATATATACATATACATCATATACTTCCTATTGAGTCCATTTAGTGTTGCTCATATATATGTGTGTGTGTGTGTGTGTGTGTGTGTGTGTGTGTGTGTGTGTTTAGGGCTGGATCACTTGATATTGGATAACCAATTAGTGGCTCTTCCCTGGGGAAATCTGATTTTTCCTCTCTCAGCACTCATGAATTGCCTGGAACTATTCATCTAGGGGTGGGGCCTTAGGAAACTGCCCTCACCCATGTCAGTGTGTTAACTGGTATTGCCTGTCGCTGCTCCTGTCTTCTCTGGGCAGCAATATTGTGGCAGCAGTCAGGCCTCTTTAGTGAATTAGGATGCAGTTCAGCGTGGCATCTGGCAGCACACAAGGAAAGCTTGGCATCCCCTTGCCTTGCTGAAATGGAAAGAGCCCAGTTGAGACCATAGTTCTGTGAACTGCCCTGTTGAAGGGGTGTGGCTAAAAACCGTATAAGCGCAGATGACGTTGGTCTCTGTGAGAAGCAACAGGACTGTTGGAGAGAAAGTTACTAAAAGACATCTGTCTGTCTTGGGACTCCAGAGCGCCAGAGGAGTGAGTGAACCGAGTGGAGTTTGGAAGTCACCTGAGCTGCCCTCAGTTTCGTGGTTGGAAGAGACTGACTTTATAAACCATCCACAATTGGGTGGTTGAAATAAACTGGCCATGCAAACTGGCAAAGTTAGGCCCAACAGATATTAAGCTTGAAAGGGACCGCCTGCTGGGACTGCTGGAAATCAGATTATCCTGCATGGACCTACGCTAAGAATATTAATATCCTTTTAAGGAAATTAAAATAGGTTTTAGATTATAGGATTTAGATATTTTATAGGTGTTTGTTAGGTACTAATGAATATAAGTGTTTATAAATAAAAATATTCTGTTATACAATATTGTGATTTCATGGGTATCACTTCCCTGTCATATATAGAGGACATGCTCTCACAGTGAACATCCTGGTCCTGTGGCTCTTACAATGCTTCTACCTTCTTTCCACAATGTTCCCTGAGCGTTAGGTGTTGTGTTATAGATATTTCAGGTGAGTACCACCCAGTCACTTGTTCTCTGCATTTTGAGCAGTTGTTGATTTCTGTAATAGTCTCTATCTACTGTAAAAAAAAAAAAAAATAGCTTCTTTGATGAGGGATGCAGTTGTTTGAATAGGAATGGCCCCCATAGACTCATATATTTGAATGCTTGGTCATTAGGGATTGGCACTACTTGACAGGGATTAGGAGGTATGGCCTTGTTAGAGTAGGTATAACCTTGTTGGAGGAAGTGTGTCACTTGAGATGGCTTTGAGGTTTCAAAAGCTCAAGCCTGGCTCAGTGTCTTGCTGTTCCTGCTGCCTATGGTTCCAGATGTACAACTCTCACTTATTTCTCCAGCACCATGTCTGCCTGCATTCCACCATTCTCCCCACCATGATGACAATGGACTAAACCCCTGAAACTATAACCCAGACCCAACTAAATACTTTCTTTTATAACAGTTGCTTTGATGATGGTGTCTCTTCACAGCAATAGAACACTGACTAAGACAAGGGATGAGAGCTATCCTTACCTGTGGGTGTAAGGATAACTATTTAGAATGCAATGAGAAATCACACTGGTTTAGGAAAGTTGTAGAAGTAGTTTCTCCTCTAGGTTCCACGGCCTCCCCAGTTGTAGGTATTTGGCTAAATTTTCAGCACCAGACATGAATTCCATCCAGCTGAGCAAGTCCAATTAGACAGTTGCCAGTTACCAAGATACAAGTTATTGCACCTCTGGGTATAACTTGCCATGCTGGTCATTGTGGTTCTGGGAGTCACAGCTGGGTAGCTGTTTTTCTCTCTTTGCAGTTTGTATGATGCCTTCCAGCACTGAAAGCTAGTCCTTAGGGAAGGGGCTTCCAGGTCAGATCCAGTTCAATTCGCCCAAGTCCTTTGTTCAAAGTATGTGGTGTCTTCAGTAATAGGGACTCACTTTCACATTCTGGGAGGTAACCAAGGGCAACAGTAACATATTTTTAAATCCATGTCATAAGCACATTGAAAGTCCTATTGTCTGTGCACACATTCCTGCCTTGAATTGTCAGATGTGCAAAAGCAAGACTTCCTTTCACTGCAATCTAATCTCTCTGAACCTCAGGCAGAAACAACTGATAAGGTTTCACAGCATCCAAAATCCAAGTCTAAAGAGATTCATATCTGTTCCCAACCAAGCAACAAGAGACTGGAAACCCAAACAGCCGCAGACTTACATCAAACATGACTAATAAGACTCAGCTTGCAATGTGTGCTGGTATTATCCATTCCATTCTATTTCATTTGTAAAATCTGGTTGTACATATTAAATTGATTTGACTATTGTACTCTGTTCAGTTGTTTGTAAAAATACTATTTGCCCCAGTCTTAGCAGTTAAAGGTCCACAATGAGCTGAAGCCATGGCTCAGAAGTTAAGAGTACTTCTTGTTCTCCCGGAAGACCTGGTTTCAGTTCCCAGTACCCACATAGAGTGGCTCATAAGTGTCTGTAACTCCACCTCCAGATCCAGGGGATCTGACACCATTTTCTAGCCTCCTGGGGTACTAACACACACATACACACATGAATGGGTAATGGGGTAGGGAGGATCAGGGAGGAGTTGGGGGAGGGGAGAATTCATTATCAAAATATATTGTATTAAAAATCTTAATAATGCCACTGACTCATGGGACTTTAAATGAATTCTTCGGGTGAAAGCAGCAGACTTACTAGAGTCCATGTTCATTCGAGACTCTTATTCTCTAACATTCTTGGTCCTGTTGAGACATTTCAGAATCTAAGAATTCGGCAGTGTTAATACCCAAAAGAAAAGCCATTGCTTGTATGCTAGTCACCATGATCAATGTGGTACCGTTTTATTTTTTGTTGTTGTTTTGTTTTGTTGTTCTTGTTTTTTAAATAAACTATCAAGCCCTTCAAAAATGTCAATAACAATTTTTAAATAAAAATATAAGAAATTGGGTTGGGTGTGGCAGTGCACACCTTTAATCCCAGCACTTGGGAAGCAGAGCAGGTGGATCTCTGTGAGTTTGAGCCCAGCCTGGTCTACAGAGTAAGTCCAGCCAGGAATACACACATAGAAATCCTGTCTCAAAGACCTAGGTAGGTCTTTCTGAGGTTGGGACTCCTGCTCTTCTGATGTCTTGCTGAACAGTGAGGGACAAGCCACTTAGCCTCACTGTGGTTCATTTTCCATCTTAAACGAAATTCTGCCTGCTCCACCTAATTCATGTGTCTATTAGTCAGATCTTATGACAAAAGGTGTGAGAGCATTGTGAAAATATTAAAATACCATTCAACTACAAAGCAGGTACCATCAGAAGAGATGAAGGACAGAAAAGTCAGCTGGTCTCGTGTGTAAATGCCTCTAGGGCTCCGCGCACACACACACACACACACACACACACACACACACACACACACACACATATGAATGGGTAATGGGGTAGGAACAAAGAGAGCCCAGATAGGTAGAGAAAACAGCTGGAATCATGGCTCCATCTTTCTAGTCCCAAACCCAGTGATTGACCAAGAAGATAAAGGAAATAAAGGAATCTCAACAAAAATAGATGGCACGGTGGGCCACAGGCCTTTAATCCCAGCACTTGGGAGGCAGAGACACGCAGATAACTGAGTTAAGGCCTTCCTGGTCTACAGAGTGAGTTCCAGGATAACCAGGCCTTTATTACACAGAGGAACCCTGTCTGGTGGGGGGGGGATCCACAAAGATATGGAGATAGCACCCTTGAAATTGGTGAACTTAGCATCTTTTTCCTGTGTTCCAGGCTGGCCTTGAACTCACGTTGTGTCCAAAGATGTCCTTGAACTTAGATCCTCTGGCCTATACTCCCCCAACCCCTAATGCTGGGATTGCAGGTGTGCCCCACCACACCTGATTGATGCAGTGCAGAGATAGAACCCAGGGCTTCAAACATGCTGGGCAAGCACTCTACCAACTGAGCTTCATCCTTGGCCCAGGATTGCCTTATTCACCATGTGACTTTTACCACCCAGCCACCAACAGCCAACAGCTCAGTGTTCTATACTCTAAGAGGCACTAGAGAATTCAACAGTACACATGCGTTTCCATTTTCGTGGGCTCTGCTGCTAAATTCCTTCATTGTGATGTTTGGTGCTGAGCAGATAGTGCCCTCTTGAAAGACTTGTGAGCTCTCAAAGAAAGGCCTGGTCACTTTGTTAGGAAGAATCTTTCCAGCAGATGCAGGAGGGAGCTTGACATGTTCTATATATGCTATTTGGTCCATTTCTCATGTTGATCACAGAACTTCAAACTGGGTTTAGCAATCCATAATCTGTTACCTTAGTTCCATGAACCTTTTGAGAAGCCATTCCCACCATTACCCCTAACAAAATGTTCCTCCTTCACTGTGGAGATGTCAAACTTAAATGCCCACAAAAAGGCCAGCCAGAGTCTGCAGTGTAGAGGGGCCACGTGTATGTACAAGTGGACACGTTACTGTGAGGTGCTGGGATGGTCTCCAGCAGGCAAGTGCTCACCCATTAAAATAGAACAGCCACTCTCTACCTTTAGCCAATGATTGGTCGACGTTTCTAGATCTTCCAGTGTTCCAAAAGAAATCTAATGTGTTATTTTTTAATTAATTATGTGTGTGTGTGTGTGTGCGTGTCATAGCTCATGTGGGGAGATCAGGGAAAAACTTGAGGAAATTAATTCCATTCTTCCAGCCTGTGGTTTCTAGGGATTAAGCTCAAATTGTCAGACTTAGCACCAAGTGCCTTTACCCACTTGTCTCCCAGGAGGGAGAAGCTAATGGGTATCTGTGAGGTCAAGCCCAGCTTGATCTGTATTACAAGTTACTGGCCAGCCAGGACTTCATAAGGAGACTATATCTATAAGTAAATTAATATGGTGAAGAGAGGTGGAAGAAGACACCTAACATTAACCTCTGGCTCCACGTGTGCACACTCAAACACATACACACATGTGCACGTACATATGCACATACACTCCTACATGAACATAAAAATATACCATTACAAAATCAAAATTAAGTGTTCTTTATTATATTATATTATCCCATGAACTTGTCACAGCCAAATCCATCCAATGTCTCTTCAGTCTTTCATACTGACTTAGCTTTGGTCCTCTGAAAAGCAGAGCCCAAGATACTGTCCCTGAGCTTTAAAATAGAGGAAAGAGGAGAAAGACCCAAGGAAGGAGGTACAGGCAGACATTATTGCCTCTGCCTCACCACAAGCCACAGAGAGACACAACAGGTCACCAGGCAGGTGTTTCACTTTATCCATGAGCATGTGATGGGCTGCAGGGAGAAAGTGGATCTCAGAGAGAACATGCGTGCGGGAAGAGTGGATTAACCTGCCAGTTCCAGGGCCGTGACTGGGTGAAGCACTCGGGGGATGTGGGCACAGGTGTAACCTAAAAATCCTTGAAGTTTGGGGGCTTGTTTGTTTGGTTTTTGATGTTGTTGCTATTGGGGGTTTTGTTTGCTTGCTTGCTTGCTTGTTTGTTTGTTGCTTCTTCCAACTTCCTGGCCAAAGCAGTCCTGTCTTTCCATTGGTCAACATTCACTCCACAATGTGAGTTTTGTCTGAACTTCAGAAGCCATGTACCATAGTTATAATGGCCTTTATGTTCATTTAGGTCTGGAAACACCATAACAAGAAACTCCAGGCATGTGACTAGTTAGCCCAGCTGCATGGCAGCAAAGGACAGGGCCTGACACTCCCAGGGTCAGTGGCTGTTTGATTTTAGTGCTGACTACACTATTATCCAGAAAGTGGTCTGGAGCCTTTAGAAGACTATTTGGTTTAGGGAGTCTAAGATAGTACAGACACCCTGTGTGAATGCACATGGACACCATGGAAGAACGGCCATTACAAAAGCTATTGTTAAGTTCAACAGAGAGAGACAGAGAAATAAAATTCTGATATCATAAATGAGAGAAGAGACATCAGTATAGATCCAACAGACACTAGACTAACAATAAAGAAATATCAGGTGCAACTTCATGCAAGAAGTACAACTTAGAAGAAATAGACAAATTCCTTAAGGGGAAAAAAAGCTTGTAGCTTTTAAAGCTTGTTTGGTTTTGGTTTTAATGTTGGTTTTCGAGACAAGGTTTCTCTGTGCAGCCCTTGCCATCCTGGACCTTGCTCTGGAGGCAGGCTGCCTGCCTCTGCCTCCTGAGTGATGGGACTAAAGATGTGTGCCACTATGCCCAGCTTTTAATTTTCATTTTCAGTCACGAGAGAGACAGAGAGATGGGGCCTTTGTCTTGTCTTGTCCTGTTTTGTTTTGCTGTTGTTATTCTCTGCTGCATATGCCAGGCTACCTAGCCCATGAGTTTCTGGGTATTTTTCTTTCTCTGCCTCTTATCTCTCCAGCTATCAGATCTAGATTTTTTTGAGACAGGGTTTCTCTGTATATCAGCTCTGGCTGTCCTGGAACTCACTCTGTAGACAAGGCTAGCCTTGAACTCACAGAGATCTGCCTGCCTCTGCCTCCCAAGTGCAGAGATTAAAGGTGTGCGCCACCACACCAGCCCCATATCTACATTTTATGTGGGCTATGGGCATTCAAACTTGGGTCCTCAACATTTATTCAAGAAGCACTTTACCCAAGAGCCATCTCCCAGCCCTTCGTTTTTGGGTTTTTGGGTTTTTGGTTTTTTTTTGGTTTTTCGAGACAGGGTTTCTCTGTATAACAGCTCTGGCTGTCCTGGACTCACTTTGTAGACCAGGCTGGCCTTGAACTCACAGAGATCTGTAAAAAATATATGGCTAATTAAATTAACAACCACCAAACAAATTAATGATAATATAAATACTGGGTAAAGACTGCGGCGGCTTATAGGCCCTCAGTCCAAGCAGTCCCGGGCTGTTGGATTCCCAGACTCCCCTTGAGCCCAGGCGAATCTCCCGCCAAGCCGCCGGTAATTCTACCGGCCTAATATAACAACTTATATTAATTAACAGAGTTTAGGTTATAGGCGGTGTAGGCCACCTTTGGTCCCGGGGCTCTTTCTCCAGGATAACTTAGGCAACCAGTTAAGGCACTCAGGCCAGGCCGCCTGCTCCTCTGCCAAGCCGCTGGCTACTCCACCGGCTACTCTGCCAGCCTAATATTACAGTTTATACTTACTAATAACTACATTAAATAATTAATTTGCAGTTTTCAGGTGGCGCCCCACGTTGGGTGCCATTTGTAAAAAATATATGGTTAATTAAATTATTTAACCAGTATTTATATTATTGTTGCTTGTTCGGCAGCCTTGAATCTTTAAGCAGCCATTATAAATGAGCACACAGAGACTGCATGGATTGTATCAAGCCTAGGCCTGAGTTGAGGAATCTTGGCCCATCTAAGCTAGCTCATAATTCTATTACCCAAATATGACCCGATATATACATACGTCCCCTTGGACTGCCATTCTCCACAATATGCCGTTGTTCCTGGCCATATGGATTGAGGTTCCTTTTTCTAACCCATGGTGTGTGCCTCCTTCCTGCTGCTCCTGGCTGGAATGCCTTCTTCCTGCTGCTGGCTGGAATGCTTGAATCCTCTGTCTAAAGTGCAGGCTTTCTGCTCTAATCCCAGGAAGTCCCACCTTTCTCTGTCTTTGCCCAATCTCAGGCCTCGGCATTTTATTTAACCAATCAGAGTCAATGTAAGTAACAGACAGAAAACAGGACCAATTAACATTTAGAATGCTTAACACTACCCCAACAGAGATCCACCTGCCTCTGCCTCCCAAGTGCTGGGATTAAAGGCCTTTTTTGGTTTTTGAAACAAGGTTTCATATTGTCCAGGCTAATCTCAAACTCATTGGGTTGCTGAAGCTGGCCTTGAACTCCTGATCCTCCTACTTCACAAACTGAATAGACTCAGAGAAAAAATGGGCACTATTAACACCAGTGAAGGTTGGACAGATCTGGAGAAGAATCCAAAAACAATGCAGAGATACTCCAGTACTCCAGAAAACTTATCCAGAAAAATATCATGAAGACAGCAGGGTGTCATGTCTTTATAGTGAGAGATAGTGAACCTACATATCTACAGAGACAAAGACCAGCTAGGACAACACATTTGGGTTTGGTAAACGGCCAACAACCACTGTGTAGCTGTGTGACTCCAAGCACAGTCGGGATCTTTGTATGCTCTGGGTTGCTATTTGAAATCCCAATGTTTAAATGTTGGCTGAAAAAAGAAAATACTGTGTGGGCCAACTAAAACACAGAAGCAAGCTAGATACAGTGGCAACCGACCGGTCTGCAACCTTTATTTCATATGTCTTGCTTTTAAGAGGTAGGGTGTGGAGAAGGGAGATTGGGGGAGTTTGTATTTGTTTTGGTTTTTTTTTTTTTTTTTTCAGTTTTGAGAACCTGTAGCTCAACTTCTGGAAATCGTATTATTTTTCCATGACCCCTGAGGTGTGGGGACTTCAAAGCAAAGAAAAGCAGCCACCATCACAATATTTCTCCAGCCCATTCCCCTCCTCTTGGGATCCAGTTGATAAAGAGCTAAGATTTGAGGAGCTGTGGTCCTCCCCTCCTCAAGCTGCTGCCTATCCATTGTGCTGCTTTCAACCCTGAAAGCTGAGAAGTGACCACTATTATCATAGGGCAGAGTGATAGGGAGGTAGAAAGGACATGAACTAGGATTTTTCATCTTTCTGTGGTAAGATGTATCCTGGGGCAAGAAACCAAGGTGAAAACCAAATGTGCCAGAGGTTCCAGAAAAAGAGCAGATTAATGTCAACCTCCCAAGCCAGGCACTTGGGGACCTGTCATCATCTGAGTTTGACTGTGACAGCCACCCACTCAAGCTCAGTGACCCATTCTCATTCTCAAGGAAACACTTCAAAGGAACATGGACCACTTCATGGGAAAACATCTGGTTCATGTGACCCACATCTCCTTCCCAGCAGCCAGAGAATGGTCACAGCACCATTCTTATGTGATGCCATCCTAGGCTGGATGAGTGCATACAAGCCTGGAAGGCAAGCTGGGCTCCTTAGGAGGTGAAGACAGAAGTCAGCTACCTACCCTAAATGTCAAGGAGGGTGTCAGAGACAAGGCTGAGAGCACTCCATGGAGCCCCTCAGAGTAAAGCCAGTTCTGGGGAGTTTTTCTCTCAGCTACTCTCTTCACGCACTTTGATCAGGCTTGGCTGAACTCCCTGCCCTGTGCCCTGAGCAGACCAACCGCCAATTGTCCATCCTTTGTGCAACCCCAGCCAGGAGACTCAAGCCACAATTTTCAGCAGTAATAGCTGACAGCCAAAGTGTCTCTTTTCACAGCCCCTCAAACAGAAAACAGAGGGTTTTCCAAGGCAGCCCCCATGTTCTCCAGCCCCCCTTCCCCATGCAGTGCACTTCAAGTTCCTTGGCAACGGAGGGAGAAAGTGACCGACAAAAGACATTGGCAAACCACCACCAACTGCACATCGGGATGGGAGTGGGGACTTCTTAGGAAAGGCTGAGTGGGATTTAAATGGCTTCAGGAAATTCTGGAACTGTGTGGAGCTCCTACCTATTGAGAAAGGGAAGAGCAAAACCTACCTCCCCCAGCTCCTGCCCATCCACCATCTCCAAGTCTCCAAGAGACCCCCAGTCCTCTGCACTGGGGGAGGGGGGTCTTTGCTCCTTGAAGTGTCTGCTTCCCCAAAGTAGGAGAACATTCAGAAACAGCCACCTCCACTTCTGCAGCTATGGCTCACTGAAGGCTTCCCCAGGATGCACAAGGCCTTGATCCCATCTCCAACACTGCAGTAAATGGGGTAGGGTAAAGGGAAGGGAAATAAAAGATGGGAGGGAAGGTGGAGAAAGAACCCATGCCTTTTCTAGTGACTATTTAAGCTGATTTCCAATCTGTTACTACCACAAATAATGATGTAAAGGTGCACGCACTATATAAACCACTTCCCTGATGGCACACTGAGCTCTTAGCATTGGAATTGCTGGGGAATAACTATGGGCATTTGCCATTCTGGTCAATATTTACTACATTGACTACTGAGCTGTCACTAACCTACCTACACTATGTTGGGTTGTTTTATGCGACTTTAAAAAATAGTTGAGAGCCGGGCGGTGGTGGCGCACGCCTTTAATCCCAGCACTTGGGAGGCAGAGGTAGGCGGATCTTTGTGAGTTCGAGGCCAGCCTGGTCTACAAAGTGAGTCCAGGACAGCCAAGGATACACAGAGAAACCCTATCTCGAAAAACCAAAAAAAAAAAAAAAATAGTTGAGACCAGCCGGGCGTGGTGGCGCAGGCCTTTAATCCCAGCACTTGGGAGGCAGAGGCAGGCGGATCTCTGTGAGTTCGAGGCCAGCCTGGTCTACAGAGTGAGTCCAGGACAGCTAAAGGATGTACAGAGAAACCCTGTCTCGAAAAACCAAAAAAAAAAAATAGTTGAGACCAAGTACTTTCTAAAGAAAAGAGGTGTGTGTAGCTTGTGATCCTGGTGGTGGGAGTGTCTAAACAAACAGCATGGTACTGGCCTCCTAGCTATATCACAACTTAGAAGAGATCACATGGCATGTGGGAAAGCCAGACAGTAGGGGCACACCAGTCTAATCACACTTTTTTAAAAATTACCTTGAAAGGGAATGGGGGTTGGGGGCTGGTAGGGCACACATGTAGGGATCAGGGGGCAACTCTGTGGAGTCGATTCTCCCATCTTTGGGTGGATTTTAGGGATGGAACTAGGGTCATTAAACCTGTGTACAGATGCCCAGCTGCTCAGGATCCTGCCACAGCTTCAGTTCAATCCCAGCATATCCCACATGGCCGCTCTGGTGGCAGGGGTGGGGAGGAACAGCTGGTCTGTGTACACAGGCAGGATGAACAGAAGTAGCCCCACCAACAAAGCACAGGATTTAGCGATAAAGACTAGTGTCTCTATAGAGAGAGGCTCTGTAGAGTGCTGGACCTCCAGGAGTCTTCAGGGCCCCCTAGAGCTCCACAGCAAGAGCCAACTCACCAAACCCTGTCCCACTGGCCTGCTTCCCTTCTCTTCCCTTTTGCCTTCCCCACCCATGCTTCCTGGGATTGTCTCCTAAATAATTCATTTGCATTCAAATGCTAGCCTGGGGGGCTGGAGAGATGGCTCAGTGGTTAAGAGCACTAGCGTACAGAGGTTCTGAGTTCAATTCCCAGCAACCACATGGTGGCTCCAACCATCTATAATGTGATTGGATGCCCCCTTCTGGAATGCAGGTGTGCATGCAGACAGAATACCCATATACATTAAAATAAATAAATCTTAAAAAACAAAACAAATGCTAGCCTGGGGTCTGCAACCTAGGACAGCCATGATTATTGCTTTTTATTAGGGGACAGGATACAATGTTCCCCTAGAAGGAAGAAGAACAAATGAGAGGGAGATGGTGAGTCAGACACAGAGACAGGTGAATAGGTGAATTAGGTGCCATACTAGGCAGAGCAGCGCCTCTCAAGCTGCCAAACAGCATTTTGTTTGTTTGGTTGATTGGTTGGTTTGGTTTGGTTTTGTGTGTATGAGTGCCTGCATGCAACACATGTGTGGAGACATGTACATGGAGTGGAGTTTGGGAGGGTGAAGGCCAGAAGTAGTCATCAAGCGTCTTCCTCAATTTCTTTCCACCTCATTTTTTAAATTTTTGTAAAACTGTTGAATTTTCCCTCAAATCCTGTCAGTTTTTTAAATACATTTTAATTGACATGGAACTATTTCACTCTTCCCTCCCCTACTCCTGCTTTTCTTCCTCCAGCCCTTCTCAGCTACCCTTCCTCAAAGCCCTGTCGTATCTCAACCCAACTCTCAAGTTGATAGTCTCTTTTCTTTGATGATGATGATTATTGTTTTACATATAACACACATAAACACACACATGCGCGTGCGCGCGCACGCACACACACAGTGTCAGCCCTGAAACCAAACACACTTCAACAAAAATGGATTCAGTGGGTTGTATTTTTATTTTTATATTTATGCATACACATACATACATATGTATGTTTTAATGGGGAGGGGCTGTTTATTTGGTGTTTTTTGTTTTCTTTTTTGTTATATTGTTGTTCTTGTTGTTGAGACAAGGTTTCTCTGTGTAGTCCTGGCTGTCCTTAAACCAGTCTAGCCTCACAGAGACCTGCTTGCCTCTGAGTGCTGGGACTAAAGGCATGTACCACCACACCCAGCCACTCCCGTTATTTTTTAAGCCAGTGCCTTTCCCTAGCCACCAAGCCTGGAGAACCCTCCTACCTCTGCCTCCTCCTTGCTAGGATAGCAGATGCACATATTGTGCCTGGCTTTTTATGTGGGTGCTGGGAATCTGAATTCGGGTGTCCAGCTCTTTAGTTTTTTTTTCAATGTTTGAGATCAAATCCAAGGCTTTGCATATTATAGACAATAAACAGCATTATCTGATGGATGTATATTGGGATGTGCAGATGGGCCCAAGGCACACTGTGAACCACTGCTCTGAAGGGCGGTGTGACTAATGCCCCCGGCGCGTGTGTGTGTGTGTGTGTGTGTATGTGTGTGTGTGTGTGTGTGTGTATGTGTGTGTGTGTGTGTGTGTGTGTGTGTGTGTGTGTGTGTGTGTGT
>CAJQZJ010009840.1:7954720-8025513 GCA_907164525.1 Lophiomys imhausi
AGTTTCACTACTTTGCTCAGGATAGCCTGAAACTAACTCTGTAGGCCTGAGCAAGCCCTTCAGCTTGCAGTCTTCCTGCCTCAGCCTCCTAAACAGCAGAGATTACAAACCTTGTGCCATTGGGCCCTGGCCTCTAATTTTTAACTGTTTTCAGTTGTGGTGCCATACACATAAAACAACCATCTCAAAGGTCTCAGACTGGAGCTTCTGACCCTTCCCTGTCTATGTTCCTGTGGACCAATGTGCCAACTGCAGGTGCCTTCATTTCTTTGCCTGAGACCTCTCAAAGCCCCAGACGACCAGCAGGGATCCAGAAAATCAATATCCCCAGCTCTCAACCAAACCCTGAGACTTAAGGCTGGCTTGTTTCCACTGTAGGGCTACTCCACATTTCAGATCTAATGGTGGGGTAGGACTGGTATGTGATCCCTCAGTGGGATTATCTGTTCCCTACCACACCCCACTTTCCCATAGAATCAACCTGCCACTGTCTGTGATGACAGTTGGCTTCATACACTTTTTTTTTTTTGACTGCCTGCCCCTCTTGTCTTACTTCCTCTGGCTCTCTTATCTGTTTTCTGGGGAAATTCCTGCCAGTGAGCCTCCTGTGAGGGGAAACATAGAGCCCAGGCTCAAGGCCTAATGGACAGTGTGCAGCTTCCGCATGGAGTAGATCAAGAAACAATAATAAACAGCACTGCTCATGCTGACAGGAAGGCCAGCTTTCTGGTCCAAAGCAAATGTGCACAACCAGAAAGGGAAGAGTGCTCCAACTGAGGCCACGCCAGGTGGACAACATGTGACTGGGCACATCTTTCTTGGGGTATGAATTCTCTGACAGAAATGGAAAGGCCGGGCTGGAGAGATGGCTCAGTGGTTAAGAGCAGTGGCTGTTCTACCAAAGGACCCTGATTCAAATCCCAGCACCCACATGGCAGTTCATAGCTGTCTGTAATGGCTGGGCATGGTGGCACACGCCTTTAATCCCAGCACTTGAGAGGCAGAGCCAGGTGGATCTCTGTGAGTTCAAGGCCAGCCTGATCTACAGAGTGAGTTCCAGGACAGCCAGAGATACACAGAGAAACCCTGTCTCAAAAATAAATAAATAAATAAAAAGAAAAAAATGTAAAGGCCAGCTTTGTCCTGGAAGGGTTGTCCAGGTTCCCAAGCCTATCATTTGCTGGGGCTTCCAGAGTGTACTTTCCTCAGAAGGATAGTTTTGCAGAAATGGTAGGGTTTCTTTTTTATTCTTTTTTTTTCCTTCTTTCTTGGAATTGGTGCTTGTTGCTCTTGTTGTGTGAGGTCTAGAGTCTCCAGCTGGGGAGCCCAGGTACTCTAGAGCAGCGGTTCTCAACCTTTGTAATGACCCTTCAATAGAGTTCCCCATGTTACAGTGACCCCCAACCATAAAATTATTTTTGTTCTACTTCATAACTAATTTTGCTACTATTAGGGACTGTGCTCTTCCAGAGGACACAGGTTCAATTCCCAGTACCCACATAGCAGTTCACAACTGTTTATAACTCCAAGATTTGACATTCTCACACAGACATGCTTTCAGGCAAAGCATCAATGCATATAAAAATTTAAAAAGTACATTTTTTTTTTTTTTTGGTTTTTCGAGACAGGGTTTCTCTGTGTATCCTTGGGTGTCCTGGACTCACTTTGTAGACCAGACCAGGCTGGCCTCGAACTCACAAAGATCCACCTGCCTCTGCCTCCCAAGTGCTGGGATTAAAGGCGTGCGCCACCACCGCCCGGCAAAAGTACTTTTTTTTAATATGTGTTTTCCAATGGTCTTAGGCAACCCCTGTAAAAGGGTCATTCAGCCCACAAAGGGGTCATGGCCCACAAGTTGAGAACCACTTCTCTAGAGCTTTGACCAAGGCTCCCATACCACCAAAAGTTGTTTCCTTCAGTCCAGCATGCTGCTTCAAGTAGGACAATCAGAGCAGTGAGGGAGGAAGGGGACACCACCTAACCAGCCTGGTGGCCAATGAGATGACAAGTGCTCCAGCCAGATCACCTGTTGTTGCTTTCCCTTGGTTGATTGTTTGTTGAACAGTCTCACTTAGCCCAGGCTGGCCTTAAACTTGCTGTGTAGCAGAGGATGGCCTTGAACTTCTGACCTTCATGTCCATGGGGAATTACTGCCATGTGCCACTGCACTCAGCTAGTAGATGGCTTTTCATCAGCATTACGTAACACTTATTTCTCTAGTATGAGTGCATGTGTATGTGTGTGTATCAGAGGGTAACTTGCAGGAATTGGTTTTTTCTTCCACCAAATGAGTCCCAGGAATTGAACTCACATTGCCAGATTTCGCAGCAAGCACCCTCACACAACGAGCTATCCTGACAGCCATATTTCTGAAAATCTGCCCTTGCTAGGGTAGGCTCATTCACCACCATGGGTAACAAAGAATACATGCAGAAGCCCTTTTATCTTTCGAAGAAGGCTGATGTGACCTCTGATGAGTTGGGGAGGTATTTAAAGAGGATTTCATGGAGACTGTAATCACTCCCAGACCCAGAGAAGGCCCAGAAATCACTGCCTGAGCTAGGGACTATGCTGCTGTCCTCAGAGGCAGGGAGTGAGCGGACAGTGTTATGTGGATTCTTATGAAACAAAAAGCCTGCTCTCTAATGAGGTTTTCTAATTTACGACAGAAAACTTTTGAGCTATTATTAGGCAACAAATGGGTCTCAGTTAACTGCCCTACTTTTTAAAAAATTATCTTTGCTTTTTTAAAATTAAAGAACTTTTTTTTTTAGCCAGGCATGGTACTTCATGCATATAATTTCAGCACTCAAGAGGCAGAGGCAGGAGGATCACCCTGAGTTTGAAGCTGGCTTTAGCTAAACAGTGAGGGGGGCATAAGAGGAAGAGGAGGGAAAGAGAGGAAGAAAAGAAAATGATTTTTAAGCACCAGAAGCCTCTTGAGATTATTTATGAAACCTCAAATATGATCTTGGCTGTGGTGGCCAATGTGTAGATTTAATAAACTGGATTAAGTGATCTCAAAGGGTTTGTCCAGCTCTAACATCTGGATTTTGCTCTTAGTGCTGTTGACTTGGGTGGCTTTGGTTTGATTTGGCTTGGTTTCTGTTCTGCATGCTGAGGGCTAACCCCAGTATCTCACATTTGCTTGGTGAGTGTTCTTCCACTGAGCCACTCCAGTCACCCTCCCTTGATTCTTGGAGACACAAATTGAATATCTCTTCTCCAAATACTTGGGATCAGAAGAACAAATTTGAAGGGGGTGGGGATTGAGAATTTTTTTTGGAATTTGCATATGCATAATGGGAATTCCTAGGAATGAGATCTAAATCTAAACACAAAATCCATGTGCATTTCATATACACCTTGTACACACAAAGTCTGAAGGTGATTTCATACCATGTTATTAGTCTGCCTGCATTTTCCACACCCAATCACATAAGGTCAAGAGTGGGATTCTCCACACGTAAATCATGCCATTCATGACTCAAAGTTTTGGATGTTGGGCCATTTAAGATTCCAGATGATGGGCTGGAGAGATGGCTCAGATGTTAAGAGCACTGGCTGTTCTTCCAAAGGTCCCGAGTTCAATTCCCAGCAACCACATGGTGGCTTGCAACCATCTACATTGAGATCTGGTGCCCAGGCACATATGTAGAGCAAATACTGTATACATAATAAATAAATAAATAAATGTTTTAAAAAAAAAGATTCCAGATGATGAGGGATGTAGAATGTGTACCTGACCCTTCATGTTAAACATCTTCATTTTATCTCTCATTCTTGACCTTGAGGTTTTGTTTGGTTGGTTGGTTGGTTGATTGGTTGGTTGGTTGGGTTTTGGTTTTAGTTTGTTTTGTTTGAGGTTTTTTTTTTTTCCAAGACAGGGTTTCTCTGTGTAATGGCCCTGGCTGTCCTGGACTCTGTTTGTAGATCAGTCTGGACTCATACTTACAGAGATCCACCTGCCTCTGCCTCTTGAGTACTGGAATTAAAGGCGTGTGCCACCACACCCAGCAATGTTTGTGTTGATTTGATTTGCTTTCTTGCAATGCTGGGTATAGAACCCATGGCCTTGTAGGCAAGTGCTCCACAATTGAGCTATATCCCCAGCCAACCTTAAGGCCTTTAGATACTGTTAGGGACCATAATAGCTCCTACTTGCTTGGGTTCCTCATTCAGCTTCCATATGGATCATGCTGCCTTCAGGAGAAGCAGGGGCATCTTCCATCTGCTATCTACAAGGGTAAGGATCAATGTCTTCTACCAGTTCCAGATGTTAAGTCACCATGTGTCATCCTAGATCTTCCAGCTGAGGTCACAATACAACTCCATCATCTGCACTAGAGGAGTGGCCTGGCACAATGAAGGCCTTAAAACCCATGCTCATAAAATAGGATGGGAAAATTCATCTGCGAGTTTTACAGCCTACAAAATTTGCAGCGTGTCTTTTATGGATGTTCTTTAATGTTCCCTGCAAGGAAGATGAGCATTTCCCTGGGGAAAGTGAGGGATGTAGGGCTCCATCTCCCTACCTGGAAACCAGGCATATTCAGAAGTGGATCCTTCAGCAGGCAGACACAGTCGGGGCTCCATCAGACAGTTCATCCCAGTTTCTCTGGACCTCTAGCTACACACCAAGGGAAGCTAACTGCATTTGACTTAAATTTACTTATAAGGTGTTTGGGGGCTTTCCTTTCATATATTTATTCTGAAGTATGACCCTAAAAAGTTAGCATTGCTCACCTATGTATTGTTTGACATGGCACGGAAACAACACATAGAATGTTCTGAGCTTCTTTTTCTGGGGTTGGGTTTTTTCTGGGGGTGGGGTGCAGGGTCTCACTGTGTAGCCCTGGCCATCCCCAAGGCTGTCTCAGTCTCCTCACTGAGATCTGCTTGCCTCTGCCTCCCAAGTGCTGGGACTAAAGGTGTGGCTATCACCCCTGGTCTGAGCTTTTTCTGTGATGCTCACCCTTCTTGCTAATGGTTCCCAATCCCAGAGCCACTCCTCTAACCCTGACCTTAATTGCCTTAAGCCTAAACAAGCCCGCAGGGTGGATAAAAGAGACCATGTACCACAAAGAAAATTCCTGCTCCAGAGAATTTGTACCCATACCACTCTCTACCCTCCTGCCTTCCCCATCTCTCCTAGCCAAGGTCTTACAGAGCTGTTCCTTCCCGTGTTTTCTGACTGGGTGAAGGGTACCAAGGTCTCCTAATCCGGCCTCCACCTTAATATTTGAGACAATGTCTCTCACTGAACTTGGAGCTCACCAATCAGCTGGACAGGTAAACTCTGAGACTCCGCCCAGCTCCCCAGCCCCAGAACTAAGCACCCCTATGTCTGGTTTCCAAATGGGTGCTGCAGAAACAAACTCGGGTCCTCGCGCTTGTGGGACGGCACTCTGCTGACTGAACCATCTCCCCAGCTTTTTTTTTTTATGTTTTTGAGACGGGGGTTTTTTTTCATTGGTCTGGAACTTGACAAGAAAGCCTGGCTTGCTGGCCAGTGAGCCCCTAAAGATGCACCCATCCCTGCCTCCTCAGCACTGAGATCACAAGCACATGGAACGAGCATGCGACCAGACATGGTTTTTTCACGTGGGTCCCGAGGGACCAAACTCAGGTGTCCCCGATTGCAAGGCAAGTGAGCCCTGTCCCCATCACTTCTGTTTGACTTTAATCAAACCACCATCACTCGTCCTCTTGACCCTCTCTGATCTTTCCTCTCTGTTTGGATGTGCAGTGAGCAAGTTTAAGAGTGCACCCTTTGCCGGGCAGTGGTGGCGCACGCCTTTAATCCCAGCACTTGGGAGGCAGAGGCAGGCGGATCTTTGTGAGTTCGAGGCCAGCCTGGTCTACAAAGTGAGTCCAGGACAGCCAACAATGCACAGAGAAACCCTGTCTCGAAAAACCAAAAAAAAAAAAAAAAAAAAAGAGTGCTCCCTTCACACAGGTCCCTAGGAGTGATGTCCCCGGAGCTGTGTTATGGAAAAAGCACTTTCCGATCCTCCCTAGCTCCACAAAGTTAGCTCTGACCTCCGTTTCTGCCTGGAACACAGCTAGCGCGGCCTGAAGGAGGGGCCACTACTATACTGGCTCAAGCCCTGTCCTATCTCTCACTCTTGTCCTCTAGGGAAAAGCCATACTCCAAGGTGTTTCCCACCCTGTTTCAAGCCCTTCCGCGCCTCCCCCACTGACTTCAAGGTAAAATCCAAACTCTCTGACAAGGCCTTTAAGATGTACAGGACTTATGCAACACGGCCCCTGCTTCTCTCCTCAACTTCAACTGAATACTTCTAGGGAACGTTCTGCTCTGCCTATACAAGACTGAGAGAGTCTCAGAATCTCCCACAGCATTGCCAACCTCTGTCCCTTGTTTTACAGTTCATCTAGCCAATTCCTGTTCATTCCTCGAGACCTAACTCCTGCATCACCTCCTCCAGGCTGTCGTCTTGGCTAGCCTTGCCTAGGTCCTCCCTCTCCAAACTTGAGCCTAGGCTAGCTAGCTGTTTCACACCTGGGCTCAGATGGGCAAGCAGCCATCCTGCTCTGGAGATGTCACTCATTCAGTGATGTGATCATTGCCGCATGCCTGAAGGCACCTGTGGACCCTTCCTCTCATTCTCTTTGCAACTGATCTGAGTCAAAAGACCGAGAAACAAAGTGGTCCTTCGGTCTCTCTGAGCAACTGAGTCACTCTTCTGCCAGGCAGAATTTCCCAACCTTCACTCCCCAGGCAGCTCCAGATGCCACATGAAATGTGACCAGGTCATCCCTGGCCTCTCTGCTCTTCCTCCTCCCCAGCACTCTATCCCTCCTCTGCTCCCAGTGAGCTGAGCTTCCCCAGCTGGAGCCTCCAGCAAGCAGGGCTGTTTCTGCAGCTCCCTAGCAACCCAATGGAGATACCATCTCTTCCTTTAGGAGCTGTCCCTGCCCAATAAACGGAAACCTGATTGAGAGCCAAACCCAATAACCCTTAAAGGTAGCTGGCCCTTGGAAAGGAAAAAGGTCTACATCCAGCCTTGGCCTCTCTCTCCTCCCAAGTTTCCTGACTCCTCCATGAACTTGTTGTAGTCTTTTTTGTTTTTGTTTTGTTTTGTTTTTTGAGACGGGGTTTCTCTGTGTAGCCCTGGCTGTCCTAGACTCACTTTGTAGACCAGGCTGGCCTGGAACTCACAGAGATCTACCTCCCTCTGCCTCCCAAGTGCTGTGACTAAAGATGGCTGCCTGTTATGTATATTGTGTGTGTGTGTGTGTGTGTGTGTGTGTGTGTGTGTGTGTGTGAGTATATATGCTGAGCAAGGTGGTACAAGGCATAATCACTGCACTTTAGAGGTAGAGGCAGGAGGACTGGGAGTTCAAGGCTGACCTGGATTACATGAGACACTGTCTCTCCTCACCCTGAAGCAAAGCTTCCTTCTCTAGTCAAACTATAAAGGGCAAAGACAGGTCATCGAGTCTGAGATATCTCATTTCCTCCACACATCCTTCTGTGTTTACAGGAGGGTCAAGGGTTCAAGATCAGTTTGACCTATACAGTGAGTTTAAGGCCACCCTGGCATACATGAGACTTTGTCTCCAAAAACAATAGCTAGATATGGTGGGACCAATATGTAGCATCGGTAGGACTACAGTGGTAGGACACTTTAAGCTCACACTCTATCCTTAACAATGAAAACAAAAACAAAAAACATGTGCAAGATGGTGGAGTTCGCAGTAGTGGTAAACAAACCAAAACAAAACAAAAAAAAAAGATGGTTGGAGTTCATGATACCATAATTTTTACCAACTTTCTTATTCTTTTGTTTTGTTTTATTTTTCAAGACAGGGTTTCCCTGTGTGTCCCTGTCTTTCATGGAACTAGCTCCATAGACCAGGCTGGCCTCGAACTCACAGAGATCCACCTGCCTGCCTCTGCCTCTTGAGTGCTGGGATTAAAGTTATGTACCACCACATCCAGCCCATCTTTCTTATTCTTGAATTGAAATTTTGGCACAAGGAAGAGAAAGCAAGATGCTAATGTCTGCCCAGTGTGATGAGAGTCCACAGCAGCCCTGTGCTTGCCTCCTGGCTCACCTTCCCTCATGCCCATGATTCCCCAAGTATTGGAACAGCCACCTTCAGCAGAAGTTCCTTCACCACAGGTTCCCTACCATTCCTCAGATGCCCTACTGACCAGGTCCTGCTGACCAAGCTCTTTCTGGAGCAGTTTGAAGAAGTGGTCACTTCCACACCTGCGATCCTGTGGTCTTTATTTTTTGTTTTCTTGTTGTTCTTTGAGACAAGGTCTCGGGTGCCTAGTCTGGCTTCAAATTTGAAATGTAGTCCATGATAACCTTCAACTCCAGAGCCCTCTATGTCAAGTGCCCTGCACAGCTGCTATATCGAGGATAGTGTCCTGGTGGCAAAGTGTTTGGGAAGCAGGTTGCAAGTTTTGTGATACAGAAAGACTAGGAGGATGAGTTACGAGGAGATAATGGCTTTCTCACACACACACAAACACACACACACAGACACACAAACATATACACACACACACACACAAACATATACACACACACAGACACACAAACATACACACAGACACACAAACATACACATGGACACACACAGACACACAAATATGCAGAGAGAGAGAGAGAGAGCAGGATGCTAGGAGGCTCCCAGGCCATGGTTTTTAGGGACTGTCTCAGCCCCTCACCCTACCCATCTCCACATCAGCTCTCTGGCACCATCTTGTGTCAGTTTCCGAAACCCCAAAGATACACTATTTCTGTCTAATACCATTATTTTTAAATTTTTTAAAAAAAAGTTATATTGTAGAACATAGTTTGTTGTCTAAACTACGTGTGTAATATAGGCTCTCAAGCTGGGCGGTGGTGGCGCACGCCTTTAATCCCAGCACTTGGGAGGCAGAGGCAGGTGGATCTCTGTGAGTTCGAGGCCAGCCTGGTCTACAAAGCGAGTCCAGAACAGCCAGAGATACACAAAGAAACCCTGTCTCGAAAAACCAAAAAAAGAAAAAGAAAGAAATATAGGCTCTCAAGAGACTGAGCCTTGAGAACTAAGAATTGAGGCTACTTCCCCCACCCCAACATTCCCCTCAAAAAGAAGTAGCAGCCTAAACAGGGAGCCATCGAAGAGAACTCTTTTAAAAGTGTGATAAAAGCTAGGCATGGTGGCATAAACCTTTAGTCCCAGAACTTGAGGCAGGTGGATCTCTGTGAGCTCCGGGCCAGCCTGATCTACAAAATGAGTCCAGGACAGCCAGGGCTACATATGGAGAAACCTGTCTAGAAAAATAAAATAAATAACGGAATAAGCATGTGTGTTAAAGATGCCATAGTGTAGCTCTCCAATATTGATGGTTTCTGTCAGGGGTACACGTGGAGAAGGACTCACTCCTATTTAAGGGACAGGTCACTATGTCCATGCTCCAGTGAGTATACATACGACCCAAGGGATTGTGATCAGGGTGCAGGGGGTGAAATTCCTAAACAACAAGAATATTCCATTAAAAAAAGAACTGAGGCTAGAGGTAGGTGGATCTTTCCAGCCCCACTGTACCTGGATTTTAAATAAGAACACCCAGAAGTTGAAATCTTTCTCATTCTTGTGGAATTGCAAACAAATCCCCCTTGGCTCCATAAAGAAATAAGAAAATGGAAGATGCTTCTAGAACGTTCCACAGGGAAAGGGGGAAAGACCACTTCATAGTTATAATCCCTCCAAAATTTTCATTGCCTTTAAACATGCTTTAAATTGCGCCTGTATCCTCAAGAGACCCTGTACTGAAGGGGAGCTTGGAAAGAATGGAACATAGGCTGGGTTTCCAGCCTGGTTTTCCACTGTACAGCTTCCCACAGAGCCTGCAGGGTTCAAACGGAACAGACAAGCACAGGACTCTGGGACAGAGAAGGAAAACCGGCTTTCCACATCTGGGGTGGAGCATGAGCCAAAAGATTAATTCATGCAGACAGATTCTTACATCATGGAGAGAATGCCTCAAGAAAGGAAAAAGCAATGCTCCCTAGGGAGAAAGAAAGTAGATGGGGGTTGTCATTTCGTTTTCTTTAACTGTCAGTTTCTCCAAAAATGAATACAGTCCGGCTTTGAAGCTGAAGCACCAAGAGTTTATATATATAGTCTGCCCTTTGCTATGTCTGTAACTTCTCATAGCTTCAGCTGCTGTGCTCCTCGCTGAAGCTAATAACACTGGTTCCCGGAGTGAGATGTGCCAAACCCAGTATCCTTAAGACAGAGGCTGGTCCAGTCAGGTGCCCGGCACACTGTGGCACATACTGGTGATGGTGTGAGAATGGGACTCCTACTATTGCTGACACAATCTGCATTCTCTTCTAACAAGCTCACACACATAACAACAGCTGTGGGTCACTTCCACACACCGGCACCTTACACCAAGTTACTTCATTTAACTTCCCAGGCAGCCAAAGACAGCCACAATTCAGAGAGATTGAGAATCACATGTGTCAGAGTAGGGACGCTGTTGCAACAAAAACCTCACAGCTGACAAGTAACAGCTTTACCTTTCCGAAGCCTCGTCAGGAAGTGAGGAGGACTCCCTCTAGCGGTCAGTTATATAGAGCGCCAAGTTCTCTCCACACTGCCACTCCGCTCCCTTCTGCACCTGGGTCAGCTCCTTCACCCTCTGCTTCCAGGGACAGGTTTAGGTAAAGAACGTGTGAAAGCCCACAGCTCTTACTCGCCTCAGTCATAGAGGACCAGTGACATTTCTGCTCAGAGCCCAATAACCAAAACCAGTCCTCGGGCTGCATCCACATGCAAGGAAATAGCCCCTCGGTACTCCCAGGAAGAAGAGAGTAGCAGAAACAAATGCCTGTGGGCAACATCAGTTCCTACCGCTAGGAACTTGCCTGGGGCTGTACAGCCAGCAACAACACAAGTGAAAAGCTCGGGTGTTGGGAGGTGGTGGAACCTTTATAAGGTAGGGGCATGTAGAGAAGTCAGGCCAGGAACATGTGTCATTAAAGGAGATATTGGGACCCAAGCCTTTCTCTGTCTCTTTGCTTCCTGACTGACATGAGATGACCAACTCCCCTCCATCACATGCTCCTACCATGAACCCAGCAGCCGAAGTTAACCTTTTCTCTTTTTACGTTATTTATCTTGAGGATTTTTGCCACAGCAACAGAAAGCTGACTAACACACTGGGCCCGGCTCAGCTAGATCCCGCCTCAGGATCTCTCAGAAGGCTAGAATCAAGGTGTCAGCCAGGGTTGGGATCTGAGCTGAAGAATCAGCTGGCTAAACCTCTTCCTAGGTCACCCAGAGGGTGTTCACTAGAGCCTGCTCTCAGAGTCTTGCCTCCGTGGTGCTAAGGAAATCCCAAGTTTGGCTGTTTAACTGTGAGCAAGAACATGGAGCATAGAACCATCGGGTTTTGTCGCCTTTGTTTATAGTCCTGGGAATCAAACCCAGGACCTTGTACTTGTTAGGCAGGCACTCTTCCATTGAACTGCAGCCCTTCCTACATGTATCCAAAGCTAGCCTCATTATCCCAGCCATGCCACAGCTTCTCACATGCTGGGGTTATAAGCAGGCATGACTGCTTCCAGCTTCCCAGCTGCTTACTAAATTAGCTAGTAGAGGTTTATTTTGGCTTACAGTTTTAGAGGATATAATCATCATTGAAAGGAAAGGATAATGACAGGTGGCTCCATAATGGAGCAGCGACTTGATGGCAGCTACTTGATCATACCCAGTGCACTAGGAAGCAGAAACGGGACTGAAAAGTCGTGTCCAGCCATGAACTTCAAGACCCACTCCCCATCAAACCATTTCCTCCAGCTGGGATCCACCTCCTAGAGCTTCCTCCCAAAACAGTGTCCCCACAGTCTTACAGTTCTAACACTGTTTCAAAGTCTAGTATTTCTTCTGAAACTTGAGCCAACCTCTTAACCATGCTAAGAGAGAGGAGCTAAAGAGATGGTTCACTGGTTAAGAGCACTGACTGCTCTTGCAAAGGACCCAGGGTTCAATTCCCAGCCCCCATATGATGGCTCACAACAGCCTATAACTCCAGTTCCAGAGGACCTGACGCCTTAGGCTCATGCCTGCATGTGGAACACATACAGGTACACATATATGAAAATTACGTCTTAGATGAATTAAGTACTTCCAGTATGTAACAGCACAAAATGGACATTCCCATTCCAGATGGGAAAAATAGAAAGATGCAAAAGATCAAACCAAAGCAAGACTGGAACCCAGCAGGCAAAACATTGGTACCTACGACTCTCGGTGGCATTATCTGGACTCCAAAAGACTGGGGCAGCTCTATCCTCCAAGTCAATGTAGCTGTCCTTCACAGACATTGGCATTGCCAATATCCTGAGGTCTTCTGAGTTCCTCTTGGGTCAGCCACGCAGGAAATATGACCCTGCTGCATGTTGCCTGGCCTCAGCAGCTTTCTAGAACCTTGGCACAATCCTCTATGAGCCCCTCACTCTTGCATTCTGCATACCTACATATCAGCGCCACATGGATGGCCCTACCAGCTCAGTACATAGCTTGGCCCGCTTTGGTCCCAGGTGCAGTGAGTGACCCCTGGGTCTGTACGGAGTCAAACCTGAGGGAAAGTTTCCAGCAACTTCAGGGAGGAAAGGGTTGTTTCAGTTCATGGTTGGAGGGGATACAGTCCACCGTGGTGAGGAAGCTACAGTGGCAAACTGCTCTGTGGCTGTGGGGACATGCAGCTGCTGCTTGTTCACATCTCATTAGACCAGGAAGCAGGGCTGTTGTTTTTTTAGGAAAACAAATAACATATAATTACTTTAAAATAGGGCTGGAGAGATGGCTCAGCAGTTAAGAGCACTGGCTGCTCTTCCAGAGGACCCGGATTCAATTCCCTGTACCCACATGGCAGCTCACAACTGTCTATAATTCCTGTTCCAGGGAATCAGACTCCCTCATACAGACATACATGGAGTCAAAACACCAATGTACATAAAATAAAAATAAATACATTATTTTAAAAAATAATCACAGATGAGATGGCTCAGTGGTTAAGAGCACACTGGCTGCTCTGCCAGAGGACCTGAGTTCAATTCCCAACACCCACATGGGAGCTCACAACTGTGACTCCAGTTTCAGGGGATCTGACACCTTCACACAGATACATGCAGCCAAAACACCAATGCATACAAACTAAAAATAAATAAATTTAAAAATAATAGTAATAATCACAGAGATCCACCTGCCTCTGCCTCCCGAGTGCTAGGATTAAAGGGGTGCGCCACCACACCCAGCAAAGCTTTTCTTTTTCTTTTTCTTTTTTTTTTTTTTTAAAGATTTATTTATTTATTTTATGTATGGGTGCTTTATCTGCATGAACATCTGTAACCAGAAGAGGGCATCAGATCACGTTGTGGATGGTTGTGAGCCACCATGTGGTTGCTGGGAATTGAACTCAGGACCTTTGGAAGAACAGCCAGTGCTCTTAACCGCTGAGCCATCTCTCCAGCCCAAAGCTTTTCTTTTTTTTTTTTGGTTTTTCGAGACAGGGTTTCTCTGTATAACAGCTCTGGCTGTCCTAGACTCACTTTGTAGACCAGGCTGGCCTCGAACTCACAGAGATCCGCCTACCTCTGCCTCCCAAGTGCTGGGATTAAAGGCGTGCGCCACCAACGCCCGGCTAAAGCTTTTCTTTTTGAAGCACCAAAAATCACTATTTTATCAGGAAAGAGTCTGAAGAGTCTGGTAGTACCCTGAACTTTTTTTTAAACCCTACAAAAGTGGAGCCTCCTCATCCTTTCAGATTTCCCAGCCTGGACTCATAGAACACAGTCCTCTTCTTAAGATTTATTTATTTATTTTAATTTTATGTGTCTGTGAGCGCATACATGTACATCACATTTGCAACTGGTCCCTGCAGAAGCCAGAGGAAATCATCTTATCTCCTGGAACTGGAGTCACAGGTGGTTGTGAGCCACCCTCTACATGTACTAGAAACCAGTCTCCAAGATGTGCTCCAAGATGGTGGTGCAGAACCTGTAGAACTGGCCAACCAATGACTGGTCCAACTTCAGTCCACATGAGAGGAAGCCCTTATCTGACACTTCCTGCACGGCCAGAAGCTATATGCTGTACATCCCAGAGACCCAGGATAGAACCAAACATGACTGAGGGAAAAAAATCAATAAAATAATTCTTAATGATATTCTGCTATATACTCATGGATCGGTGCCTAGCCCAATTGCCATCAGAGAGGCATCATCCAGCAACGATGGGAGCAGATGCAGAGACCCACAGACAAACACTAGGCAGAGCCAGGGGAATCCTGCCGAAGAGGGAGGAAGGATTGCAGAAGCCAGAGAATCAACCCACACAATCAACTAAACAGGGCTCATGAGGGATCACAGAGCATGAAGTAACAATTACAGACCATTCAGGGGTCTCAGCTAGGTCCTCGGCATATACGTTTTGGTTGCATAGCTGAGTGTTCTTGCGGGACTCCTAACAGTGGAAATAGAGGTGACTCTGACTCTTTTCCCTGCTCTTGGAACTTTTTACTCCTACTGGGTTGCCTCTCCAGCCTTGATGTGAGGGTTTGTGCCTAGTCCTATTGTAAGTTGTTATGCTGAGTCTGGTTGATATCCCTGGGAGGTTTGTTCTTTTTTTTCTAAGGGAATCAAAGGAGAAGTGGGTCTAGGGGAGAGGGGGAATGGAAAGGAGGACTAAGAAGAATGGAGGGAGGGGAAACTTTGGTTGGGATGTAATGTATGAGAGAAGATAAATGAATGAATGAATGAATGAATGCTAGGAACCATACTCCAAACCTCTGCAAGAGCATAAGTGCTCTTAACCTCTGTGTCATCTCTCCAGTCCCAGTCATGGAGGCTGTCATAAATTAGCCTGCATTTCCCCTCTCCAACACCAGAGGGCCGAGCCTTAGCTGCCCCACACTTACTCTGTTACTATAAGATGATAGGGGGCTGGAGAGATGGCTCAGTGGCACTAGCTGCTCTTCCCGAGGTCCTGAGTGTTCAGTTCCCAGCAAACACATGGCAGTTCACAACCATCCACAACGTGATCTGATGCCCTCTTCTGGTTGCAGATGTTCATGCAGATAAAGCAATCATATACATAAAATAAATAAACAAATCTCAAAAAAGTAAAATAAAATAAAAAAGATGATAAAGAGTCTAACCACAAAGTGCCACTGAAAAAAGTTCCATTTCAGGTGACCAAGTTTAACTCTCTTGAAAATACAGGTCTCCATCAAAGCAAAAGTCATTGTAGTGTAAACAGTTTAGTAGCACCATGCTTCAGTGAGATCAGATTTCTGCAAACTGCAAACCAGAGAATAGTTGAAAAGAAATTCCATAGGAAGGTAATACATGTGGGCCTTAACAATGGACAGAGGCATGCATAGATTAGTAAAAAACAATCAAGAGCATATGAAAATAATCATGCTGTGTCTTTAAACACAATGAGATTATCTAATTAAGCCCAAATTCATTAAAGGTCAACAACACATAATTTATGTAGATTTATAAATTGCATTGTATAAATAATGATTAAACCAACATGCTTTTTCTTTTTCTCATCTCTAGCCTATTAGCCCTAGCAACACCAAAACATTGTGTGATTGGAACACATTTAAACAGCTGTCATGTTTCCCTGAGATAATTTCATATAAGAATAACCCAAAGCCCACAAACACCAAATTCTCTGACAGTTCATCAAACCCATGGCATCGGTTTGTTTTGTTTTGTTTTGTTTTTTTCAGGAAACCATCACTGTTGGAAAGCACGTAGGAGTGAAGGCCAATAGACAAAAGGGAAAGAAAAAGTGTTCTCTCTCTGTGGAACCACGGAAGGCCCTGGAGATCCCAGTGTTCAAGAAAATCAGCTGGAATAGAGCCACCTATGTGCATGAACGTACCAGAGAACACACATGGACAGTGTTAAATCACAATAGAATATCTTTATTCACCTGCTGGTGGCTTCACTGGAATTTGCCCAAATCATGCAGCCCCAAGCCTCACTGCTCTTAAGAACAAAAACTACGCCGGGCGGTGGTGGCGCACGCCTTTAATCCCAGCACTTGGGAGGCATAGGCAGGCGGATCTCTGTGAGTTCGAGGCCAGCCTGGTCTACAAAGTGAGTCCAGGACAGCCAGAGATATTCAGAGAAACCCTGTCTCGAAAAACCAAAAAAAAAAAAAGAACAAAAACCACACCCTGGGTTGACACACTGCAGTTGCCAAGAACGGTTAGCAAGAAACAGAACCACAAAAGCCAAAACACAGGTTAGTGATAAATAAAAATGAGAGCATGGCAGCTGATATGGTTGAGGAGAAGGGTTGTATTATAGATATGTGGGATAGAGCAGCCAGAGGCATCTGGAAGGGTCCAGACTGGACTGGGCCATAAGATGAGAGAGAGAAGGAGAGAAAGAGGAGAGAGGGATGAGAGGGGATCAGGAGCCAAGAGAGGAGAAGAACCAAGTGGGTTCATACCCAAAATGGCCGAGATACATGGGAATCAGAAGCAAAGCCCAGACCCTGGAAGGGAGAGGTTTAGGGTAGCGGGTGGATTGAGAGGTGCTGGGAGGACCCACAGGTACTGAGTGAGCTTTGTCCCGGACCTGACAAGTACATTTAGAGACTTTTTCCAGCCACATCCTGGCACCATTGATTTATCCTTTGTTCCTGCTTTGGCAAGCATTGCTTCCTGTGCGCTGGGTTCCAAGACCTGAATGTCGCTTCTATCGTGGCGTCATTTGTGCTTAGGTCTCGGGACCTAGGAGAATATGGGAGCCTGTTACATATGTAGAAGCCAAGAAAGAGAAACTGAAAGTAGGCAAGCTGGGGAGATGCCTCATCAGTTAGTTAAGCCGCTGCTGTTCTTCCAGAGGACTGAGTTCAGTCCCCAGAACTCACATCAACCATCTGTAACTCCAGCAACCAGGGTTGCAATGCTTCCGTACCTCCTCAGGCACCTGGAGAAAGAATGAAAGAGGAAGAGGGAGAGAGGGAGAGGTAGAAAGGGAGAGAGGGAGAGGGAGAGAGAGAGAAAGGAAGGAAGGAAGAAAAAAAGAAAGACACTGTGTAATAGTGATCACAAGAGATCAGAGTTGGGGGTTATAGGGTGAAAAATGGGGAAGGTTGATCAGTAGATGGTGTGCTTCAGTCGGAGGGAAGCAGAAAGCCATGGGTGCCACTGCACAGCCCAGGGACTGTCAGTAACACTACTATAGAACTCAAAAGTTCCAAAAAGGACCTGGAAAGTTTTCTCCATAAAGAAATAGTAACTGGCCAGGCGTGGTGGCACATGCCTTTAACCCCAGCACTCGGGAGGCAGAGGCAGGCGGATCTCTGGGAGTTCAAGGCCAGCCTGGTCTATGGAGTGAGTCCAGGACAGCCAGGGCTACACAGAGAAACCTTGTCTTGAAAACAAACAAACAAAGAAAAAAAGAAAAGAGCACTTGGGAGGCAGAGGCAGGCGGATCACTGTGAGTTCGAGGCTAGCCTGGTCTACAAAGCAAGTCCAGGACAGCCAGAGCTGTTACACAGAGAAACCCTGTCTCAAAAAAAAAAAAAAAAAAGGAAGGAAATGGTAACTGTTGAGATAAATAAATTTAGCCCGATTTAAATATTATACAGTGTCTAGGTGTATTAAGGTATTACATGCTATGCTATTAATATGTATAATTTTTAGACCTTATTACCAGTTCAAAAATACACTGGGCTAGCCCTAACATGCCCAAGACCCTAGGTTTGATCCCTAAACCATTTTTTTATGTCTTTTTTTGAAACAGACTCATTCTAGCCCAGGCCAACCTATAAATACATTTTGCAGGTTGTACAGGTTGAACAGAACTCACAGCAATCCTCATACCTCAGCCTCCTGAGTGCTAGATTATAGGCAAAAGCAACCATGTTAGACTTTTTTTTTTCCTGTTTATCTAAACGAGCTCATGGTGGAACACACTTTTTTTTTTTTCAAGACAGGGTTTCTCTGTGTAGCAACATGTGCTGTCCTGGACTCACTTTGTAGACCAGGTGGCCTCGAACTCACAGAGATCTGCCTGCCTTTGCCTCCCGAGTGCTGGGACTAAAGGCGTGCACCACAGGTAGAACACATTTTAATCCCAGCACTCAGGAGGCAGAAGAAAGTAGATCTCTATGAGTTCCAGAACATCCAGGCCTATACAGTGAGACCCTGTCTCAAAAAAAAATAAGTTAAATTAAATTGTAAGTTGGACACAGTGGTGGCACACACCTTTAATCCCAGCACTCAGGAGGCAGAGGCAGGAGGATCTCTGTGAGTTTGAGGCCAGCCTGGTCTACAGAGTGAGTTCCAGGACAGCCAGAACTATACAGAAAAACCCTGTCTTGGAGAGAAAAAAAAAAAACCACTGACACAAACAAGCAAAAAAAGTCCTATCATATACTCTGTAAATTCCCTACAATTGAAATGAAGACACTAATGTTTATACTTTATCATTTGAACATAGATTTTAAAATGAATGGTGGCCACCCTTTCTTAGCAAAGCTGGAGCATTATCTTAGCTAAGATTCTGACTCTCAACTGAACCTGACGACACATTCCTATAACCCTAGCACTGGAGATGTTGAGGCAGGAAGATCAATTTAAGGTTATGCTTGGCTACATATTGAATGTGAGCCCAATCTGGGATACATGAGACCCTGTCTTAAAAAGCAAACAGGAAAAAAAAAATAGATTCTGGCTTATGAATACCTTGGCCCCGTAAGCAAACCTGAGTTCCAACTACAAGGCTCTGCTGTTTAATCAATGCCAGGTTGAGAGAGTTATAAATAGATACATCAAGGCCTGGTGCATAATCCACAGCAGTTCTTATTAATATGAAAATCCCATTTGCAATGGCTTTTTCTACCCAACTGAATTGGCCCAGTGAGGTAATCCTGTTAAAACCAAATCCCTGCTTCAAGAGGCCCCCTGAGGAATTGCTCTGTGCATAGATTTGCATATCAATCCCTAGTTGATAAAATTCCTCATTAAGGACTGGACTTTTCTCCCTAGTTGCTGACATCAAGGAAGCCAAACATTTTGTCCCAATAGGTTGAATAAACTTGACCTTATCTCTCATTCCTTGATACTTTTAATAACCACGGCTACTTATTTTAAATGAAGCAAAACTTCACCCAAACTCATGTTTTACAGAAAAATTCTGTACTGGGGGTGGAGGAAAAGTTGGTCAACGTGGATATTCCTTAGCTGGAGACTGAAGAACAGAAACAAGAAATACTTAAAGCCCCGGTTAGGATCCCTCTCTGGCTGGCCAGAGAAGCCCATCCCAAGAGCAGGAACTACCCTGAGTCTACAGGGCTCTCTTTCTCAGTCTGCTTCTGTCTCTGCATTCCTGTTTTCTTTAGCTCACCTCCTTTTTCCTGACACTCCTTCCATGTCTTCTTGCCCTGACTCCCACCCCCACCCTCATCTAAGAAATGAAAATAATGGGAGTTACTTCTATGCTAAGGTTGGGAATGGCAGAAGGATTGGCACCCATCTTTACCCATCTTTTCTTTCTTTCTTTTTTTTTTTTTTTTTGAGACAGGGTTTCTCTGTGTAGCCCTGACTGTCCTGGTCTCACTCTGTAGACCAGGCTGGCCTTGAACTTGCAGAGATCTGCCTGCCTCTGCCTCCAGAGGGCTGGGATTAAAGGTGTGTGGCACCACTCCTGGCACCCATCTTGTTTGCTTGCATTCCCTTGGCTTTCACTTCAGGTTTGGTTTGGTTTTTGAGACAATGGCTCACTGTGTGCCCATACTGACCTCAAACTGCAGGTGGCCATCCTCCCACCTCAGGCACCGCTAAGGGCTAAGATTACAGATATGCACCACTATGCTCTACTCAGGCTGCTTTAAACCACCCTGCTGCTGGCCAGTCTTGTCCACTTCTATGCTCTGACCACTTGAGTGTCCTCTAAACCCTTATTCACTGTCATAGTCATTATCTCAGGCCAAGATCATGGGTACTTTACCAGAATATGGGCCTGACCGTACTTCCCTGTCATCTCTCTGCTGAACAGGTTAGGCTCCCAAATTGCCCAGCTTGCACTCATTGAATGAAAATGAAGACATGACTGCTTCTAGATATGATTGAAGAGATTTCATTGTAGATATAAGGGACGACACAGCCAGAGGCATCTGGATGGGTCCAGACTGAATGGGGCCATGAGAGGAGAGAGGCAGAGAAGACAGGTTAGAGAAAAGAGAAGATATTGAGAGGAGGCCAAGAAGACCAAGAGAATGTGTGGGAACCAAGAGACCAAGACAGTAGCCAGCCAAAGCCAAATAAAATAAAATAAAATTGGGCTGGAAAGATGGTTCAGCAGTTGGGAGCACCTTTTGCTCTTTCAGAGGTCCGGAGTTCAATTCCCAGCAACCACATGGTGTCTCACAACCACCTATACTGGAATCTGATGCCCTCTTCTGGCATAAAACAGTACATGCAGATAGAGCTCTCATCTAGGTAAAATAAATAAATAAACATTTAAAAAAATAAAATAAACACAAGGTACAGAGCACTTAAGAAAGACACCTGAAGTTGACCTTTGTCTCCTCATGCATATGTGCATGCAAATTTGCACAGACCAACATACAAAGACTGCATACAAGAGTTAGATAGATAGAAAGACAGACAGACATATATTGATATTTGCAATGTTCAGTGGTACACATGTATAGTCCCAGCTATTCTCTGGGAGGCAGAGTCAGGAAGATCACTTCAGCCCAGGAGTTCAAAACCAGCCTGGGCAACATAGTGAGACCCCTATCTCTAAATAAATAAATGTAATGCATTCTCATCACTGGGAAGTTTGAGAATAATAAATTTTAGATGACATGATAACATTCCTGAGGTGGCTAGGGAAGGGTAATAATGTATTATTCTCTGGGCACTGCTGTAACAAATGATAAAAAACAGAATCAGCTGGTTTCAAGCAAAACGAAATCAAAGTGTGGGAGAGTTAGTCCTGTTGCTGGTGGCTCTCAAAACCCTAGACCTCTTTTTGTCTTGGCTGCAAAACACAGCCATTGCCACTATGGTCACATGGCCTCCCTATGTGTCACTGTGTCCTGTTCCCCTACTGACAAGGAAGGACTCAAAGAAGTGCATCATAAACCCTGAACTACAAATTTCATCTCAGCACCTACAACTCAGACAGCGTGGTGTTCCACACCTGCAATTTCAGCCACTTGAGAAGCTGAGGGAAGAGGATTAAATCTCTTGTAAAGAAATTAAATGGGAGCCGGGTGGCGGCAGCAGTGGCGCACACCTTTAGTCCCAGTATTCAGGAGGCAAAGGCAGGCGGATCTCTGTGAGTTTGAGGCCAGCCTGGTCTACAAAGTCAGTCCAGGATGGCCAGAGATACACAGAGAAACCCTGTCTCGGAAAAAAAAAAATTAGATGGGGCTGGAGAGATGGCTCAGCAGGTAAAAGACTGGCTGCTCAAGGTGGCTGGATACAAAATTAATTAATTCAAAAAAATCAGAAGCCCTTTTTATACAAAAAATAAATGGGCTGAGAAAGAATTAGGGAAGCAACACCCTTCACAATAACCACAAACAATATAAAATACCTGGGGTAACTCGAACCAAGCAAGTGAAAAACCTGTATGACAAGAACTTCAAGCCCTTGAAGAAAGAAATTGAAGAGGCCATCAGAAGATGGAAAGATCTCCCATGCTCATGGATAGGTAGGATCAACATAATAAAAATAAATGGCCATCCTGTCAAAAGCAATATACAAATTCAATGCAATTCCTATCAAAATACCACCACAATTCTTTATAGACCTGGAAAAAGCAATTCTCATCTTCAAATGGAATAACAAAAAACCCAGACTAGGTAAATCAATTCTGTACAATTCAAAAAACATCTGGAGGTATCACCATCCCAGATTTCAAGCTGTACTACAGAGCAATAGTAGTAAAAACAGCATGGTACTGGTATAGAAACAGACCAGTAGATCAATGGAATCCAGTTGAAGATCCAGAAATGAACCCACACACCTATGTTCACTTAACTTTTGACAAAGAAGCCAAAACCACATAATTGAAAAAGCACAGCATCTTCAGCAAATGGTGCTGGTCCAACTGGATGTCCACATGTAAAAGAATGAAATTAGACCCATACTTATCACCTTGTACAATACTTAAATCCAAGTGGGTCAAAGACCTTAACATAAAGCCTGACACACTAAATCTACTAGAAGAGAAATTGGGAAAAACCCTTGAACTCATTGGCACAGGTGACAACTTCTTGAACAGAACACCAACAGCTCAGGATCTAAGACCAACAATCAATAAATGAGGCCTCATCAAACTGGAAAGCTTCTGTAAGGCAAAAGACACTGTCATTCAAACAAAACAGCAGCCTACAGATTGGGCAAAGTTCTTCACCAGCCCACATGTGACAGAGGGCTAGTATCCAAAATTCACAAAGAACTCAAGAAATTAAATGCCAAGAAACCAAGTAATCCAATCAAAAAATGGGGAACAGAGAATTCACAAAGGAGGAATTCCTAATGTCTGAGAGACACTTGAAGAAATGCTCAGCATCCTTAATCATCAGAGAAATGCAACTCAAGATGACTCTGAGATTCCATCTCATGCCTGTCAGAATGGCTAAGATCAAAAACTCAAATGATAGCACATGCTGGCGAGGTTGTGGAGAAAGGGGAAGACTCCTCCACTGCTGGTGGGAGTGCAAGCTTGTACAACCACTATGGAGGTCAGTCTGGCAATATCTTAGAAAACTTGGACTAGCTCTACTTCAAGACCCAGCCATATCACTTCTGGGTACATATCCAAATGATTCCTCACCAAATCACAAGGATGTTTCCTCATCTATGTTCATTGCAGCCTTATTTGTAATAGCTAGAAACTGGAAACAATCCGAATGTCCCTCAACCGAGGAATGGATTAAAAAAAAAAAAAAACTAGCCGGGCAGTGGTGGTGCACGCCTTTAATCCCAGCACTTGGGAGGCAGAGGCAGGCGGATCTTTGTGAGTTCGAGGCCAGCCTGGTCTACAAAGTGAGTCCAGGACAGCCAAGGATACAGAGAAACCCTGTCTCAAAAAACCAAAAAAAGGGCTGGAGAGATGGCTCAGCGGTTAAGAGCACTGGCTGATCTTCCAGAGGTCATGAGTTCAATTCCCAGCAACCACATGGTGGCTCACAACCATCCATAATGAAATATGGTGCCCTCTTCTGGCTTGCAGATGTACCTGCAGACAGAACACTGTATACATAATAAATAAATCTTTAAAAAAAAAAAACTATGGTACATCTACACAATGGAATACTATTGAGCCATCAGAAACAATGAAATCATGCAATTTGCAGCCAAATGGATGGAACTAGAGAAGCTCATCCTGAGTGAGCTAACCCAGACTCAGAAGGATGCACATGGCATCTATTCACTTATAATTGGATTTTAGCCATATAGTACAGGATAACTATACTACAACCAATGCCCCAAGGGGAACAGGAACATAGACTTTGTTTCCTGTCAATGAGACACTTTTTCCTAGTGGTGCTGCCTTGTAGGTCCCCAGTGTATGAGGAGGGGACCTCTTGGCCTTCATATGACTGCTGAACTGGGGCGGGGGACTGATATGTAGGGACACTCCACTCCAGAGGAGTGGGATGGAAGGGATGAGGGGTAGAGGGTGGGAGGGCAGGACTTGAAGGGATGGAAAGAGGACACTGTGATGGAGATGTAACCTGAAGTAATAAATAAATATTTAAAAAAAAGAAGACTGGCTGCTCTTCCTGAAGGACACAGGTTCAAATCCAAGCACCCACATGGCAGTTCACAGCTGTCTGTAATTGCCACTAAGCGAGTCCAGGACAGCCAGGGCTATTACACAGAAAAATTCTGTCTCAAAAAAGATATAGAACTTTAAATTCATGGAGAAGGTTAGATAGTAGAATGTTAAAGTCAGGTACCAAATACATATGGACTGGACATTGGGAATGTACGCTAAGCCATATAACTCTCATAATTGTGGCCTAATTACCTCTGTTGTTTTGTATTGTGTCTATTATTATAAGAGAAAGAGCCATTTGTTGAACTGAAAGGGGGAGCTGTTGGGGGAAATAAGATATAACTTAAACTTTAAAAAAAAAAGGAAAGAGAATGGGGGTTGAGGATGGGAGGGTAGGACTGGAGGGGGGAGTAGGGAGGGGATTGCCATTGAGATGTAACTTGAAGAAATAAAAAAAAAAAGAAAATGGATTATTTTTCACACAGTAAATTTTTATAATGTAAAGCATCAGCAAGCTCAAGTAATAAAATATTGTCATCACCCTAAACTCCTGATCCTACCCTTGGAATTTGATAAAAGTGCATTTTCATTTTTCTAAAAAAAAAAAACCAAAATAATAATAATAGTAATAGTAATCAATAAGCATCATCATTTTTTAGAAGGTGGGAAGAAGGGTTCATGAAGCTGTACCTTCTCCCTGAGGGCCTAATGGCAGTCCCTGTTTCTGGGGAAAGGGGTGTCACTGAATTCAGTGTTACAGCCACTAGGAATTTACCCATGCTCTAATAAATAACATCCCACTAGTGCACATGCAAGTGCAAGCGGCCCTAATTAAACTTGGTAGATTACAGAAAAATCAAAAAGACATGAAAATAGGAGGAAAAATTGTGAAACACAAAGGGCTTGGTGGGGTGAGAAGGGGCATTCCAGTTTGCAATCTGTTGCTGCGATAAACCCCGTAACCAAAAGCAACTTCGGTGAGGAAAGGGCTTAAGATCTCCTTACCCTCCCAAGTCACAGTCCATTGTTGTTAGAAGTTGGGACAGCAGCCGGGCAGTGGTGGCGCACGCCTTTAATCCCAGCACTTGGGAGGCAGAGGCAGGCGGATCTTTGCGAGTTCGAGGCCAGCCTGGTCTACAGAGTGAGTCCAGGACAGCCAGGGCTACACAGAGAAACCCTGTCTCGAAAAACCAAAAAAAAAAAAAAAAAAGAAGTTGGGACAGCTAGAACTATATAGTAAGATCCTATTTTTTATTTATTTATTTTTTTTTTTTTTTTGGTTTTTCGAGACAGGGTTTCTCTGAATATCTCTGGCTGTCCTGGACTCGCTTTGTAGACCAGGCTGGCCTCGAACTCACAAAGATCCGCCTGCCTCTGCCTCCCAAGTGCTGGGATTAAAGGCGTGCGCCACCACCGCCCGGCAAGATCCTATTTTTTAAAAAGGAAAAGAAAGAAGGAAGGAAGGAAAGAAGGAAGGGCTAGAAATCTAGATCTGGGCTGTGGGGATATTTATTTCTTCACTCAGTAGACACTATATTGTGTTCCTAAATCAGTAAATGGGGTTTTGTTTTGTGCTGTGAGATCTTGAGCATTCTTGAAAAACATACAAGGCATATGCCCCAAGGTTCAGGTCCATCTGTGAACACAGGGGGATGATGCCTTTCTCCTATCTGGAGAACACTGAAAGTAGTGGGTAGATTGCTGAAAACGGGGCAGGTCTCTTTGGGGTTTTTGATAGAGGCAGAGAGAGAGGGCAGCAACAGATGATCTTCACAGCGTTTGAAGAAACTAAAATGTGTAAGTTCCCCATGGGACAAAGTGCACCAAAGAAAGCTGCTGCCTTCAAGCCATGCAGAATGTTCACATACTCTGCTCCTGATAATGTAGATCAACAAGAATCTACAGAAAGCAAGTTAAAATTACAAATCTAGGGCTGGAGAGATGGCCCAGCGGTTAAGAGCACTGCTCTTGCAGAGGACCAGGGTTCAATTCCCAGCACCCACATGGCAGTTCACAACTGTCTGTAACTCCAGTTCCAGGGGATCAACAAGCTCACATAGACAAACATGAAGTCAAAACACCAACACACATAAAACATAATAAATAGCCAGGTGTAAAACCACATGCCTGTGATCCCAGCACTCAGGAGGCAGAGGCAGGAGGATCTCTGTGAATTCAAGGCCAGCCTGGTCTACAGAGTGAGTCCAAGACAGCCAGGACTGTTACACAGAGAAACTATGTCTCAAAAAAATTTTTAAAAAAAAAGTACAAATCTTTGATCCAGCAATTCTACATCTTGAAGACATTCTACAGATAGCTCATTCAACAAGCAAAGAATTTTGTTAATTATTTCTGTATAGTTGGGTGTGGTACATGCTTTAATCCCAGCATTCAGGAGGCAGAGGCAGACAGATCTCTGAAATCAAGGCTAGCCTGGTCTACAGAGCTAGTTTCTAGGACAGGTAGGGCTAGACTGAGAAAGCCTGTCTAAATACATATTCTTTCATATATATATTATTATGTATATATACATACATACTTACTTGTGTGTGCATGAGTGTGGATGTTATACGTGTGCAGATGCCCTAGGAGGCCAAAAAAGGGTGCTGGATCCCTTAGAACTGGATCTGCAGGTGCTTTTAAGCTACCCAACCCAGGTTCTGAGAACTGAACGTAGATCTTCAGGAAGAGTAGGTATGCACTCTCAGCCACTGAGCCAGCCATCTCTCTAGCCCCTTAATAAATTTTTTTTAATGAGAAATGACTTTTGTTTTTTAATTTATTTATTTTGATTTTATGTGCATTGCATTTGTATTTTGCCTGCATGTACATCAGGTGCCAAATCCCCTGGAACTGGGGTTACAGACAGTTGTGAGCTGCCATGTGGGTGCTGGGACTTGAACCCCAGGTCCTCTGAAAGAGCAACCATTGCTCTTAACCACTGAACCATCTCTCCAGCCCCGGAATACGACTTTTCAGGGAAGGGCTGTTTAAGGATCTTTGGGTTCCAATGAACAACTCCATGGACCTGTAATGAGATAGATTTTTTTCAATAAGTTGACCAGGCTGGGAAAGGGGGAACCTCTGAGATGCCTGAGGTGAGGGAGGGGAGGGTGCAAGGACACTGTCTGATTCATGCTGACTTAAGCAGTTCCCATTGCCCTTCCTCATTGTTCTCCTGAGGCTCATTCAAAGCTAACACTCATATGCCAGTGACATCTGGTAGCACGGGTAACCGTGGGCAACCAGCTTCACTCACCGTTGTCCTAGCAACAGTGATGTTCTTCAGTTGGGTTTCCACTGTAAAGTAATCATCATTCTTTGAGGTGGACTCCTCCACATTTGCAGTTTTCTTACATCAATGACATTTATGAATAAGCCTCAATTAGATGCAATTACAACTGAACTGTTAAGTGGGGCTGTGAATTGATTCAGATTTGCATATCCTTCCATCAAACCTGGCAAACACATGAATTGTGTGCCTGGTGCCATTCAGGGATATGGTGCTATTTGCTGTCAAAACCACCCGCCATGCCCCCAATTAAAGATGGGCAACCTCTCTGCCACATCCTTACCTCTCCCAAAGACAAATAGGAGTAGACTCCATAGCTTCCTACTCCAGCTCAGTGGAAAAGAAAAAATAGCCCAATATAGCTAGCTCCCCCGCCCCATTCACCTGGAGAAGCCTCAAGTTTACATGGCCCAGAGTCGCTCCACTGGAAAATGATGAGGCCGGGATTCAGAGTCACCTCTCACAGCTTCTCCCACTCCAGCCACTAATACAGGGTCAGTGATAAAACATTTCTTAAAGTTGTTTGAAAGATGCCACTGCGTTTCATGACGCCTGCGTAGCTGGTGAAAAAAGTATCCCTGTATCTGTCAGTCAAAGGTGGGTGGGATGCAATTCAGTCTTAGAAGCCCAATGGCTGTATCTGGCCCACCCACACTCAAATACATTATCATCTCCCCTGCCTTCATATAATCCCATTGCATGGGCTCTCTTAGAGGTCAATCCATCTTTGCCCTGCCATGGAAATACGATCCAGAAGAAAGCATTAACTGTCCCTCTAACTAGGGCACGCTCTTGTTCCAAATAGGTAACTTAGGCTCCTTTCAGCCCTCTGGCTTGTGATGGGGATGAGTAGGGAGGATGACTGGAGAAGATGGCCAGCCCTGTGCTTAGATCATTGTTTATGTATATTCAAGTCCCATCAACCAGCTTTTGACCGTTATAAAAAGGATGACACATGATTTAGAGTCATAGTCACAATAAAAGCAGCTTGTAATTCTCACCTTCATCCTAATGGTCAGTTTTCAGAAGCATCCTGAGGCCTTCCATGGATTCCTGGTGCTGTAATTTACTGATGACAGTTCCTGTTGGTGCAGGTTCGAGGCTTTCATCAAAAGAAGCTGTTATTTGACACATCTGTAAGGTTTGTATCTTGGCTGAGATTCATTCGAAGGTGTTTTGAAGCAGATTTTATTTCTGGTAACAAAGATATTAAGGCAATCTGGGGATTATGTGGTCAAAGAATTGTTTGATTAGTAATTTGGGGAGGAGGGACTGAGACAGGGATTCTCTGTGTAGCCCTGGCTGTCCTGAAACTCAATCTGTACATGCTGGCCTTGAAATCAGAGATCCACCTGCCTCTGCCTCCCAAGTGCTAGGATTAAAGTTGCACACCACCACACTTGGTTGTTTTATGAATTCTTAAGAATGCTGGGCAGTGGTGATGCACTCCTTTAAATCCAGCAATTGGGAGGTAGAGACAGGAGAATCTCTGAGTTTGAGGCCAACCTGGTCTACAGAGCAAATTCCAGGACAGCCAGGGCTACACAGAGAAACTCTGTCTTGAAAAAACAAACAAATGAAAGGCATACAAACAATTGAAAATATCCACATACATTTAGCCTGTTTTGTTTTTTCTCTGGGTCCTCTAGGCTTTTTTGGAAAATTAAAATATGTCCTGATAGCTAAGAAGTTAAGAGCCGGCTGGAGAGATGACTCAGCGGTTAGGAGCACTGGCTGTTCTTCCAAAGGTTCAAATCCCAGCACCATATGGCAGTTCACAACTGTCTGTAATGGCCGGGTGTGGTGGCACATGCCTTTAATTCCAGCACTTGGGAAGCAGAGGCAGGTGGATCTTTGTGAGTTCAAGGCCAACCTGATCTACAAAGTGAGCCCAGAACAGCCAAGGATATACAGAGAAACCCTGTCTGGGGGGGGCGGGAGTTAAGAGCACTTGTTCGTGTTGCAGGGGACTTAGGATTCAACTCCTAGCACACATATGGCAGTTCACAACATCTGCACCTCCAATTCCAGAGGACCCAATATCTCCTTCTAGCCTCGGTAGGCACTAAAAACAAACATGGTACACTTACAAACATGCAGGCAAACACTCATGCACAGAAAATGAAAATAAATATTTTAAAGGGGAGGGGCTGAAGAGATGACTCAAAGGTTAAGAGCCCTGGCTGCTCTCCCAGAGGACCTGGGTACAATCCCCAGCACTTCATTTCAGGGGATCCACACCTTCATCTGGCCTCAGAGAGCACCAGGCCTAAAAGTAATGCACAGACTTATGTGAAGGCAAAACACCTGCACTCACGAGGAAGTGTGTCACGGGGAGTGGGCTTTGAGGTCTCAGATGCTCAGGCCTAGTGTGGCACTCTCTTCCTGCTGTCTGCCAATCTGGATGTAGAATTCTCAGCTCCTCCAGCACCATGTCTTTCTATGTCCCACCATGCTTCATGCCATGATGACAATGGACTAAACCTCTGAACTATAAGCCAGCTCCAATTAAATGCTTTCCTTTGTAAGAGTTGCCATGGGGTCGGGCATGGTGGCGCATGCCTTTAATCCCAGCACTTGGGAGGCAGAGACAGGTGGATCTCTGTGAGTTCGAGGCCAGCCTGGTCTACAAAGCGAGTCCAGGACAGCCAGGGCTACTACACAGAGAAACCCTGTCTAGAAAAAGCAAATAAACAAACACAACAAAAACAAAACAAAAGAGTTACCATGGTCATGGTGTCTGTTCACAGCAATAAAAACCCTAAGACATCCTGAGTGTATGTATGGACACCAAATGCATGCTTGGTGCTGTAGAAAATTATAAGTGGGCGTCAGATCCCCTGGAACTGGAGTTAGACATGGCTCTGAGCCACTATGTGGGTGCTAGGAACTGAACTCAGGTCCTCTAAAAGAGCAACAAGTGCTCTTAACCACTGAGCCATCTCTCAAGCCCCTAAAGACATTTTTAATTAATAAATAAAACAATGTTTAAAACAGAAGAAATGATTCGCTGCAAACACCTGGGACACACATGAGTCACTTACCTGTCTGTCCCAGCATTAGTGTGCCAGCATGTTTCCTCAGGCGTCTGAGGAAGAGGAGGAAGATGTGATCATTTCACATCTTTTAGTGGGGCGAACCCTGGGCAAGGGAGGGGCAGATACTACGGAAGTGCCAGGCCCTAGCGGGGCTATCGCACAGATGGGAGCTATTTGCCCCCACAGCATTTGCTCTGCACAAAGGAGACCTGTCAGCCCTTCAGCTGGTCCTCTGGGTCTGGTATAAGCACTAATTCAGAAAAGGCTATCGAGTTCATCTTCAGCATTTTCCTTGTTGAGATGGATAGCTTAGAGGAAATGGAACCCGGAAGCCTGCAGTAAAGCACCAGCTGAAAGGAGTGGTGGATATAGTCTAGGTTTGGCCTTGGAGCCATTTAGGGGAAGAATTTTCAGTTCAGTCCCTGAATCTTGGAAAGATCTGACTTCTGTACTGTTGGTATGATATACTTACTACCAAAATCCCTGTAGGGGAGGGGGGCAATGGCTAATCTTTACCGAGAATCAAGAAAGTTAACTAACCAAGTTTAATTCGCTGTTTGTTTGGTTTTTTTTTTTTCACCTTAATGACAGTTTGTTTTGTTTCATTTTGTTTAAGACAGGATCTCGGGCTGGAGAGATGGCTCAGCAGTTAAGAGCACTGACTGCTCTTCCAAAGGACCAAGGTTGGGCTGGAGAGATGGCTCAGCGGTTAAGAGCACTGGCTGCTCTTCCAGAGGTCATGAGTTCAGTTCCCAGCAACCACATGGTGGCTCACAACCATCCATAATGAAATCTGGTGCCCTCTTCTGGCCTGCAGATATACCTGCAGACAGAACACTGTATACATAATAAATAAATCTTTAAAAAGAAAAAAAAAGCCGGGCGGTGGTGGCGCACACCTTTAATCCCAGCACTTGGGAGGCAGAGGCAGGTGGATCTTTGTGAGTTCGAGGCCAGCCTGGTCTACAAAGCGAGTCCAGGACAGCCAGAGATATTCAGAGAAACCCTGTCTCGAAAAACCAAAAAAAAAAAAAGAAAAAACAAAAACCAAAGGACCAAGGTTCAAATCCCAGCACCCATATGGCAGTTCACAGCTGTCTGTAATTGCAGGGCAGTGGTACTGCACACCTTTAATCCCAGCACTCAGGAGGCAGAGGCAGGCGGATCTCTGTGAGTTCAAGGCCAGCCTGATCTACAAAGTGAATCCAAGACAGCCAGGGCTACACTGAGAAACTCTGTATCGAAAAAAAACAAAACAAACAAAAAAAGACAGGATCTCACTTTGTAACCCAGATGGTCCTTGAACCTGTGATTCTCTTATCTTAGCCTCTGGAGTATTGGGATTATAAACATATACCACCACACCTGGCTCTTACTAGTTTATTCAACATTTATTTGTTGAATAATAGTAAGAGCTGAAGAATAGTGTCGCAAAACCCAGAACATGGTGATCACCACATAAAGGGGTCTCAGGGAAAAGGTGAGTGTTCTGCCCGCCCGAACCTCCAGCCTTCATTCCAAAGACAAATATTTGCAACAGGGGTGATGTCTAAGCATTTCTCCTTTTTAGTGTTTGTTCCCTGGCTTATATACAGAACCAGATGGGTGTTTCCACATGAGACTGCGTGGGCCAATCACATTAAAGGTCATCCTAACACATCACATAGCACAAGCCTTGTTACATGGTGATCATGCACTGGAAGTCTTGCTCACCCAATCAGCTATACCCACTATCAGCCTTCAACTCCGCCCAGGCATCTTCTGACTGGCACCATCTTAGATATCTCCCACAAGTTACTTTCATTTTCCCAGAAATGAGGCATTTCTCATAACCCTCCATTTCCCAGGTCCCCACAAATAGGACCAGGCATGGTGGCACACGCCTTTAATCCAGCACTCGGGAGGCAGAGGCATGTAGATCTCTGTAAGTTTGAGCCAAGCTTGGTCTACAAAATGAGTCCAGGACAGCCAGGGCTTGTTACACAGAGAAAGCCTGTCTCAAAAAAAAAAAAAACAAAGAAAAAAGAAAGAACTGAAGAATAGTAATCATTTCTTTCTTTGGACAGTTGTTCAGTGATTTTTGAAAACATCTGGTACAAAATAGCAAAATGTAAAGACATAAAAGGGCATAAACTAGTCCAAGACAGCCAGGGCTTGGGACACAGAGAAACCCTGCCTCGAACCCCCCCCCCCCCACAAAAAAAGGGCATAAAGCAACCATGCATATCTTTGAGTATGCATCTTTTTTGTAATCTATAAAGAGTCCAGAGCTGGGAATGTGACTTAGTTGGTACAGTGCTGATCTAGCGTGCTTGAAGCACTAGGTTTGATCCCCAAGATAGCCTAAACCAAGTTTGGTGGTACACTTGTAATCTCTCCAGTGTGGAGAGCGGAAGACCAGAATCTTAAGGTCATCTCTGGGTGCACAGAGAACTCAAGCCAACCTGAGCTACAAGAGGCCTTGTCACAGAAAATAAAGGGAAGACAAACACTGGAGGTAGCTGTGGCTGGTGTGTACTTAATGATTACTGTAGAACTCAAACTCACACAAGTATTCTACCACTAAAATACATCCCTAGCCGTGTGTGTGTGTGTGTGTGTGTGTGTGTGTGTGTGTGTGTGTGTGTAGTATCTTATAGTACTTAGGGATCATAACCTGTGCCGCCAACCAGGTCCAGCCATCTGTCCTCAATAAACCAACTAAAAGCCAGGTGATGGAGGTGCACGCCTTTAATCTCAGCACTCAGGAGGCAGAGGCAGGCGGATCTCTGTGAGTTGGAGGCCAGCCTGGTCTACAAAGAGAGTCCAGGACAGCCAGGGCTGTTACACAGAGAAACCCTGTCTTGAAAAACCAAAATTAAATTAAATTAAAATAAACCAACTAAAACATCAAAATTAAAAGAGGAAATCAGAAAAAGGTTTATTTAGTATGACCACATTGGGAAGAGACACAAAGAGATCCCACAAGTCCCTCAAGTCAGTCTCCTGGGTCCCGGAGTTAGATCAAAGCTTTGGTTTTCGAGACATGGTTTCTCTGTGTAATACTGTCTGTCCTGGAACTCACTCTGTAGACCAGGCTGGCCTTGAACTCAGGGATCTGCCTGCCTCTGCCTCCCGAGTGCTGGGATTAAAGGCATGATAAGGGCAAAGCCTATATCTAAGCAGTCCTGGACAAGCTGTGGTCCCAATCACTAGCTCACTGTTATCTGAGTTTCAGTATCATTTTATAAAGTGGTCTAACAAGTTATCAGAACTGTTTGAAATCTCTTTCTGGGAGACAAGTTTCCCCTCTGCCTAGTGCCTCTTTCTTCCCCCAGCATGAGATTCCTAGAGAAATCCCCATTCGGGCTGGCGAGATGGATCAGCCGTTAAAGGCTAGGCTCACAACCAAAAATATAAGAGAGACCCCCATTCCTTTGGGAGTCATTGTTGCAACAGTCTGATAATCAGACTGAGAGACACAAGTGTCTATTTAGAATATCTTCATTTCTGCCTGGCAGGTTACACTGGGGATTGTATTCAAACACAATAGCGATTTCACTCTTCTTTTTCCTCTCCCTCTTCTTTTGAGACATGCTGCATTCAGTTCCCCGAAATTTGCCTTGAACACAGTCTGTGCAGGCCTTGAATTTGTGAACTTCCTGCCTTGGCCTCCCAAGTACCTGAGATCTCCATCCAGGCTGACCTGGGGCTTACCCTGGAGTTCAATCTGTCCCCAAACTGGTAGATTCCCCTTGACTCATCTAGTGTTGGGATTACAGGCAAGAGCCAGTGCACCTGGATCAAAGACACTTTAACGCTGAATCTATAGAAGATATGTAACTTTGTAGGGACATGAAGGCCAGCCAAACTATCAAGCCACAAAGTCAAACAATTAGGAAATACATGCAAAGAGAGATTGTTCATGAGCCATCCACAGACACTGCATATCCAATTTATCCTGGGGTCTCAATAAGAGAGCCCATACTCTGCACTGGGCCCCTAATTGTGTGACTGAGAGTGTAAACAACTTGGTGAAAAGTGACAGGCCACATATTACCCTCCCTATTTACAAAAACACGCCTTTTACCACCAAGAAGAGTTTTGTTCTGGGACTCTGCAGTCATTCAGTGAATTCCAGTTTCCTTATGGATATATTTCACTAATACATGGCTCAAACAATGCAAAACCGCAATAAATCCTCCCTTGTTTGTGGCCTCCAAAGGCAGCTCACTCATGTTTCAAGCAGGCAGTGGCATAAAATACCTGCTAGAATATCCCTGACAAGGCAAGTGTTTGACAAATGTTTATTACACCCAGTGATCACCAGCTCTTTCTGAAGTGAGGCCACTGTGTTTGAGACTTGGACCAACGCATAATACTATATTACCACTAGATGGCAGTAATGGTACTAAGTACAGTAATTTGCTATGAGGTCTTCTCCACATATGTATAATTAATATTCAGTGCCTACTAGGTACCAGGCACCAGAGGGGGCCGCCAGAATAAAAGAGTCAACAGAAGACACACCCCAGCCCCGTGGATCCTATAGTCTAGGTAAAGAAATTAATAAGAATCACACAATGAGATAGATACCACCCATCCAATATGCAGAATAAATGTATCCCAGAGAAAAACATGAAGGCTAGAGAGATGGCTCAGTGGTTAAGAGAAAAACATGAGAACTAGGTAAAGGAGCCAAAAGGTGTTAGGTGACAGACAGAAAGGAGGAGCCTAGGAGGAGCTCCTAGAGAGTGGAGGGTGGTGGTCATTGGAGCAGGGCTGGGCTTTGGGGAGTCTTGGTCTCAAAGGAGACCCTGAAAACTTGGGGGGGGGTTCAAGAGAGGGTTTCTCTGTAGCCCTGGCTTTCCTGGACTCACTTTGTAGACCAGGTTGGCCTTGAACTTACAGAGATCCGCCTGGTGTGGTGGCACACGCCTTTAATCGCGGCACTCTGGAGGCAGAGGCAGGCAGATTCTCTGTGAGTTTCAGGCAAGCCTGGTGTAAAAAGCGAATCCAGGACAGCCGGGGCTGTACACAGAGTAAACATGTCTCGAAAAACAAAACAAACAAACAAACAAAAAAGATTTGCATTGGGAAAGGGTTAGCTCTTAAATGAAAAGTTTGGATCTGCCTGAGGGAGCCAACTGAATACAGAGCAAACCAGCTAGAGAGCAGTGGTCAGCGGGATTAGCTGAGTCTGGTGACTCACTTGGAAAGCTGAGAAAAGAGGAATGCAATGAGTTCCTGGCTGCCCTGGGGTACAGAATGACCCAGGCTCAAAAAGAAAACAAGCAAAAGTGACCCCTGAACCCATGTGACACCCAGACGGCCTGTCTGCAGTCTCCTATAGCAAAATGAGAGCCAGAGACAGCCCTTTAAAAATCAGTAGCCCTCCAAAAAAAATAAAATAAAAGCTCTTGGGCCACTAGCGTGGAGTACAAGATACAGCAGCAACCAAGAGAAGATGTTGAAAGACCCGGGGGAGGGAAGTCCCCCTCCCAACACTCTTCTTTTGATATCACAGCCGCCCAAAAACTTGCAAGAGACCATCTTGATGCAATCGCAAGAGGTTTATTTGGGGGGGGGGTATCAGTACACTGAGGGCGCAACTCATATCCCATGCAGAGGTAAAGGAGCCGAGATGCCCAGCTGCCTGAGGGCGAAGGTTTTATAGGGGAGCACCACAGATTAAGGGGGTGGGGGAAATCACAAGTGGAAAGTACCAACACACTCTTTAGTTAATTAGCAGGAAACACACCCTATACTTGTTTTTCTCAGGAATGAACCTAATCTTATTTCGCTATCTACTTTGTGGTCAGCCAGTTCCTGAAACCCAGGGCCCATGACTCGATTGACCTTCATTCTTGGTTCCACCCTTTTTATGATCAGCTAAGTTCCTGGAACCCAGCGGGCCTGGCTTCACTGCCTGCCAAGGGGGTCTCTAAAATTTTCATTCCTTTCAATGCCATTTAAAACAAGGTGGAAGGCGGGAACCATCTCTCAAACATCCTCTGACTTCCACATGTGCATCCCCTCCAAACACGCATACATAAAAGGAAAAGAAGTCTTTTAAAAATTAATGAGAGAGGGGGACTGGAGAGATGGCTCAGCAGCTAAGGACACCGGTTGTTCTTCCAAAGAACCTGAGTTCAAATCCCAGCACCCACATGGCAGCTCACAACTGTCTGTAATTCCTGTTCCAAGGGATCTAACACCCTCACACAGATATACATGGAGACAGAACACCAATGTAATAAAATAAAATAATAAAAAATTTAGGGGGCTGGAGAGATGGCTCAGCGGTTAAGAGCACTGGATGCTCTTCCAGAGGTCATGAGTTCAATTCCCAGCAACCACATGGTGGCTCACAACCATCCGTACTGAAATCTGGTGCCCTCTTCTGGCCTGCAGATATACCTGCAGACAGAACACTGTATACAAAATAAATAAATCCTAAAAAAAAAAAAGATTTTCTGCCGGGCGGTGGTGGCGCACGCCTTTAATCCCAGCACTAGGGAGGCAGAGGCAGGCGGATCTTTGTGAGTTCGAGGCCCGCCTGGTCTACAAAGCGAGTCCAGGACAGCCAGAGATATTCAGAGAAACCCTGTCTTGAAAAAACCAAAAAAAAAAAAAAATTTTTTTTAAATTAATGAGAGAAAGGAGAGTCTTGGATCAGGGAAAGCTTAGCAGAGATAAAGGGATTGATAGACCTTTATCTATTAAACATTAAAATATTAAATGTCAATAGTTTATTATTAAATATTAAAGATTTTTAATTAAAGCAATATTAATGAAGAATACATTCGATGGGCGTGGGGGGCCCACGCATTTAGTCTCAGCACTTGGCAGGCAGAGACAGGCAGATCTCTATGAGTCAGCCTTGTCTACAAACCGAGTCCAGGACAGCCAGAGCTACACAGAGAAACCCTGTCTCAAAAAATCAAAAAAAAGAAAGGAAGGAAGGAAGGAGAGACAGACATAGTATTCATTGTTGCTGGGCTGGCCCAGATCTTTGAGCCAAGATGAAGTCACCTAAGACACCAAGATAAATAGTCTGTGTGGGACCCAGCCCCTTTGGGGAAATGGAAACTGAATATTCTAAATGTCTCCTGGCTTGTCTCAACCAAGAACTTGGCCACAGCCTTCTGTTTGGACACACGCAGAGTACACCCAACACCCTTGTAAAATTTTGCTTACTGCAGACACTTGCCTCCTGATAGTTCCTTTTTCCTTAACGCCCTCCTTCCACACTCTCCCTACCCCCCAATTTAAACCATCATACAAAACCCAAACTCCTCATTTTAGGACTCCTGAATTCCCTTCTCTTGGGGACAGCCCAGCAGTTCATTCCCTAAATAAATATTTATCACTCAGCCTCAGTGCCGTCTGATGGTCTGGATCTCTCTCTGAGCTACACATTAGTGAAGATTGTTAAAGGTGGTAGTCATTAATAGTGCCACACCTGTTAATCTCAAAGATGGGAGGAGAAAGACCACTGACCCAAGTCATCATGGCCAAATTAATTAAAGCAAGCCTTTTTATTTGTGTACATGTACTGCCTCCCCATAAAGTGAGGTTTGAGAGGTCAGCAATGGATGTGAGGAAGACAACGGTTTTGTGTGTGTGTGTGTGTGTGTGTGTGTGTGTGTGTGTGTGTGTGTGTGTGTGTGTGTGTGTGTTCCAGACAGGGTAGACTTTCACTGTGTAGCCTTGGCTTTCCTGAAACTGGCTCTATAGACCAGGCTGGTCTCAAACTCACAGAGATCCACCTGCCTCTGCTTCCTAAATGCTGGGATTAGAGGCATGCACCACCACTACCAGGCTAAAACAAGGTTTTTATAGCTCAGTTGCAGGGTGTTTCCAAATAGGGGATTTGGAGGGCAGACTAGTCAGGGTTACTGGAGCACAGGGTAAGCATACATAGTTAGTCATAATAATCTGCTGAATCATGATTGAAAGATTGTTGTAACAACAACCTTGTAATAACAAGGTAGCGGTATCAACCCTTCTGAAACAAAGGTAGGATTGCAAGACTGTTATTAACTTTTGAAACAAAGACAGGATTGCCATTCCTGAAACAGGCAGTGCAGAACCATTTGCAGTTAAGGTCGCAGGTGGGACATAGCTCAATGCTAGATAAACAGGTTTAATCATAAACATGAGTGAACCTAGTTTGGTTTTTAAGACTAAAATAGAGGTGGACGGGTCCTTCAAAGCCTGCAATCTCAACACACAGTACACTAAGACAGTAAAATGACAGTTCATGGTCAGCCTGGACAACTCAGTGGAAACCTTGTTCCAAAAGGAAAAAAAAAGGTTTTTTGAGACTGGGTCTCTTTAGTAGCCCTGGCTGTCCTGGAACACACTATGTAGATCTGTCTTCTGCCTCCTGAGTACTGGGATTAAAGGCATGTACACCCAGCCTTGCTCTTGAAATTTTTGTTTGTTTGTTTTTTGAGACAGGGTATCTCTGTGTAGCCCTGGCTGTCCTGGACTCACTTTGTAGACCAGGTTGGCCTTAAACTCTCAGAGATCCGCCTGCCTCTGCCCCCTGAGTGCTAAGTTAAAGGCATGTGCCACCACAACCAACAGTTACAGGCAGCTGTGAACTGCCATGTGGGTGCTGGGATTTGAACCCAGGTCCTTTGGAAGAACAGTCAGTGTTCTTAACCGCTGAGCCATCTCTCCAGACTCTGCTCTTGAAATTTTTAAATGGGCTTGATATTTTCTTTTCTTTCTTTTCTTTTTTATTTTTTTATTTTTTATTTTTCGAGACAGGGTTTCTCTGTATAACAGCCCTGGCTGTCCTGTACTTGCTTTTTACACCAGGCTGGCCTCAAACTCACAGGGATCCACCTGCCTTTGCCTCCCAAGTGCTTGGATTAAAGGTGTGTGCCACCACGCCCCAGGCCAGGACAGCCAGGGCTCTGTTGTTTTTCTATGATAAAAAAACAAATCCAGCCAGGCGGTGGTGGCGCACGCCTTTAATCCCAGCACTTGGGAGGCAGAGGCAGGCGGATCTTTGTGAGTTCGAGGCCAGCCTGGTCTACAAAGCGAGCCCAGGACAGCCAGAGATATTCAGAGAAACCCTGTCTCGAAAAACCAAAAAAAAAAAAAAAAAATCCAGATTTGGGGGCTTTTATCTTCAGTCCACTCTCATCTTTAGGATGAATTTCCTTTTCTTAACAAAGTGTCTCTATTTCTATAATTAATTAGTTAAGGACTAGAGAGATGGTTCAGCAGTGAAGAGCACTGGCTGCTCTTCCAAAGGACTTGGGTTCGAATCCCAGCACCCACATGGCAGTTTGAAACTATCTATAATGGCCAGGTGTACTGGTGCATGCCTTTAATCCCAGCACTCGGGAGCCAGAGGCAGGAGGCTCTCTATGAGTTTGAGACCAGCCTGGTCTACAAAGCAAGTCCAGGACAGCCAGGGCTGTTACACAGAGAAACCCTGTCTCCAAAAACCTAAACAAACAAACAAACAAACTGTTGGAAACTGCTGGTGACTAATCAGAAGCTTTGTACAATTCCTTCAAGAACCTGAGAGCTAAGGCTGGAGAAATGGCTCAGTGGTTAAGGGCATTGACTGCTCTTCCTAAGGACCAAGGTTCAATCCCAGCACCCACATGGCAGCTCATAACTGTCTGTAACTCCAAGATCTGACACCCTCACACAGACATACATGAAGGCAAAACACCAATGAACATAAATTAAAAAAAAAAGAAAGAACCTGAGAGCTGAGGGACATCCTTCCAGAAAGCAGGCATTTCAGTGCTGACTCCTAGGAAACCACAGGAATGCTGGGAGCTCAAGATAGGAACGTAGGCTCCACCTAATTCCGTAGTCTGCCATTACTCTGGACAACCTGGACTGACAGGCCCTACCCTGGTTTCCCTGTCCTGCTCTTCTTTGCTGCCTCGGCCCTGGCTCCCATCATCCACCCTCACTGAGCACAGTCACCCTCTGCCTGCAGCTACCCAGACCAGCATTTCTCCCCAGTAACTCTACTTACCACTCTGAGAAAAAAAATGGAGTCTCTTCTGGAAGGCTGCCTAATCCCACAGGCTCCCCACTTCATTTAGTTATGTGCTGTTAATTTTTGTCAACCTGACACAAACTAGTTGCCTGGGAAGAGGGAACCTTAATTGAGGAACTGCCTCCATCAGACTGATCTGTGGGTTGATTCACGATTGCGGACTGATGTGTGACAGCCTAGCTGACTGTGGACGGTGCCATCCCTAGGAAAGTGAGTCTGGACTATACAAGAAAGGTAGCAAGTCTGGGGAATTACTTCACCTTCTAAGTGAATGGTCTCTCATTTCTAAAGTAGGGCATTGTCTTACTCTTAGAGTGTTTTTTGTTGTTGCTTTTGTTTTTGTTGTATTGTTGTTTTCAGAAAAGCCCTCACAATGTAGCCCCAACTGGCCTAGAACTTGCTATGTAGACCAGGTAGGACCCAAACTCAGAGCTCTGCCTGCCTCTGCCTCCCAGGTGTTGGAATTAAAGACGTGTACCTCCATTCCTGGCCTCTTAACGTGGTGTTAAGATAGATGGTGTCTGTGGCCAACATGAAGAAACAACTCAGCAAGTAGTTATTAAAAACTAACAAGAAGCCGGGCGGTGGTGGCGCACGCCTTTAATCCCAGGACTCGAGAGGCAGAGGCAGGAGGATCTCTGTGAGTTCGAGGCCAGCCTGGTCTACAAAGTGAGTCCAGGGCAGCCAAGGATACACAGAGAAACCCTGTCTCGAAAAACAAAACAACAACAACAAAATTAACAAGAACCCAAAGATGGTGGTGCATGCTGATAATCCCAACACTCAGGAAATTGAAGCAGGACATTCAGAAAGTTCAAGGCCAGACTGGGCAACATAACATAATTTTTTTTTTTTGGTTTTTCGAGACAGGGTTTCTCTGAATATCTCTGGCTGTCCTGGACTCGCTTTGTAGACCAGGCTGGCCTCGAACTCACAAAGATCCGCCTGCCTCTGCCTCCCAAGTGCTGGGATTAAAGGCGTGCGCCACCACCGCCCGGCTACATAATTTTTAAAAAGCAAAAAATAAATAACCTAACACTAGATTCTCCAGTAAATAATTTTTTTTTTTATTTTTTATTTTTTTAGATAGAGCCTCTTTCTGTAACCCTGGCTAACCTGAAACTCAATATGTAACTCCAGGCTGGCCTTGAACTCACTGAGATCCACCTGCCTCTGCACCTGAGTACTGGGAACCCACCCGATAAATTTTCAGTTTTTAAATATTATTTATTTGTTTGTTTGTTTATGGCTTTTCTAGACAGAGTTCCTCTATGTAAGAGCCCTGACTGTCCAGAAAGCAGTCTGTAGGCCAGGCAGGCCTCAAACTCACACAGATCCACCTGCCTCTGCCTCAGGAGTGCTGGGATTGAAGGCATGTACCACCACTGCCTGGCCATGAAAGACCACCCTTGACAGGAGTGGCTCCATTTTGTGACTAGGCCTTGAACCTGAGTTCTTGGAAAATCCCATGACCTCAATCTAGGACCCCATCCCCTAGCAACAGCCAAAAATAGCCCCGAGAAACTATTAAAACCCAATGACCTCAATCTAGGTAGGCCCTGTCCCCTAGCAATAGCCAAAATAGTTCCGAGTTCCAGATGTTCCTGCAGAAGCAAATTCAGCAGATTGTGGATGCATTCACACTAATCATGTTTTGACCTCTCGGCACCCCTGTATGTTCCTCCAATCATGATAACTTGTTTTATTTCACTGTATAAAAACCCCTTGATTCTGCTGTTCAGGGCACTCTTCGTCCTCTACTGCATTGGAGTGATGGGGGAGACCAAACTCAAAATAAAGTCCTCTTGTGCTTGTATTGGAATTGGCTCCTGGGGTCTTGTTGAGGATCTCGACATTTGGGCATAACAGGCAAAATTAAACTGTTTTTCTACTGTGTGTGTGTCATAGGATGTTAGAACATAATACATAGCAGATGAAGAGATTTACAGAGGATGATGTATCAGATCACATAAAGATCAGTTTTACTGTTTGTTTTACGGGTTTGTTTTGATCTGTTTTGTTCAGGGAAGGAGGGTTGAGGCAGGCTCTCAACCTAACCCAAATTGATCTCAAATCAATTAGTGTGAATGCTTCAATCTTCTTGCTTCCACATCCCTAGTGGTTCTTGTTTTTATTTCAAAATACAGATTCTTGGGCTCCAGACCCACTAGAGAAGGAGTCCTGTTTTTAGTGCAGTAGTAACTAGTCAAAAAAGAAGACCTTCTATGATCTTTGTGAACCCATCCCTCATCTCTGACGGCTGAAGTTTGCACAATTATTTAAGGTGCCACCACAGCACTTACAAACAAGACCTCCTATCCCACCCTGAATTAGCTCCCTAGGATCACAAGAACAATTAGACACTCATCAGGGATACATCCCAAGACCTCCCATGGATGCCTGAAAGTACAGACAGTACCAAGCCCAATACAGATGTGTGTGTGTGCGTGCGTGCGTGCGTGCCTGTGTGTGTGTGTGTGTGTGTGTGTGTGTGTGTGAGATAAGGTTTAATTTATAAATTAGACACAGCAATGTGTTGGAGAGTTGACTAAGCGATCAAGAGCAGTTTCTGCTCTTGCAGAGCCCCCTGAGGCTGTGGATAACTTTGGGTAAGTGAAATTGTAGCAAACAGAAACACAGGTAAAAGGAGCCAACTGTGCCATTGGGGAGAGAAGGGCTGGCTTGCATGCATTTTCAGAGTTTTGGAGGCCTGGAGTATATTCAAGGTGGTAAGCACTCATATTTCTGAAATCTCTAGGGGAGGATGTGTCTCACCTTTTGTGTTGTCTGCTGAAGCCAGTCATTCTTGGCTTTCTGGGACTTAAGGAGGCTGCATCCCCTGCTGTGACTTGGCCATCTCTTCTATGTGCATTAGCCTTCCTGTCTACATATGAAGGTACACATGACAGTGACACTGAAAGTCCATCCCGAGACCCTTAATTTAATCATACTTGGAAAGTACATTTGGTTTATGTCCTTATAAGACAAGTCTCAAGCCGGGCATGGTGGCTCATGCCTTTAATCCCAGCACTCGGGAGGCAGAAGCAGGCAGATCTCTGTGAGTTCAAGGCCAGCCTGGTCTACAAAGGGAGTCCAGGACAGTCAAGGATACACAGAGAAACCCTGTCTCAAAAAAACCTAAAAAAAAAAAAAAAGACCAAGTCTCAAGTATCCTAGACTATGAACTATGTCCCTGAGAATGACCTTGAATTTCTGATCTTCCTGCCTCCACCTCCCAAATTCTGCGATTACAGACATTCCTGGACACATGTTCCCAACACACACCCACAGATAACAAAATTCACAATGCTCAAGTTCCTAATATAAAATGTGGCCTACAAATGTCTACCCACACACCTTACATAATTTCTAAATTACTTCTAACTACCTAATACCATGCAGATGGATATAAGTAGCTGTTAAGTCATATTGCTTAGGGAAATGTCAAGGGGAAAAGTATGTACTTGTTCAGTACAGGCATCGTTCAGTTATTTTTGATCCACTTTTGAATCCTCAGATACATCTACATGTGTATTAACTCAAACCATCCTCACAAGCCTGTAAGGCAAGTGTTTTTCACTTCATTTCTTTCTTTCTTTTTTACAGAGAACCAATCTGGAGCAACAAGAGGTTAAATAACATATTCAGAGTCACACAGCCTTGCCTTGCTTCCACAACTCCTCCTGAAGAGTGGCAAAATAGATCCAGCCACCCCTTTAATCCCAGCACTCGGGAGGCAGAGGCAGGCGGATCTCTGTGAGTTCGAGGCCAGCCTGGTCTACAAAGTGAGTCCAGGACAGCCAGAGCTGTTACACAGAGAAACCCTGTCTCGAAAAACCAAAAAAAAAGAAAAAGGGAAAAAATAAAAAGCACAAAGGTAGATGTGGTGGCATGGCCTATAATTCCATATTTAGTAGGCTGGGGGCAGGAGGCTGTCAGTTTGGATACCACCCTCACCTTGGGCTACACAAAAGTCCTGGTTTGTCTCCTCCTTCTTTCTTATCTGTACAGTAACCCAGACCAGCCCCAAACTCAGTATGTACTTGGGGCTGGCCTTGAACTCTTGATCCTCCTTCCCTCACCTCAGCATGTGGCAAAAAAAAAAACAGTGTATGTAGTACTAGGGATCAAATCTTGGCCTTCATGCATGTTAAGCAACCACTAAACCAGCTAAGCTACAGCCTGTGTCAAAATAAATAAATAAAACCAAAAACATCATCACTATTCATTGGCTACTGGAGAAAATATGAGCAAGGAACAATCTCCTAAATATCGCAACATAGGGCCAGAATGGTACATAGCTCCTATTTGATGGATGAATGTCCCATGGGCACCAGAAAAGGGATCTGAGGACTCTGCCAGTGACAATGTTAACAGACTTTATTCTCTAAATTGGGCATGGTGGTTCATACCTGTAATCCAAGCATGTTTAATGGTGAGGCATGTAAACTACCTTGAGATTAAGGTCAGGCCTGAGTTCCAGGCATTACAGTGTGAGACCCTGTCTAAAGCACATAGACCGACAAAACAAAGGCTAGGTGAGGTGCCACAGGCCTGGTATCCAGCATTTGGGAGGCAGAGGCATTCGGATCTCTGTGAGTTCGAGACCAGCATGGTCTACAGAGTGAGTCCAGGACAGCCAGAGATATACAGAGAAACCCTGTCCCAGAGAAAAACAAAACAAATAAAAAACCAAACAAACAAAAAAAACCCAAAGGGTAGCAGGGAACAAGGCTTTATCTGAGAGTTGTGTTTTCACTTTATTTATCATGCAACTAACACATCTAAGGGTGGTTATTGTTTAGAAGTTTAAATGAGGAACTAAATATCATTATTGCTGAAAATGCCACAAGTCTATTGAACATTTATATTTAAAATAGATTTCATGTGTAGTCAACAGAAGACATGGAATCTGGAGCCACTGGGATTTGATTCTAGTTTTAGCTCTAACATTGTTCTGAATATAACTCCTTATTTTCTTTGGAATAAATACTCAAATAGTTCAAGTTGAAAAATTACACTTACAAAAAAAATTTTTTTAAACCTTCCAAATTTCTCCTAGCAACCTACTTCCTCTACTAGAAGTAAACCATGTTGAAACTTTGATAACCTTGCAGAGGTTTTATGTACATACAGTCCAAACATATGTATATGTAGTATTGTAAGAGTTTTGTTTTTTGTTTGTTTGTTTTTCAAGACAGGGTTTCTCTGTGTGTATCCTGGGCTGTTCTGGACTCACTTTGTAGACCAAGCTGACATTAAACTCACAGAGATTCTCCTGACTCTATCTCCCAAGTGCTGGGATTAAGGGTATGTGCCACCATGCCCAGAGAGTTTTGTTTCTTAAAAAACCCAGCTATGATATGAGAGTGTTTTTGTTCTGATCCCAGATGTGGGGCTGCTTTAGTATGTCCACATCTGTAAACTACAATTGTGTCCCGCTGCGCTAGCCAGCTAAAGTAAGTTGAATTCTGAGGACTTCAGAGAAGAGGATAAAAGGCCAGAGCCCAGAGAAGTAGAGGCATGCTAGGAAGAAGAGGCTGCTGCTCCCCAGAATGGTTGCTGTGTCTGCTGGCTTGCTGTGATTGGTTTGCTGAACTGCTGGATACCCTGACTACTGAAATTGATACTGCCCTCGAAGAGCACCCTAATCAGCAGGAAGCAGCTCAAGAAACCTACATCCCTTTCCCCTTTAACCTTCTTTATCCTACCTAGTGTTGGGGAGTTGGAAGGAACAAGGGTTGGAAGGGAGGTAAAGATGTTAAGTATAGTTACATAAATTAGAAGTGTAAATAAAACAAAATTTAAAAGTCATTTTCAACACAGTATTGTAGCATTTCATACATTCTAGCGATGCCCATGGAAAACGTGAACTAGTTTCCTCTTCCACAAAGCAGTGAATATGATGCGTAGGATACCATCCAAAAAGTACACGGATTGCCTACATGAGAGCCCAGCTTGAGTTTTAGCACTCACTAAAGGCAACTTCCTTTTCCTTTTATTAGAAGGGCTGCCAGGTACATAAAGGATCTTCAGTATGTGTCTCAAAAATCCCCTTGGAGCTTGTTAACAACTGTCACATCTCATTCATTCCAAAGCTTTAAAGCAGGCGTAGGGAGACCTCCGACGAGCACCCTTACGATGTGGATGCTGGCCAATCATCATCTGAGACCTTCAAAGTCAAACTTTTGTTGCCCTAGATTCCAATGCTGACTCCATAGCCGTCTGTTCTCCGGGGTGTGACAACTATCCGGGAGGCTTCTATGATGAGAGTACGCACTGGCCTCGTCCACAGCAAACATCCAAGAAATACTAGCTTGGAAATGAGACGCTAACGGATAACAACGGGGCAGCCGGGAAACGTATAAAGCACAAAACAAAGGACTGGCTGCGTGGGCAAATGTGCAGCATAAGTTAAAAACACACACGTACACACAAGTGGGTGTCTCGCTGCAGCGGTCTCATGGTAGCCCCCGCCCCGGGTCTCGGACCGAGAGGCGTTCCCACGTCTAAGGAGGGTCAGCCTCCGGCTCGCAGCCCTCGGACTCCCGGGATGGCGGCAGAGTGCGGACGTGCCTCACGCCGCGCAGGAAATGGCGGAGGAGGCGAGGTGTGGCCCGAGCGCCGCCACTGGCCACCAGGGGGCAGCCGCGCGTCTGCGTCCCGCAGCCGGCTGGAACCGGTCTGGCCGGAAGCTGGGGTGGGGCCTTCTCTTCCGCAGCCCCGCGCCACGGGGCCTGCCGGGAGGGAGGGGAGCCAGGGGATTGGAATGTAAGAAAACAACAAGATGGCGTCGCAGGGGAGGGGCGCGTCGGCCCGCGCCCTTGAAGCCTCGGGCGTCCGGAAGGGCAGGGTGGGGCGGCGGGCATAGTCGGCTTCCGCCAGCCTGGGAGGCCGCGTGGGCCAAGTCCGCAGGTTCGGGGTGCGGTCACCGGCTCTCCGGCCACCAGACCTCTGGCCGTGGTCCAGGGCACCCTTTGAGCCATCGCGGCTTTTCTTCCTTATTCTTTGTATTAGTCTTCCTCCTCTGGGCGTTCCTTCCCGTGGGAGCGATTAGATCAGGGCGAGGCCAACTCTGAGCTAGAAAAATGCAGATCATGGCTCCTGCGGTGTTTGCGGGGTTAGGAAGCGGACGCCGCCACCCCCACCCACCCCCGGGCGCATTGGGACCTCTTCTCCTGGGGTGGAGGCGGCCAGTGTGGCAGATTCCAAACCTGTGTGATTTAGTTTTGATGCTGGCCGCCTTGAACCTTGTTTCAGTAAATTAGTAAGTGTCTTTTACTGTGCGTATTACAATATTCGAAAATTTGACAGAATTGCCTTGTGCTTTCGAATTTCAACGAAAGACTGCAGCCTCCTCTTCATGCCCAACTCTTTCCAACTCCACTTGCCCCAGCCCCTAGACATTCCTGGCCACTGTTTTATTTTATATGGATCTGAGAGAACAGCTAATTAATGTGTGTGTGTGTTTAAAGCTGACACACGTTACTCAGAATGTGATGGTATATTTAGAATAAGACATTTGTCGAGTTGGAATTTCAGAGTTTAAAATAGGTTTCAGATTCTTTCCCATATTTGAAGTGATGAGGCCTTTGGCATATCTGAAGTGATACTATCCCCAACCCCTTAAATAATAACACTTGGCTCCCAAAGACTTTAGGGGATTAATAAATAAATATATTGGATAAAATGCGGAACTATTACGGTGTTACCTGTGAGGAGGGGATAAGTCATTTATGACAAATTTCAAGGTTGGTATTAAACCATGAACTAGAGATGAGACGATGTGATCAATGACTAACGGAGACAAGGGAGGAGCTCAAACCTTTCAAGGCTTAAATGTACAGTTTTGACCAAGAAGGAGTTTGGGAACCTCCTTCACCCAGTCCTTAGGTTCCGTGTATGGAACTGTACTGGGCGCTCCTGCATTCACTCAAAAGCCTCTGAGGAACCAAAACACCGCTTACCGATTTCCATTCACCGTCAGTGCCTAGCGCTGGGGAGTTTCGAAGGAATTCTGAAACTGAAAGGCTGTAATTGTTCCTTCCTCTCCTTGGTCTTAGGAAAAGAATACTGCTTTATCCCTAATAGTTCCTCAACAAGCGCCGAACCAGCCAACTTCCTATGTTTTTCAGCGCTTGCTTGATTTCTCCTTCGTAGAAATGTTTCAGACAGAATCGTTGGCTGCTCTTTCTACAAGTGCCAAAAATGAACGTTCCTCGGGCTTTGAAGTTTTGCCTCCAGAATTTCATCAGTACAGACTTCCTGTTATAAAATGTATTTCAGATTTTTTTAATGAAAAGTTATAGCAAACTTAAAAAGAATTTAAGAAAATTTAAAGAAGCCATCTTCCAATAAATAATTAAAGTATATTTAGCCTTCAACATAAATTAGTTTTCTTTGGAAGATGTATGCTGTGTGTGGAATCTGGTACCTTCTTTACTGATTTTTTTTGTTTGTTTAATTTCGGGGGCTGGGAGATGTAGCTAAGTGAGAATTTGGGATTAATCCTCACCCTCAAGTACACCCTCTCTCAAAAGTTTTATTTCAAATTATGCTGAATAAAAGAACATGGCCAGGCAGTGGTGGCGCACACCTTTAATCCCAGCACTTGGGAGGCAGAGGCAGGCGGATCTTTGTGAGTTCGAGGCCAGCCTGGTCTATAAAGTGAGTCCAGGACAGCCAGGGCTACACAGAGAAACCTTGTCTCGAAAAACCAAAAAAAAACCATGAAAACTACAAAGAAAAAAATTATCTAGAATGCCACTCCCAAGAATAACCACTGTTAGACAAATTGTCTACTTGATTATATGGTACACATATAGCTTTGTAATCGACATTTTGTTCTGTCATGTAAAATACACATTTTCTTAAGTCAGTAAGAATCTTAGCCAGGCATGGTGGCACTCGCCCTTAATCCCAGCACTCTGGAGAAAGAGACAGGCGGATCTCTGTGAGTTCAAGGTCAGCCTGGTCTACAAAGTGAGTGCAGAACAGCCAGAAATACAGAGAAACCTGTCTTGAAAAACCAAAAAGAAAAAAAAAATCTTCATGGTTTATAGTCAGGATCGGTGGCACGTACCTACAAGCCCAGCAAGTGGGAGGTGGACTCAGGAGAAATGCTCTGTGTTGGAAGTCAGCCTGGGCTTCATACAGAAATTCAATCTTTAAAGGGGGGTTGGGGAATCAGCTGATAAAGCACTTGCTGCTTGCAAGCCTGTTTAGCTGAATTCAAGCCTCAAAAACAGCCGGCCATGGTGGCACATGCCTTTAATCCCAGCACTTGGGAGGTAGAGGCAGATAGATCTCTGTGAGTTCGAGGCCAGCCTGGTCTACAAAGCAAGTCCAGGACAGCCAGGGCTGTTACACAGAGAAACCCTGTCTGCAAAAAACAAAAACAAAGCCAGGCGGTGGTGGCGCATGCCTTTAATCCCAGCACTTGGGAGGCAGAGGCAGGCGGATCTTTGTGAGTTCGAGGCCAGCCTGGTCTACAAAGCGAGTCCAGGACAGCCAGAGATATTCAGAGAAACCCTGTCTCGAAAAACCAAAAAAAAAAAAAACAAATACACAAAAAAAGCCTCAAAAAAAAGCAGCACATAGGTGACCGGAAGAAAAGCAGAGAGCCTAATGTATAAACTTGTTCTCTGACCTCCACGCCCTTGCTGCGGCACACTCATGCTCATTTAGCCCCTTAAAAAACAAAATTTTTTTTTTTGGATTTTGTCGGAAGCCAAGACCCTCGCCTCTCACCCTCACCCCCTACCTCTCCCCACCTGCACAACATCCCCTGCAGCTTCATCCTGCCTGGCAACTGCAAAGTTCTGGGTTGGCAGCTGCAGATGGACTCAAGGCAGTGTACCATGTCTTCTGAGAAAAACAGGTAGACCACAAAATGTTGCAGGGCACAGGCCAAGAAGATTCTGTACTTTCCCACCACCTGGCCCCTCTCACCTCCTCCCCTTGTAAAGCATACTATAAAAAGGCGCTTCGCGCTCAAATACACGGCTCTTGACAAGCAATTGCTTCCTTGAGTCCTTTCCTTCTCTCGCCCGTTCTTTTTTCAGGTTGCGGTCCTCCTCGCCCCCACGAATTACTAGGACACGCGGGTCGGGTCACGTGGTGCCCAATGTGGGGCTCAAGGCACGGACCCCTCCGGACGGACACTCAACGAGACATGGCCACGACATTAAGATTGAGCGAGACAGCGATCATCACCCGCGACCTCTCGTCCTCGGGTAAGTTTCATTTTCATTCCGTCCCATAAGAATGGGCCATTCTCTGTCAAAGGAGGCTTCTTTCGTAAAGGACCTCAAACATACACTCAGAGAGAGAGGAATAAGGGTTAAGAAAAAATATCTCATAAATTTTTTTATATTTATTGATAAAAACTGTCCCTGGTTTATAATAGATGGTCCTACCATCCATCCCAAAAAATGGCAAAAGGTAGGTCGTGAATTAAATGAAAAAATCAAAAATAAAGACGATGGTCCTCTTCCCGCGACAATTTTCTCTTTCTGGGGTATTATTAGGGACATTATTGAAGATGCAGACAAGGATATAGGAAAACGACAACTTTTGTCTGTTGCTGAATACTGTTTGTCACAGTCTCGGCCTAATTCTACCTGCCCATCTCGTCAACCCTCTCGGCCTCCGTCACAGGCCTCCGTTCCTTTCACTCTTATAGACATCCCTCCTGATCAAGACTCCCTCCTTCTGATCTGCCTCGCCTCTATCCAGATTTGACGTCTCTCGAGTCTTCTCCCCTGATTCCTCAGCCTCCTCCTTTTGATTCTCCAGTTGTCTCCGACCCGTGGACTCCCTCCTCCACTCAACTTTGCAACCCTGTCCTTCAAAAATATGCTTCCCAGCCGGGCGGTAGTGGCGCACGCCTTTAATCCCAGCACTTGGGAGGCAGAGACAGGCGGATCTTTGCGAGTTCGAGGCCAGCCTGGTCTACAAAGCGAGTCCAGGACAGCCAGAGCTGTTAAACAGAGAAACCCTGTCTCGAAAAACAACAAAAAAAAAAAAAATCTGCTTCCCTCTGTCCTCCCTGCCTTCCTATTAAACATCATTCTTCTTCTCCTCTGCCACCCTCTCAGCCGACAGTTCTGGCCGCTCTCCCCGACCCAGAGCCTTTGGACCCCCAGTGATGCCGCCACCCTTGAGGATGAAGCCGCCCACTATCACAATCCTGACTGGCCTCCTCTCACAGCGCCTTCTGCCTTTCCGACTTTCCCTATCACCTTGCCTAACTCTCTTTCCGATATGCGAGACTGCCTTGCTTCTCAGGTTCATGAACTGACGGACATCCTTTGCCTCCAAAAACAAGTTTCACGTCTCTTGGTCCTTTGCTCTTCCTCTGCCCCTCCTCAAGATTCCCTCCACCTAGCCTTTCCAGTCACCCGATCACAGGTCCCTCCCTCACAGACACCCACAGCTTCTGATTCCGAGTCCCGACAGACTCCACCGCTTCCCCCAGCCCCTTGGTCCGGTGCTCGGCGTCCCCCCTCCTCCATGCCTGTCACACATCCCCCCCTTCCCGCCTTGTGCCTGCTTCCTCTTCTCGTCCCTCTCACAAGCCCTCTTGAACATCTCGTCTCCGGCCCGAGACTGAGGCCGATTCCTCTGAGGACGAGCCCAATTCAGAAATTGAAAATGAAAGCGATAATGAGGACTCTGCAAGTAACCCCACAGTCCTTAAAAAACTCCGTTTTAAACATCTTGAAAAGTTATATTCGGCCGTTAAAAATTATGGCCCCAATGCCCCCTTCACTCTCTCCCTCCTTGAGAGTCTCGGTGGAGGCGGATATTTAACTCCCAATGAATGGCTCACCTTTGCCCAGTCAGTCCTGACTCGGGGACAGTTCCTTTCTTGGCAGGCCAATTGGGCCGACTGCTGCAGGTCTCAGGCCCAAGCCAATCTCTCGAGCACACGCTCGCCCTCCAACAAATGGACGCTTGATAAACTCCTAGGTCGAGGAAAATATGCCTCTAACCAAATACAAAAAAAATTTTCTCTGGGTCTCTTGGCTCAGTCCTCTTCAGCAGCCATGAGCGCCTGGAGAGCCATTCCCATGAAAGGCTCTGTTCTTTCTCCCTTGACTAAGATCACTCAAGGCAATCAAGAAGAGTTTTCAGATTTTGCTGCTCGCCTCCTAGAGGCAGCTGAGAGGTCCTTGGGACCTGACCAGGGAGAAAATAAACTTCTCCAACAGCTTGCTTATAAAAATGCTAACTCTGCCTGTAGTGCTGCCCTTCGAGGAAAATATAAAGACTTGGATGAAATGATCGGTATCTGCAGAGATGTAGATCCCTTTGCCCAAAAGGTCTCACATGCCATCCATCTGGCTATGGGAGCAGCCACTAGTGGTGGGGCCACCGGGTCTGCCTGTTTCAAATGTGGTCAACTGGGTCATTTTGTTAAACAGTGCCCTCAGGGTAAACCTACGACTCAACCCCCCCCCCCTCAACTAAGGGGAGAGCGTCCACCTCCAACGACCTCTTGCCCTTGCTGCAAGTGAGGCAAACACTGGGCTAACTCCTGCCGCTCCAAAACTGATATTCTGGGTAATCCCCTCCCTCCCCTTCCAGGAAACAGGATGCGGGGCCAGCCCTGGGCCCCTCAGCCATTCTCCTTCCTGCCGGCCTTGGGGAACAGCCAGACAGGGCCACAACAAACCCTCCATCAACAACTCCCAAACCAACCTCAGCCCTCCATAGGGCTACCCCAGGGAGCACAGGATTGGACCTCTGTGCCTCCTCCGATACAATATTAAAACCTGAAAGAGGAGTTCAGATAATCCCTACTGGTGTCTTTGGCCCCCCCCACCCCAGATTTTCTTTCTTATCTTGGGCAGAGCATCTGCCACACTCCAAGGCATTACCATCTTCCCTTCGATCGTTGATAACGATTACTCTGGGGAAATCAAAGTGTTGGCCACTAGCTCCAGAGGGCCTCTTCACATCCGCCAGGGACAATGCCTTACACAGGCCCTCCCCCTTCCACTGGACACCTCAACACCCTCCTTGGGCCCATCCCGGGGTGCCTCCACCCCAGGGTCCTCTGATGTCTATTGGGTCCAAAAACTCTCACAAGAACGCCCACAGCTAAAACTTAAACTCAATGACAAAACCTTTGAGGGCATTCTTGATTCAGGAGCAGACTCCACAGTTATCTCACAGGCCTCCTGGCCCCCCTCTTGGCCCTGTCAGCCTTCTTTAACCCACCTCCAAGGCATTGGCCAGTTCACCAACACCCTTCAAAGCTCCCAACTGCTAACTTGGGAGGATCCTGAGGGTAATACTGGACATGTTAGGCCATTCATTGTACCTGGCCTCCCTACAAACTTATGGGGACAAGATATATTGAGTCAAATGGGAGTCCTTATGTTTAGCCCCTCTGTGGCTGTTACCCACCAGATGCTGGACCAGGGGTTCATCCCTGGACAAGGCTTGGGCAGACACAACCAAGGGATCCCCACCCCAATTGCTGTTACACCAAAAACATCACGCTCAGGACTAGGTTATGATTCAAATTTTTCTTAAGGGCCATTGCTCCTCCTGCATGCCAGGCAGATAAAATCACCTGGAAGTCAGATTCCCCTGTCTGGATCAACCAATGGCCCCTCCCCCAACATAAACTTTCAGCGGCCATGCAGTTAGTGCGGGAACAATTAGATACTGGCCACATTGAACCCTCCACCTCCCCTTGGAATACACCCATTTTGTGATACAAAAGAAAGGGGGTAGATGGAGACTGCTCCAGGACCTCAGAGAAATCAACAAGACTATGGTCCCAATGGGAGCCCTCCAGCCTGGCCTCCCCTCCCCCATGACAATACCTAAGGGTTACAACAAGATGGTTATTGATTTAAAAGATTGTTTTTTCTGTATTCCCTTACATCCAGAAGATAGTAAGTGCTTTGCCTTTAACCTCCCCATTGTTAATTGCATTGGACCATCTCCACGATTTCAGTGGAGGGTCCTGCCTCAAGGAATGGCCAATAGTCCCACCCTTTGTCAAAAATTTGTGGCACAGGCCATCGACCCTTTTCGCCTTAACTACCCTGAGCTGTATATCATCCACTATATGGACGACATCCTTTTGGCCGGCCCTGATGAGACCACCTTACTCAGGGTTGGCCAGGAGTTGGTAACTGCCCTTCAAGACCTCGGGCTACAGATTGCTCCCGAGAAGGTCCAGCTACAGCCCCCATACTTATTCTTGGGCTTTGAACTTCACTCCTCTAAGGTTCTCTCTCAAAAAATTAAACTCAAAAAAGATTCCTTACAAACACTCAATGATTTTCAACCCCTCCTTAGTGACACAAATCATAAGGATGGAAAGAGAAAATTCCCTGAGACTCTTTGGTAAAGACCCTGACCTTGCCGGGCGGTGGTGGTGCACGCCTTTAATCCCAGCACTCAGGAGGCAGAGGCAGGCAGATCTCTGTGAGTTTGAGGCCAACCTGGTCTACAAAGTGAGTCCAGGACAGCCAGAGCTACACAGAGAAACCCTGTCTCGAAAAAACAACAACAAAAAAAAAACAAGACCCTGACCTTATCATTGTCCCCTATGATGCCGCCCAAGTCTGATGGTTACTTCAGACTTCAGACGAATGGGCCGTTAGCTGTATTTCATTTCAGAGAAAGATAGACAACCACTATCCCTCTGACAAGCTCATACAGTTTCTTGAACATCAAGTGGTGGTCTTCCCTAAAACGACAATGAACTCCCCCATTCCTCAAGCGCCACTGATCTTTACAGATGGGTCCTCCTCTGGGGTCGCAGCCTTTAGCATAGGTGGACAGGTCTCTAGATTTCAGACCAAATTTTCCTCAGCACAGTTGGTGGAATTGGTTGCTGTTATTCAAGTCTTTAAGACTCTCCCAGACTGCGCTTTTAATCTTTTCACTGATAGCGCATATGTGGCTCAATCAGTGCCTCTGTTAGAGACCGTCCCCTTTGTACGGCCATCTACCAATGCCTCCCCCCTCTTTGCTGAGCTTCAAGAGATTATTCTAGCTAGATCCCACCCATTCTTTGTGGGTCACATACCTGCCCACTCTGGTCTTCCTGGACCTCTAAGCGAGAAAAATGACCTCGTTGACAGGGCCACCTGAGGGTCTCCATCCAGCCTGGTGACCTTGGCCCTACCCTTTGACCCTATACAACAAGCACAAAAGGCCCACCAATTACATCATCTAAACGCCCAGACCCTCCGACAGATGTTCTCTATTACCTGGGAATAGGCATGCCAGATAGTGTGTCAGTGTCAAGGATGTCTTACCCTCCTACCCGAGTTACATGTGGGGGTAAATCCTCGTGGCCTCACCCCAGGAGAAATATGACAAATGGATGTTACTCACTTTGCCCCTTTTGGCAAGCTTAAATATATACATGTTTCTATTGATACCTTTAGTGGCTTTCTTTGCGCTTCACTTCAAACTGGTGAAGCTACCAAAAATGTTATTAATCATATGATTTCTTGCCTTGCCTTTATGCCCATACCTAAAATGCTCAAGACTAACAATGGCCCTGGGTATACCAGCGCCTCCTTCAAACAGTTTTGTGCCCAGCTTAATATTAAACATGTCAGTGGTATCCCATATAACCCCCAAGGACAGGACATTGTAGAAAGGACACATCAGACCTTAAAAAAATATGCTCTTAAAATTACAACATTCAGGGGGCATCTTATACCCCCAAAAGAGAAATCATAAAACCTTACTAAATCATGCACTGTTCGTTCTCAATTTTTTTTTTTTTTTGTTTTTTCGAGACAGGGTTTCTCTGAATATCTCTGGCTGTCCTGGACTCGCTTTGTAGACCAGGCTGGCCTCGAACTCACAAAGATCCGCCTGCCTCTGCCTCCCAAGTGCTGGGATTAAAGGCGTGCGCCACCACCGCCCAGCCTTCGTTCTCAGTTTTTTAACCCTTGATGAAAGAAAAAAGTCTACAACAGACAGATTCTGGCACCCCACTACAACAGACTCCTATGCCAAAGCCATGTGGAAAGATCCATTAGCACACAAATGAAATGGTCCCAACCCAGTCCTTATCTGGGGGAAAGGACATATTTACATATATGATTCCAAGGAACAAAATGCCAGATGGCTGCCAAAAAGACTGGTAAAATTGGCTAACTCCACCCCAGGGACACCCCCCTGAGAATGGTCCTTAACTGTGCTTCCTTTCAGAAAAATACATCTAGTCACCTTGCTCCTCCTGCTCACGCTCCCGATTTACCCACCTGTGAATACCGCCCCCCAACGCTCCCCATACCAGATTTATAATTTTACTTGGGTCATAATCAACCAAGCGGGAGACGTTGTTAATTCCAGCTCCTCGCTTGGAGCCCAGCCTTCATGGCCCCCTCTAGAGGTAGACCTTTGTGCCCTCGCCCTGGGAGCCAGCGCCGACTGGGGAACCCCCTCTCATTTTTGGCCCCAGGATAAGCCAGTTGATACTGAAGATCCCAATTATGATGGCCACCTAGCCATCTTATATTAAAAGAGCCTCTTTGGCCGACGATGCGTCTGGCCTTTATGTATGCCCTAGCCCCACTCACAGAGATCGTTCCCAGAACTACAGGTGTGGCTATATTTCTGACTTTTACTGCGCATCCTGGGGCTGTGAGACCACAGGAGATGCATAGTGGAAGCCCAGCTCCTCCTGGGATTATATTACCCTACGGAGAAAATTTCTTCCTAAGTATTTACAAAAAAAATTAAGTACAGCCACGGCCGACCCTATAAAATCCCAATGTCAAAATAAATGATGTTCCCCCCTCCTCATTTCCTTTACTGAGAAGGGGAAGACAAGGGATTGGATGACCAAAGGATTCACATGGGGCTTGCGTCTGAGAGAGTGCACTAGTTTGTCACTTGGCTGCTCAGACCCAGGGCTCACCTTTACAATAAAGCTTCTTAAGACCATCCCCAATAAAAATATTGCCGCTGTAGGTCCCAATCCTGTTTTACAACAACCTTCAAAGCCTCTCAATCTAGCCCCCAAAGCCTCCAAACCTACAGTCGCCGCCCCTGGCACCTTGCCCTCATCCTCTCCCTTGATACCTTTGACCACCATGTTTCAGCCCACTGTTCCCAAAGGCCCTCTCAGTTCTGCTGACCTCATTGTTTCCTTGGTAAATGCTTCTCTTGAAGCTATCCACAACACCAGCGATCCTAATTATCAAGAATGCTGGATTTGCTTTTCACCTACTCCTCCCTTCTACGAGGGAATAGCTATCCTTTCCCCTCCCACCTTTACCAATGATAGTAACAGACTCCTTGGGAGTTCTTCACCTGAAGGAGGTCTTACCTTTAGCTCCATTTCAGGAATAGGCCTCTGCCTCCTAGGACCCTCCATGTTCCCTCCTAGGGACTTGATTCTGGTGTGCAACCAGACACTGATCCTTAATGACACCTTTCAATTCACCCTGGCACCCAACGGTACATATGTCGCCTGTGCTTCTGGCTTGACCCCTCATATATACATTCTCACCTTTTTATCTTCCAGAGATTACTGTGTAGTTGTTACCATTCTCCCACATTTTCTCATTCATGACCCAGAATCCTTCCTCACCTTCATAGATCGAGGACCCTCTCTAAGAACCAAGAGAGAACCCCTGACTGCCCTCACCTTGTCTGTTGTACTTGGATTAGTTTTATCAGAGCGGGCACAGGTATAGCTTCCTTGGTGACTTCCAATAATCACTATGCTCATCTCCAATCCCTCATTGACAAAGACTTAAATAATTTGAGGGAAGGAATACAAGACCTTAAGGATTCTGTGGCTTCTCTTTCTGAGGTAGTGTTACAGAACAGGAGAGGATTTGACCTTGTCTTCCTTAAGGAAGGGGGTCTCTGCATGGCCCTCAGAGAAGAATGTTGCTTTTACTCCGATAAGACAGGCCTTGTCCAAAATAGTCTGGACAAGGTCAAAAAGAGTATAGAAGAAAGAAAAAGAGCCAGAGAACAACAAGAGTCATAGTATCAAAATTGGTTCTCTACCTCTCCTTGGCTCACCACCCTGTTGCCTAGTTTACTAGGACCCCTTGTTGGCATTTTCTTGCTTCTCTTGTTTGGCCCTTGGGCTTTTAACCGTCTCACAAGTTTTGTTAAGAACCAGGTTGATTCTGCCATCAAGAAGCCGGTCGAAATTCATTACCATCAACTAAAGACTAAAGAAGATCCTGAAGTGATTCTGCCAGAGACTGGTGCAGCTGCCAGCCCCCCTGCCTCCCCTTACGGCCAACCCTTAGACTTCCACACCCTCAAGAAGGGTTCATGGTATGCCTGGCTCTGCCCTTGCTTCTCTCGCTAGGGAGCCTGGCCTCTTGATCACCCCAACAAAAAATTGGCCTTTTTCCTAAACTAAAACCTGCCTTTGATATGGCCCTCTATATCGGGAAGTCTTCCTTTATGACAATATTACACCCCAAGGTGGCAAACGGCTGATAACCTGGGCATTCACAAAGGGATTAGGATGGCTGTGAGTTAGCCCGATGATGGGATTATTATAGGTCCACTTACCAGGGGCCCACCCAATGCAGCCGAAAAGGAATGCGTAGTGCTGGGAGTGGGTGCAGCCTACATAGCCTAAGACAGGGCCCTCACCTTCCTTTCACCCACCTCGGGGTCCCTTGACGTTGCCTATCATCACCAGCCTAAAGCCTTAGGCCATCGGCGTGACTCGCCTCACACCAATGTCTTGGGGTTGTGAACTTGTCCGAAACCGACCACGATTAGACCTCCAAAATTCTAAATTCACGTAGTTTGGATTGATCACAAGACGCCCTCTCCATCTAAACAGAGAAGGAGGAGATGTCAGAAGCCAAGACCCTCGCCTCTCACCCTCACCCCCTACCTCTCCCCACCTGCACAACGTCCCCTGCAGCTTCATCCTGCCTGGCAACCGCAAAGTTCCTGGTTGGCAGCTGCAGATGGACTCAAGGCAGTGTACCATGTCTTCTGAGAAAAACAGGTAGACCACAAAATGTTCCAGGGCACAGGCCAAGAAGATTCTGTACTTTCCCACCACCTGGCCCCTCTCACCTCCTCCCCTTGTAAAGCATACTATAAAAAGGCGCTTCGCGCTCAAATACACGGCTCTTGACAAGCAATTGCTTCCTTGAGTCCTTTCCCTCTCTCGCCCGTTCTTTTTTCAGGTTGCGGTCCTCCTCGCCCCCACGAATTACTAGGACCCGCGGGTCGGGTCAGGTTTTTCGAGACAGGGTTTCTCTAACAGCCCTGGCTGTCATGGACTGTCTTTGTAGACCAGGCTGGCCTTGAACTCACAGAGATCCGCTTGCCTCTGCCTCCCAAGTTCTGGGACTAAAGCCATATGCCACTACACCCGGCTAAAAAAATTTTTTTAATTAAATTATTTTTTGAATCTTCAATACTCTAGAATCTACCTAGTATTGCACCTGCCTTTAGCCCCAGCAATTAGGAGGTAGAGGCAGGCAGATCTCTGATTCAAGGCTAGCCTGGTCTACAAAGTGAGCCCAAAATAGTCAGGACTACAGAGAGAAACCCTGTCTTGGGGGGAAAAAAGAATTTACATAGTGTTATAGCAGATAAATATAATTAACTATTAGCCATTCTTTTATTAATGGATGTCAATTTTGTTTGCGTTTTTGACATTATTTTACCACTGAGCTACATCCATCCCCAGCCCTCTTTGCAAATTTTTATACACTTATAAAATAGGTGTGGACACTTCGTACAAAAAGTGTCCTTGTTGGTTGTTTTGTTTATTTCGAAACATTCTCATTGTGATGCACTGGTTGTACTAGAATTCCCTTTATAGACCAGGCTGCTCTTGAACTGACAGACATCTGCCTTCCTCTGCCTCCCTAGTGCTGGGATTGCAAGCTTAACCCACCACACTGGACACAAAGAACCTTTTTGTTGTTGTTTCTATAAACACAATTTACAATGTATTTGATTTTTTTTCCATTCCTTTTTTTTTTTTTTTTTTTACTTCAAGTTGTGTCTCCATCACAGTGCCCTCCTTCCACCCCTCCCGGTTCCACCCTCCCACCCTCTCCTACCTCTCCCACCCATCCCACTCCTCCAATGTAGAGTGTCCCTATATATCAGCCCCTCTCAGTTCAACAGTCATATGAGGTGCTAATTGTTCATTCTGTTGTTCTCAAGCAAGTACAAGTCATGTACTTTTTTTTTTTTTTTTTTTTTTTGGTTTTTCGAGACAGGGTTTCTCTGTGTAACAGCTCTGGCTGTCCTGGACTTGCTTTGTAGACCAGGTTGACTTCGAATTCACAGAGATCTGCCTGCCTCTGCCTCCCAAGTGCTGGGATTAAAGGCGTGCGACTTTCTCCGTTCTTATTTATATATTGTGTGTATGTGTATGGATGTGTTTACTTATTTATTTGGGGTGTGTGTGTATGTAGTATAGTGTAAGTGAGTGTGCCACTGGAAACTTCCAGAAATCAGAGGGCAACACTGTGGAACTGGGCTCTCTCCCATCTTTATTTCCATGACTTCTGGAGATCAGACTCAGGGCTTTCAGGTTATTAGGTTTTTGGTGCAAGTGCATTTATCCACTGAACCACCCATCTGATGGGCCCATTTTTCTATTTTTCAGGCAGTCAGGACCCAAGCTTGAGGAATGGCACCATCATTTTCCCACTGGGTCTTCCCACCTCAGTCTAATCAAGATCAAAACTCAAGAAAAATTTCTGTTGTTGGTTTTTCAAGACAGGGTTTCTCTGTGTAGCCCTGGCTGTCCTGGACTCAGTTTGTAGACCAGGCTGGCCTTGAACTCAGAGATCTGCCTGCCTCTACCTCCCGAGTGCTGGGATTAAAGGTGTGAGCCACAATGCCCAGCAAGCTAAAATATTTTATTGGTGGTCACAACAATACATTGACTTCCTACATCCTGACTCACCGATTCTTTTTAGAATTTTTTGAACAACACAATTTATTATCTTTTTAGTAAATAGGGACACCTCAAGTCACCTAAGTGTATTTGCTAATTTTTTGGTGTTTTGTATTTTGAGACAGGGTCTCATTCTGTAGCCTCAGCTGGCCTGGAGCTCACTAAGTAGATCTATCGGGTCTCAAATTTGTAGAAATCCTCCTGTCTCTGCCTTCCAAATGCAGGGATTACAATCATTTGCTACCATGGGGAACTACTAAAACCTTTTAACAAATAAACATTTTGCTTTTCTAAAAAAAGAACCTTTCATCGAGGTCTAGAAGGATGACTTCTGGTTAACAGAACTTACTGCCATTACAGAGGACCCAGGTTCAGTTCCCAGTTTTTATGTACTGGCTTACAAATGCATAACTGCAGTTCCAGGGCATTCAACACATCTTCTGACTTCAGCACATAGCAAGCAGACACACAGTGTGCAGACGTACATCCAGGCAAAATACTCATACACGTAAAATAAAAATAAATAAATCTTTAAAAAAAATCATTTCAAGCCGGGCGTGGTGGCGCACGCCTTTAATCCCAGCACTCGGGAGGCAGAGGCAGGCGGATCTCTGTGAGTTCGAGGCCAGCCTGGTCTACAAAGCGAGTCCAGGACAGCCAAGGATACACAGAGAAACCCTGTCTCGAAAAACCAAAAAAAAAAAAAAATCATTTCATTATGGCTTAAAGAGAACTGGATCCTAATGTATAGTAATTTGATCTCTTAATAATTTGATATACTCTATATATTGAATTTAAGAGGGAGGATTCTGGTGACCTTCCATCTCAATTCTGTTTCTCTTCTCTGTGTATGTACTCTCTCTCTCCCCAGGGCCTTTCTCTCTGTGTCTATTCTTCTGGAGAGTGATGACTATTCTAGGCCATTAGGAATCCTGCAAACCATCTGTGCTAGAAAATAGCCCTCTGAAAGACAGGTGGCAACTGACAGTCTCCCTCCCAGACACCAGAACTGGCCTTGTCTAGCAGGGCAGGCATCATCTTTGACCCCACACTGTGCTTTCTGCAAAGAGGCTCCAAATGTTAAAAACACCATCTTGGCTGAAAAGTGGTATTTTTAGACTTCTGTTCTTTACCTGTGGTCCTCACATGAAGGAAGTAAGTCTATAACAAGCAACAGCTGCAAAGGCATATATATTTTTGTTTTCAAACCACAGTTCCCATACATTAAATCTTTCTCCCAAGGTGGTGGCACCATTTCTGCACCACACACTTTTTCTTTGTTGTTGTTCCACAGAACTTAATCTCCCTGTGCTTCTAGAAGGATAATGCGACCCTTTGTTTAAGCTCCAAGTTGAAAATTCACAGGCTGCACACTTGCTATCTAAACAACTGCAGAACATTTTCTTAGTAATTGTCACACACAGATCCATATTCCGAAAGGAACACAGTACCCTTTACAAATTACTAAGTGAACATTGACATTTCAGAGACTTTACAGTAGGGACAAAAAGGACGTGTTCTAAGGGGTTTAAAGTAGAGATTAATGAAGTTTAAAATGCTGAGAAGCATGGGGGAAAATGGTCCAGTCTGGGATAGAAAACTGATTTGCTAGGGCCATGACAAGACTGGAACATCATCCCCATATGTGGTGAAAATCCAAGGTGCTGCGGAAGATGCTGCCTGTGGTTTGTAGGAGAGAATCGCAGTTTGAAAAAGAGGCATTTATAACAAGCAAAGCATCAGAGGAGGGCAAAAGACATCTTTGAAAATGAGATAGGAAAAAGAGATAGGGAATATGTTAACAGCTTTATTTCAGAGAGGACAGTATTTTCTCTTCCCTTTCTTTACCTACATTTCTTGTTCTGTTGTTTCAAAGAAGGCTTTTAGTAAATATCTTGTTAAAGAGATTAATTTTAGAGGCTTGCCTCATGGCACATTATCTTCTGCAAATTTACATCGCATCAGAGCAGGGTGTTTATTCTTTCAGATAAGTAGGACCATTGTGAATTACTCCTAAACTTGTAAATCATAAAAGCTGCTAACTTGAAGGAGATTTTTTAAATAAGCTGGGTGGAGGCTGGAGAGACAGGGCTCTCACTGCAAGGTCCTCCGACCTCCCCGGGCGTACTATGGTATAAATGGACCACCATCGGCACTCCTGTATCACCACACTCATTGTAAAGAATTTAGATGTAAAAATTCTAATGTAATTTTTTTCTAAAAAGCAGAGAAAAAAGTCTTGTGGTTTCATTTACTGTAAAAAGAACCAAGCCAATAGCAAAGCTTACTTCTTAAACATTAAGGGCCACATGTCTTATTATGACTTTTACTTTTCCTTAAATTATATTGACTGTCGTAATTCCATCAGGTTTGTACACTTTTTCTCTAGTGCAGCAACAAATTGCAAATTAGTTTTTCTTGTTTGTTTGTTTTGTTGGAAGAAGTTTACTGCCACGCTGGTGCAGCCATGGAAATGTCTAGAAAGTTTGCTTATGGTAAATTTGCCTGATTTCTTACAGGCTACGTTTGGAAACTTTTTATTATATAGTTGTTTACATACGTATAAGTCTATCATTTAAAGACGTGTACTGAAACAAATGTTGTATTTGTTTCATAAGCATCTTCCTGTAATCTATTATAAAGTTGAAATTAAACATAGAGAATGTTTTAACAGTTAAAAAAAAAAAGTGTCCTACAAGAAGATTATGTTTTCTGATCCGGCTTTACTTAACAGGCATCTTGCTTTTTTTGTTAATTTTTAGTATACTATAACGTTGCGTCAAAATCTGTACATTTTTAAAGCTGCTGCACACTCCTGACTTTACAGAAACCCTTTCAGTTTATTCGTGGGTGCCTTTTTCGTTCCCTTCCTGAGTTCATTAGCTCTCTTTCGTCACCATTCGATATTTTAGAGCTCATTTTGGTAGTTGTTTTGTTTCTTTTGTTTCATTTAGTCTTTTTTCCCCTACACTTACTTTTGAGGAAACCTATTTATTACTTAAGGCTACCCAGGGGGTTTAATTTGAATTGGATTCGTCTGATAAAATAAATAAAACTTATTCACAGAGATAAAACAAGGTGAACTGTGAATCGCAGATCGGCTTTGCAAAAGCTGCACACGGGTCAAAACTGGAGCCATGGCCTGTAGCAAGCAAGGGCCCTGCGACTTTAAGAAGAACCTGCGGTAATTTTCCGCCCCCATCAGCCCCGCCCACGCAGCAGGCGACCGCGGACTGCGGCTGCGCAGCACGGGGAGCCTCCGTTGCCTAGTTACCACCAGCCCCAGCTGAGGAGCCTGGAGTTCTCCTGTGTCCAAAATGGCGTTCGAAACATGTCTTTGTACGCCAAGAACGAAGTCAGGGGCACACCCTGAGCTCCGCAGAAAGAGTTGTATTGCGGGCTCTGGAGTGCGAAATGTCAGTGTTTGCTATTACATCTGTACAGAAACCCTTTCAGTTAAGTGTTCTCGATGGGAGAAAAGCCTGGATCATGCCCCAAGATGTGAGCTCTAGTTTCTCAGCCTTTCCAGGGCATGGATCGTGGCCTCAAAACTGGTGCAAGCTTCCATGTTTCTTTGGATAAAATTTGTGGGATTTTTTTTTTTTTCATGTTAAACTAGCTCAGCTGTGGTCCTTAACTTGTTCACTTAAGGAAATAATAAAATTCCCCCGTTTAAAATACCTGTTCGTTTTAATTTTTAAAATTTAGTTTATGCCCAGATAAAGTCTGATGGTGCTGTGAAAATCGTTGGAGTGTAAGCTCCTTTAGGAATACGAGCTTTGCTGTGATCTCAGGACTTTCTGCTTTGCTAAATAATACTAATTAACACCACCTGAAACTTACTCCACCCAGCGCTATGGTGTAAAGCAAAGACGTCTTTTTAATGTCCCCGTGTTTTAGGAACCCGTGTCAAACTACCTTGTTCTATCCTGCACTCCCTTCTCTGCCTACTGCAAGCTAGCTGGGAATGTTTTATAGATCTAGAAACTAAGGCGAAGGAAAATTGTTACTGCCTAAAATACCTCTGCTAGTAAATAGTGTAGCCTGCATTAAATATCCGGCAGCCAGAAGGAGCCCATGTCAAGCTACCTTGTCCTGCACTCTCTCTGCATCCTGCATGTGAGCTGGAAATGGACAGGCAGCACTCTATGGGAGGCGTGGGCAAGTCTCTGGATAGAGAAAGTCCGGAGCAGACTTGTCACCTTTTTATTGGGTATTGAGGGTCAGAGTAGCTTTTACCTTGGAGCAGAAGGCCCAAAACTAGAAAACCTTGGGGGCAGGCGTTGAAAAAGTATAATTATACAAAAGCAGCCTCCTGTCACGCCATCCTTTTCACAAAGTAGAAGGGGGAAAAGCTTCAGTATTGAATAAACACAGTCTTCCAAGCAGCAGATCCAAGATAAACAGCAAGTCCTGACAACACAGGAAGTTTTAGCACCGTTTGTCGGCCACAATTCACCCCAAATTCATCTGGTGATCGGTCGCTGGTAGTCTGTTAGCTTTACCCTCAAGAAAAAAAAAATCATTTATTTATTTTTATTTTTTGGTAACAGAAGTTAGGTTTGTAACTTACAGCAGGGTGCCCACAGAAACTGGAAAATAGAATACCTTCTGTGGAGATTGCATTTCAAAGTGAGAGGGCTCTATGGGTTGTTGAGAAAGACTTCCCTGGGCTTATGCCCCCACCCCCCCCCCCAGATTTACATATTCATAAAAGGAGTAGAAAAAGAATTATCCCTTCCATGGTTTATGAGTGAATGCTGAAATGGAAGAAAGAGTGTTTTTCTCCTTAGATGTTAAGGATATTCATCAGATTTCTGTTTATCTTCACACAGGCCACTGATATCAGCTCTTCCAGTTAGGAATGCTTGTATGCAAAAATTTCACCTCAACCAGCTACTCAATCTTCATCTTTCTTTCTTTGTTTCTGTTATTCTTTCCCTTTTAAAAAATATTTTTATTTATTTATTGACAGTTTTATGTATGCATACTTTAAACAATTTTTTTTTTGAGACAAGGTCTCACTATTTAACACAGGCTGGTCTGACATTCACAGAGATCCACCTGCTTCAGCCTCCCAGTGCGGGATTTTAATTTGGCACCATGGCACCCAGCTTGTATTTGTTTCTAGTAACTAAGTTAAATCAATCAGTGCTGCCTGCATGTACATGCCCCTGGGCCATCCACTACAGCGTGTGTAACTCAACACTACCATGTGTATCCATCAAGAAATATAATCCAGCCGCGTAATGGCGCACGCCTTTTATCCCAGCACTCGGGAGGCAGAGACAGGCGGATCTCTGTGAGTTCGAGGCCAGCCTGGTCTACAAAGTGAGTCCAGGACAGCCAGGGTTACACAGAGAAACCCTGTCCCGAAAAGAAAAAATATATAATCCTTTTTCCTCCAGAAGTCATCAATTAAAAATAGCTCCTTAGCTATAAGTGGGCTTCATAAGCCCCACCTATGCTGGAATTTTGACTGGCTTTGTTTTTTCTGTCTTTTCTCTTTTTTTTTTTTTTTTGGTTTTTCGAGACAGGGTTTCTCTGTTTAACAGCTCTGGCTGTCCTGGACTCGCTTTGTAGACCAGGCTGGCCTCGAACTCGCAAAGATCTGCCTGCCTCTGCCTCCCAAGTGCTGGGATTAAAGGCGTGCGCCACCAACGCCCGGCTTCTCTTTTTTTCTTTTTTGACACAGGGTTTCTCTGTGTAGCCCTGGTTGTCCTGGACTCACTTTGTAGACCAGGTTGGCCTTAAACTCTCAGAGATCCACCTGCCTCTGCTCCTGAGTGCTGGTATTAAAGGCGTGCGCCACCACGCCTGGCCATTACAGACAGCTGTGGACTGCCATGTGGGTGCTGGGATTTGAACCCAGGTCCTTTGGAAGAACAGCCAGAGCTCTGAACCACTGAGCCATCTCTACAGGCCCTCTTTTTTTTATCATTTTATTTTTTATTTTATATACATTGACATTTAGTTGTATATTTATCTGTGTGAGGGTGTCAGATCCCCTGGAACTGGAATTACAGTTTTGAGCTGCCATGTAGGTGCTGGGAATTGAACCCAGGTCCCCGGAAGAGCAGCCAATAAGTGCTCTTAACCACTGAGCCATTTCTCCAGCATTTTGACTGGCTTTATCTTATGAAGGTTACCATAAGTTCTGTGAGTTTAGCCGGGTGTGGTAGCGCATGCCTTTAATCCCAGCACTTGAGAGGTAGAGGCAGGCGGATCACTGTGAGTTCGAGGCCAGCCTGGTCTACAAAGTGAGTCCAGGACAGCCCAAGCTGTTACACAGAGAAACCCTGTCTCGAAAAACCAAAAAAAAAAAAGTTCTGTGAGTTTATGAATGTAGTAGATATAGATATACATACATATCTATGAATATATATAGGTATACATACATATATGAATATATATTATATATGTATATATATTTCATCTCTCCTTCCCATTTTTTTCCTTCTACTTTAAAAAAAGAATTCTTTATTTGTTTGTTTTATCTGCATCAGTGATTTGCGTGTATGTATATCTATGTGAGGGTGTTGGATCCCCTGGAACCAGAGTTACAGAGAGTTCTGAGGTACCATGTGGGTGCTGGGTCCTTTGGAAGAGCAACTGGTGCCCTTAACCGTTGAGCAATCTATCTACAGCCCCACTCCCTATTTTTGAAATAGAGATTCACTGTGTAGTTCAAACTGGTCTGGAACTTGCTATGTAGTCCCCACTGGCCTCCAACTCAAGATCCTCCTACCTCAATCTCCTCAATGCTAGTATTAAAGGCATACATTGTAATAGAAATAATATCCTTTCCAGTGAGAATCACTCTACTCACTTAATGACCAATAAAGGAAAAGCTCTTTACTAATAGTTCAGTTCCAGTTCTGGCTAATATGCAAAGAGGAACCAACCATGAATAGAGGTTTCACTAACTTACATACACCTTAAGTTTATGCATTCCATAACAGGCTGTCATCCTTAACTCTCTCTCTGGTCCTGGTTCCAGGTTACACATTGAACAATTTAAGCAAAGACAGAGGATTTGCAAGCCTGGCCACTTAGGCAGTTGGGAGATTCACACAGCAAAAACATTGCCAGTGATTTTAACTACACCAGTGTTGTTCTTTTTTGTTGTTGTTTTTTTGAGACAGGGTTTCTTGAGGTAACAGAGCCCTGGCTGTCCTGGACTGTCTTTGTGGACAAGGCTGGCCTCGAACTCACAGAGATCTGCCTGCTTCTGCCTCCCGAGTGCTGGGATTGAAGGTATGCGCCACCACGCATGGCTGTTATTCTTTTTCAAATAGTTGTTATTACCCAGAGAATCATCTTGTCTACCTGACAGAATTTATGCTCCTCTCAAAAAGAGAACTGGGGACTTTATGGCAGGCCAAGACTTAATGTTGATTATGTCCCTGGAATGCCACCTTGAGTTTCTGTTAGCAGCATGTTCTTGGATATGAAGATGGCCCTAATGGCTAGTTGTAAGTCAGAGTTGCCTCCTTTGTTATGAGAATAGTCCCTAATGGGTGGTCAATCCCAGGAAGTAAACATTTACATTCTAGCATCCTACATTTTGCTTGTCCGTAACAGGTCTGGTTAGCAGACTACTTTTGAGGGTTTTGTAGGCAGTGCTCCTTTAGCTAAATTCTTTTTGGGACTTAATGTCTGCTAAGCAAACCCTTCATAACATTAGTTCTATTACTTTACGTTCTTTCCACATCATTACTTCAGGCTTACTTCTATATCGGCATCAGTATGCCGTATGCCCAGCTTCTGCTTACTCCTCTTGACAAAAAAGTTATGGCTGCTTGTGAACCAAGTATGTCAGCGGGTGATGTGTCTGTCACTTTAGATAGGAAATGAACTTTCTCCTTCGACACAACCTCTACCATTTCCTACTGTCACACACTAGGACTAAACTTTTTTGTTGTTGTTTTGGTTTGGTTTTTCTTTTTTCGAGACAGGGTTTCTCTGTGTAGCCCTGGCTGTTCTCGACTCTCTTTGTAGCCCAGGCTGGCCTTGAACTGACAGAGATCTGCCTGCCTCTGCCTCCCCAGTGCTGGGATTAAAGGCATGCACCACCACGCCCGGCTTTATTACGTTTTAAAAAATGTCATTGTGGTTGTTGAAGTCAGAGGATTCCCTCCTGTGGCTCCTGGAGTCTTCAGGCTTGGCAGCACAAACACTTGTCTTCTGAGCCATCTCAATAGCCCAAATGAAATGCATCTCAGTATCAAGGGTGGTAGCTAAAATAAAACTCTTTCAAGAGTAATTGGAAGTGACAATTTCTGAAAACGAAGCACTCTGTGATCAAGCACATCAAGTAAGTCTATCCCCATTTTTTTTTATAATTTGTCTACTTTGATCCTTTCTCAAAAACCAAAAACAAACCCAGCCCATCTGTTTACTTTTGAAAGTTATTTTCCCAGCTTTTATAGGTATTTTTCTGGTAGGCTAGATACTAAGAAGATACATATCTTTTCAGAGTGTTCTCCACAGAAGTCTATATACAGCAGTTTTGTTGATCAAGTACTGCTTTCAAAAAACAAAGAACTTCCTACTACAAAGGAAGAGCATGTTAGGCTTGTTACTGTCAGCTTGAAGTGAGTATCCACATAAATACTGCTTTCTTCTGTACCAGCGTGCTGTATGCACGCAGACACTTGTGTGCAGGGGAGAATGCTGATGCTCTGCTGTTTCACATAAAAACCGAGGAGAAGTCATGTCTCAAAAGACCCTGTTTTTTTTTTTTTTTTTTTTTCCTAACATAGCATGCCTGTCTTCAAGAAAAGATTTTTAATCACTGTACCTCTTTGGTTGAACAAACATCAATTCTACATGGTTTGACAAAACAAGGAAACTTTGTGAACATGTGAGAGCTCAGTCTTTCACTGGCATTATCCACAATGGACAGTCAAGTCAAAGCAAGATGTCCCTCTGTCCAAAACGTGCAGTGCCACCAGGGGACAAACTCAACTCATCTTTCTCCTTCTCTTGTCTGGGCTTTCAAAGTCAAGGAATTTTTATTTTTCCTTACTATTAAATCCCCTCCCCATCTGTAGAACTGCTGGGCACTGAGTGGGGACATCCAGAGCATCCAGTCTGGCTCCCTTCTGGGTAGCTTTCCCAAAAGGGATAGCTCAGTGGTTAAGAGCACTTGTTGCTCTTACAGTGGATGGGAGTTCAGTTCCTAGGACCTGTGTTGTAACTCCAGCTCCAGAGAATCCAACATCATCTTCTGCACTCCATTGGTCCTGCGCTCTCCGTGCACCCACCAATCCCTCCCTCACACACATATTGAAAACAAAACAAAAAAATTAGCAGCAGCTTTCCTAGTGATGCTCTTGACCTTGTAAGAAATTAGTGAGTATTCAATCTTCAGTGAGGGCGTTTGTATCAACCCTTCACACCCATCTCAGCCCAGCTTCACAAGGCTCAGGAAACATCCAGTCGATAGGGAGGAGTGAGCATTGTAAACGCTGTCTTCTGAGTGTGACATGATAAAGCTGTTAGGTTCACAGACTCACAGCATCTATGGCTGCCTGCGCAAGTTCAGACTAGTCAACATCCCAATACAGACAGGGAGGAATTAGGAGCAAATGGCAGGTAATGGTTTCTAGGAGAGGAGTAATTTTTCTCCAGGATGTGGCCTCTGATAGGTTGCTGATGTTCACTTGTGTAAATGCCCCCTCACCCATGCACATGGAGACACACTAGTTGTGTAAATGCC